>JAYXIM010035247.1:0-491109 GCA_037575425.1 Anastrepha fraterculus | reverse complement strand
AATTGCAAGTAAGTAAATATACCATCGAAAACAGAATAAATAAGCCGCTGCAAGCATTCGGTCAATTGAAAAACATCTGGAGCTCCTCATTCTTGTCGCGTGGCACCAAACTAAAAATATTTAATTCCAACGTCATATCCGTTTTACTATACGGATGTGAAACATGGAATGCTGCGCCACGGCTAATACAACGCATGCAATCTTTTACAAATCGCTGCCTTAGGCGTATACTAAAGATAAGGTGGCCAGAAACTATACCCAACGACAGACTGTGGGAGCTGACGAACCATACGCTCATCAAAACAAATATTCTGAAAAGAAAGTGGAACTGGATCGGCCATACGCTCAGAAAACCCGCACAAGATATCACGAGGCAAGCCATTGAATGGAACCCACAGGGATCACGCAGAAGGGGACGCCCAGCGCATACCTGGAGAAGACAGCTAGAGAAGGAGATAACATTAAGTGAAATGAACTGGAATGAAATTAAAAGAATGTCATTGGACAGGGACAGATTTAAGAGTTTTGTTGTAGCCCTATGCTTCACTATGGAGTAAAAGGAATAAATATATATAAACATACCATGAAATAAAACCAAATAAAATTTAAGATAAACTGATTCAGAAAAACCACATATCTATTAATATATACACATTTTATAGCAATGTATTGTTAAGTTATATTTAAATAACCACGATAAAATATTTGCGTATATGGTTATATTGGCACCTTTATCCTTACATGTTTTTTAGCGTGATTTGTAAAAGTTTGTAAACAATGTTTGCTTCAATTTTCAAGTCTAATCAATTTACACCGTACCGTATGAGTAAATTAACACAAATTTCTTGGAAATCGATAAGCTTTTATTATAAGTAATATAAAAACTATTCTACTGAAGATGGTAGATCTTCATAATAAATAAATAAAAATAAATATTTTTGTTTTTGCTTTTCGGTTGTTATTATAAGCAAACAATTTCTAAGATCTTTAGGTAGAAGTGCAAACTTTGAGTTATTTTAATAGACACGAACCTCGTTATTTCCGGTTCCTTACAAATACCGTGAACCAGAGGCTGATATCATTCAAACAGAAATGTGTCTCGTCAGACTTGGTAATATTTCGCAAAAAGGTCACGCTCGCTTGAATATACTGCTAAACAATTGTAGCGCGTCCTATTTTCTCTTTGTAGCGTAATGCTCCTTGGGGTAAATCTCCTTCGAATGCGTTACAATATTAATTAATCTGATAGGGCTGTCAATAGTTATAGGATTGATCTAAGCTTCCACTCTTATCAGGTTACCGTGTAAACCTTGTATTTTTGCTCTATTTTTGTTTTAAAATACTGATTTTTTTATTATTTTTACATTTGTTTGCTTTAACTTTTCTACGTTGGCATTGTTAGGCTTTGCTTCATAATTGGTGAAATCGTGCTAGCTTCAAGTCAGAATTATTTTACTAGGTGCGACTTTCCCTAAAGGGTGTATGCATGTACATATTTTTGCATAAATAGGTATGTATGTACAATATATGAGTTTGCTACTAATTAAAAACGTATCCTTGATTGCTATGGAGTGTAGACACGTTAGTCTATGAAGCATTAGCGGCTGAGCAATGTTCTTCAAGTCTTTAATTTCATTGTGCAAATCATCTACAAAAACATTAGTTTACTTAATAAAGTATGAGTTGGTCCCAAAATAATACTTTGGGTGCGCAAATTATTTAAGACTAGATTCTATACATTCGAAATTAGAGTGAAGGCGAACTTCTGTAATCTATACTATAATACAACTACAACGGTAAGCAGTATTTTGCTAACACATCGCTGTTTAATTCCCTAGTCCGATCGAGATTGGAATAAGTCTTATCAAAAATATGGTTGTGAATGATGTAGCAAGTTCAACAAAGAAAAACAGACAAAATTTTGAGCAGGTGCAAAATACATTTAACCAAGAAAATATTACTCTTTGGATTATAATTTTTATTTAAATATTTGTAAGGCTCAAATTGTATTCATATACATATGTATACCAAATGCTCGATGTTTTGTGTTTTTTGTTTTCAGCGAAAATTGTTTCAATCAGCACGATATTCGAGCTAGGGGAAGTCGGGGTATTATTGGACACACTTTCATTTTGTACGAAAACTCGCAAAAAAAATTTTTTTCTAAAAATGCGAAAACTTAGTTTTAAAGTACGAGAAATAACCTTCATTTTGGTATGACAACTTGATCAAATGGTATGATATTGTACAGTTAATATCAGTTAGCGCAAAATATCGATTTTCGCGATTTTCAAAAATCTCGGGGAATTATTGGACAGTTCGTAAATTAATAGAAAATTTAAATTATTGTTCGAAAATTTTTATTTGAGAATGAAAATGAAAAAATAAGACTTAATTTACAAAATAAATTGAAATTTGACAAGAAATATTATTGTGGACCGCATTGAACACACGTAAATGCATTGGGGTTCTCTCCGGCGCAACTCAAGTGAACACCTCGATCACAGGCGATGCAATGGGCCGTGTTTCGGCGGTTCTCCTTCTTGGGCATATTTTCCATGCAAATTATGCAGAAATCAATGTCTTCCTCATCGTCGGTTTCAGTAGAAGACGGTATTTTCTTCAGAGTATGAAAAAACACTTATACATATCAATCACACGAGTTTATGTTGTAAAACATCAAGAACTAAGTGTCCAATAATACCCTGAGAAAAGTGTCCAATAATTCCCCGAATGCTTACTTTTACAAAATGTCATAGTACAAAAAACACAATGCAAACTTCATGCATAGTTCCTTTATGCATCGGTGATTTAAGGTTACACGAATATTATAAATATACTTACCTGAATTAATACGTTGAAAACAGCAGTCAAAATAAATATAATACTTAGTGCAAAAAAAAATTTCACAGTGTCGAATTTTTTTACTCTTTGACAGCGCTGAATCTGCGTGTCTAAACAGGTCGACTGCCTAATAAAAAGTGAGCTGATTACGATATAAGTGCATGGCTATTGGTTGATACCTCTAGCGTTACGGGGAGGAAAGATACCGAGCTGTCCAACAATTCCCCGTGTCCAAAAATACCCCGACCTCCCCTACTTAAATCTCACAAACCAAATTTAAAAATGGTTTAAAAAAAGTGTATATTCGAAATTTTTCTAAAAATTCTGGCTGACAAGTTTGAAATTTTGATAAACAAAATTTGAATTTTTTGTTTTGAAGTTGTACAAAGTTTGAAACCTGAATTTATATTTTTTTTGTTTATTTTTTTTTTTGTTGAAGGAAAGTGGAGAAAAAGCGAAATTAACTTTTTCTTACAAATGTGTTATATTCTAAGATTAAAAAACAAAAAAAGAACATAAACTAAGGAAGCGTTATTCCCTTTACTTGGTGCACTGAAACTCATTTCCGTTTTTTATAATTTTTCAATTGTGCATTGCACTGTTGAAACTGCAACTATTTTGTACTATTTTGAAATCATTCGTGTAATTTGTTTTCCAGCATTTAAAATAATATATTTTCCAAGTTATATATTTTCTCAACTGACACACGCACACACAGCCACACGCATGTGTAGATTTTACTTTTATATTAATTTTGACCTTTGAATTTTTCGCCCATGAATCACCCAGCTGAAGTAGTGCGTCTTCTAACTTTTTTTAATACTGCCCATTAGTATTTTTAACACGGATGCGTTCTATAAAGTGTCATTTGTTAGCCTATGCATCAGTCTTCAAAAAACTTGATAATGGACAAAACAGTATGTGATTGACTCCACCAATATTTATACCCATTAATATCTTATTTCGTTATTATTCTGATTACGTTTGGAGTATTCTTATTTATAGTAATAGCAGAATATTTGTTTTGCCTACACCTCTAATTTATCATTTTGCCATTGGTTCATTGATACATTGGCCCATTTCTGGCACTCAGGAACTAGTATGACTTTGTTTATCAACAACCATTTCATGTCTGTTTGACTCCTCACTGCAGGGTAGCTATTTACTAACACATAATAATATACCTACCTACATATACATATATAATATATTCCCATGATTGCATACATGCGTACCATAGTTCCGACATTTGTTTTTCCGCATACGAATTTACGAGCATTTCTAACGACCTCCTTTATTGACTGCAGATATCACTTTTCAAATGTAAAAGCATTAAACTATAGTATTTTATAATAAGCAAATAAGATTACGCTGTTTTAGGCTTTGAAACCAAATAAATATATATATATATATATATATACATATGTATATACAAGGTGGCGTAAAATTAAGCATCCGATTTAGTTTTTGATTGATTTTTTGCTAAATAAAAAAAAAAAGTTTTTGAGCGATGAAAATCTTCATTTTGACCTTTACGCTCTCCATTGATTGATTTTTTGTATACAACAGCTAGTTTGTTCAAAAATGTTATTTGCAAAAGTTATGAATCTTCCGATTTTCGCCACCTTGTATATATGTGTGCATGCCTAACACGGCTTTAAGGCACTAACATTTTTAGGGAAATGAAAACTTATTTATTTTATTTAAATATTTGTTTGAATTAATTTAACCGCAAAAGCCTTATGCTTAAGTATACGCAAGTGCGTATATGAGTGAGTTAGTGTATGTATAGCATGTGATTTCATACATATTAATTTATATGATTACAGCATACCGTTATATATTAATGTGTATATGTAAATATATATATGTATGCATTTCTGGAGAAATTTACTACATAAATTCAATATACTCGTCCCTGCTGGGTTGCTTTAAAGTTTACACAGTTTGTTTGCTTTGCACCTTTTTATTGACATACATGTATGCGTCTGCCTGTGTATGCCTCCCTTGGCCCAATGCAACCGCATGCAATTAAATTCAGAAATTTCTTAATTAAACTAAATGTATTTTTAGTGGTTTCTTATACTTTCTATTAAAAAAGTTCCTGGAATTTATTATTACAAACGCTCGTTTAAAGACATTTTAAAAACTGAAAAGAAAAGGCCAGCTGGTAAATAAGAAATATAAATTTATCTGGGCATAACTCGGTGTTTAACAGAGCATATTCGTCCAAAAAGGACAAGTTTCTGCAAATGGACTCTGGGATTTTGCGCCAAGGTAACGTGACATATCATAAGGCTAATATATGTAATGAATTTCTGTCAACAAATATTTCATTTCCTTCGATTTATTTCAAGTTTAAAATTAAATCGAGCTTAAAAAATAGTTTTTTCAGACCTTTTCAAGCTAATATTAGCTAAAATTACTAAAGATAATTAAATAAATTTAAAAAAAGCCATTCAAAATAGAAATTCGCTAAGTGTGCAGGTTAAGTGCACGCGCCTATTTCGTGTTAAGCAATTTAAGATGAAATGGGTAAGTGTTACCCGTAGTGCTCTAGTAGAGATATGAAAGTGACTGAATCGTAACCGAGATGAACAATCAATTTGTTCTTTAATTACACTAGAAACAAGTAAGAGAGAGAAAAGGTATTCTACTTTCTAGAGGCTTTAATTTAATAAGCGGGGACTATAGGAATACCAAATCTAGAGCAAATGAAGAAAGCGAACTATAATTTAAGAGTGCAAAGAGCCGAGAATTTTGTGCTATTACCACGTAGAAAAACGAAGGTCTTCTCAGGCAAAACCTTCATGTCACCACGTGGACTTGGTGAATGTTTTTGAAGAATTTAGGCTGTAATAAGAGACTCAAAGATGCATAACATGGAAGCGCAGGAGAGCACATGCGGCAAAACACTGAAATAATAGAAAATCATGGTAGAAGGAACACTCTTTACTCACTCACTTACTAAAGTTGGGAATTTATGCGTGATAGGGCAGGCAAAATGAGGGAAGAAAATCCTTAAAAGGCAATTTCTAAAATAATCACAACCAACATTCTTATGGCAAATCAGCGCACAGGAAACTATGTGATCCTTACGTTTTGGATATATTATGTGTTCCTCGTTATTACTATCACCTTTGACATTGTTAAGAGAATTTTATGCATTTCACTTTTTTCAACCTGGTGAAGAACAAATATTTTATCAAGTACTACCCATTAACTTCTTCCGATGCTTTGGTTAATGTTATGTGTGTTATGCTGGTGAATAAGAGGATGCGAATGGCGTAGACTGCATATACGATACTTATATGAAGTGAGTAAGTGCGGTGAGAAACAAGTTTTTTACGAACAAATTAAACTGTCTTTAGCTGGTTTTTGGCTGGCCAAATGTTGGAATTGTTTATGCACTACTAACTCATATATGGTAATGTACTTACTTATGCACACATCTTTATATACAATACATATGAATATATCGGGTCTTTCAACAAGACGGTTCAAATTGGTATAAAACAAACTGACTGTGTGTGGTACTAATAATTTACTTTTTAATTTTAGAATAAAAAACATTTATTTCAAAGCTCCAAACGGTTTTCATGTGGGAGAAAATGCACAAGCCCTCTGCAAAAAAGATTGTGAAAATTCAATGAGATATGCAGTTTGTTGTACTAATATTGAATGAGGTATAAAACTATAGAACCAGAATTTTTCTAAAAATTCTCAATAAAAAGTGAAAATTTTAGGTGTATTTCTTGTTTTTGTGAAACCTCTTAAATTTCATGCAGTGTTCAATCGATAGCCATAAAATTGCTTTATTTAGAGTGATGAAAATCATATAGAGAATCTCGATATCCTAGTAAATCTCCTGAAATTTGAATGGCATAATTGGTACATTTGTAGAACAACATCAAGACGCACATCGCAAATTGGAAGAGGAACTCAGCCAAACATCCAACAATGGATATGCGGATTATATATTTAACAGATGACACAAAATTAATCAGTCTATCTGCAAATTTAAAAAATTTGCAAATGAAGCACTTGCACTTGCACTTCTAAAAACTAGCATTATTATCAAAACGATATGCCACCTTTTGATTCCCCCTTTCAAAACCAATCGTCCAAGCTCTAATTGAGTTCAGCAAATGCCCGAAGAAACCCCATCACTTACTGTATTGCTTGTTCTTTTGTTCCATCAGAGAACGGAGATTTGCCAAGATTGAAGAGATAAAACAAACATACACATTTCGCAAGTTCTTCGAGGATTTAAAAAAACGCTGACACAAATTTATTAAAACTGTAGTGAGGCGGACTATATTGAAGGGGGCAAAATGGATATTTGTGAATAAAAAATTTTTTTTGAGAAAAGTAAAAAGTTTTTTTGCGTCTGTTAACAAATACCCGTTATTTACATACTCCTATACTTTCATATTTATGTCATCCGTTTATGTACGCCTGTTTATTCTCTCATTGTTCACGTTTGTACCTATTTGTTTGGCTGTACCACACGTATGCAAATATCTATGCAAGTACATACACATGCACACATACACATTCACATTGTGGTCAGTACTCTTTATGTTCGTTATCTGTTGACTTTGCCAAATATTTGTTTAGTTTCATGCTTTTGGGTGAACATAAAAACGTTTTGGCCAAACAGTGCTGGCAATGAAAGCTGTCACAGAACAATTCCATGACCCACAATGTGTTGCGGTGTTACTGTGTGTTTTTTTTTTTGTTTTTTTGGTGAAATGCATTGTTCGGTTTTGGTCAAACAAAAGGAATTGACTCGCTCGTTGTTGTTGCCAAAAACGGTTAATGGGTATATGTAGATGTACATATGTATGTGACCTCGTTTATATAAAATATATTTTTGTCAGCGCTATATTTACACAAATTTGAGTATGTATGTATGTGTAATTTTGTGGTTTTTGTTTGCTATTTTATATGCTCAGCAAGATGTCAAAAAAGGATGAGCTGCAGGATTAACTAATAAATTATGGGATAATAGTATTTGAGTGCTTGCGTCGATACAAAGTTATAACGGAGTATTAAAATATGTAATTTTATTGCTCACTATTTTGCTCAAATGAATGAGCAAATTTCATTTTAAGATCTTAATACTGAAATATAATTACAAACAGCGATTAAGATCTGTTTTTATCAAGTGTTTTTAGTAGAAAAATTATAAAGGCTGTTTAATAAGTCTAAAGCTTAATCGATGATAATAATTTATAATTTAAAACTAAATTTGTCAGTCAATAATATTATGTACTCACCCAGGTAGATATAGGCGCATGTTGGAAAAATGCAAATCCGGGAAACTGAAATTCTAAAAATAATAAATAATATTCCTAGACCAGAAAATTTCACGATGAGTCAAAAATTTAAATTTTATCAGATCAAATACAAAATTTGATTGAATGATTTACAATCCGTTGTAGTTTTTCAGATAAAATGGTAATATCAAGACTTTTTTTTGAATTAATCCGATAGAACCTCTGATGAAAATAAAAATATAACAGTGTAATATTATGGGCTATACCAGACTTCGGTAAAATATGCGATAACAGAAATATTGCAACGTTTTTTTTCTACTCAATGAAATTCATTCATTAATTTGCTCTATTCAACAAGTCACTGCGTAAGAAAGGACTGCTTGTTCAAAAACAAAGTATGTTACAACCCATTTTCCCAATTTTTTGAAGCCATTCAAGTAATGTGATTTGTGTGACGCCCTGAGCATAAGTCATTTACCTGTGAGTCACGTTTTTTAAAAAACAGGAAAAAGTTGCAAAGGTCTAAGTCTGAAGAATGTACTGAAACACTTTTCAAATGTGATGAAAATATTGGTTTCTATCATTGTCGTAAATTCTTCTGAAAATTTATATATTCGTTGTCTTGAGTATAATAAGAAACAAACCGAAACAAAATTATTAATTTTCAGATTTCCTCAATTGATTTATAATTTATAATTTTTAAAATCTAGTCAGTTGTTTGTAGCTTTAAATAAGTTAAATGTTATCTTTTAAACAAGCTTTTGTCGGAAAACTGTGGGTTTTTTTCTTAATTTTCGAAAAATATATATTGGGTGTGCAACTAAGTTCTCGCTGTTTTTTACACAACCTTCGCAGCATAAATATTCGGCCGAGGCAACAACGTAGAAGCATGACCCATGACTTTCTTTTCTTTGGATTGCTGTAATGAATCCATTTTTCAACACCCGTCACGATGCGATGAAGAATACTTTTCCTTTTTTGCCGCTAGAGCAGTTGTTCACAGGCGAAAAAACGACGTTCAACATCCCTTAGTTTTTGATCATAAGGTACCCAAGTCCCCTGTTTCTGAATCATTCCCAAAGCGTGCAATCGCTTGGAAATGGATTGGCGGGTAACTCCTAAAATAAAAAAAAATAATAAATAAATATTAAAATTCAATTTATATTGATTTGACGGAACCAATCTCGGCACGTTGTTTCACTTAAAGCAGCATCCCCATAACCTTTTTATAGCTCTCGATGCGCTTTAGCAGCCATTTTCTTTAATGAAAGAGGAAAATCAACACTTTCCGCAAATGACGATTATTCGGCACAAAATCAGGCATTTTCACAAAACTAAAACAAAATCACTAATGTGTCGAAGCAGTTTGTTTACCATATGTCTGAGCGTGGTTTATGGCATTTAGGTTATGTAACAATCGACTAGCACACACTGCTGGTGGCATATATTGACAAACAGCGGGAACTAAAACTAATGGTGAGTAATTCCTCAAAATTTCATAGTAGAATATCCATAACTTTTTGAAGTTTCTAATACGTACACTGAACTATCGAAAAATACCGTGTATTGCTTTGCAAATGGGCGCAATACCATAATTATTACATTTTTCAATAAGTTTTGTGCTTCGATAGTGAAATGAGAATCTGGAAGGGCTGCAAAATACGCTTACACAGCTGTTATGACCTCATCATTTAATAAAAATGCTTTCCACATATACATTTTTTTAGGTCTGGAACAAATGAAATAGCCGATAGGGGCCAAATCTTGTGAATACGGTGGTTCATCCAATACTATCAGCTTTAATTCATATATTTTAGCGTAGCTCAAAAGAAATTAGGCTAGTAGTTACGCTTTTTCTAATCTAGCCGCAAAACTTATTGAACAACCTAGTAGTATGCTGGAACTCACTGGAGCAGTATTGTGCACTAATTTTTCACTGGGTATGTCGCGAATGTTCAACATTTTATTTTATATGAGGTGCATGTGGATATTAGAGAGTTTTAAAGAGTTTTAAATTTTAAATGATTTTTTATCCGTCAATGTCCATAAATGTTTTTTAAAGATTTACAACAGATGGTAATCCGAAGGTGCAATGTCTAGGGATATCGGTGGGTCTGGCAAGATTTCCCAATTTAGTCCCTCTAAATATTTCTGGACCAATTTAGCAGCGTGTGGCCTGGAGTTGTCATACAGCAAAATCAGTTTGTCATGTCTACCGTCCCATTCTGCACGCTTTTCGTTTGTTCGATTCAAATGCATTAGCTGCAGTCAATAACGATCGCCCGTGATGGTTTCAGATGGTTTAAGGAGTTCATAATAGATGACACCTTTCTGACCCAAACAGATGCACAACAAAACTTTTGAAGCATGAATGTTTCTTTTCGCTGTCGATGAACCTGTTTCACCTGGCAGGCTTCAACATTTTCGACGCTTAGGCTAATCATAATAGATCCATTTTTCATCGCCAGTGACGATGCGATGCAGAAAACCCTTTTTTTCCTGCCGTTCAAGATGCATCTTACACGTCACCAAACGTCTCTCGATATTCCTCTCTTTCAATTTATGTGGCACCCATTTAACTGCTTTCTGGACCATTGCCATCGCGTACAAACGTTTATCGACGCACATAGGGGTATTTGAACAATCTAAGGGGCCAAAAGTATTTTTTGGGTTTAACGTGTGCTAATGGATGTTTCTGAATAAAACCAACTAAAATAATGAACTTAAACATTTATTAAGTGAAATATAATATGAGAATGAAGAAAGATTTACAAGATCAAACATAAAAAAATATAAACAATTAAAAAAAGCATCCAATCAAATGGTATTATCTAGATTTTCTTCATCGCTACGTGAAGAAAATTCTAGGTTTGGATCGGCAGGCATGAGCATTTCCAATGTTTCTGGCAGAAATGATTGGGACTTTCTTCTTTTCATTTGCCTCCTAGAGCTCATTAAGGGGTCCGAGTTTAAAAGGAGGCGGTTAAAAATATCCCTGTTGCAATTTTCTCTAGTAAATTTTCGGGCAAAATCTAGCCGGTAAGAGCGGAAATGCTTATTTGCCTCTTCAGAGAGCTGGCCAATTGGTAACAAAGCACTCTTTATTATAACAGCTCCATAAATAAGTATTTTGTGCATTGTGGGTGTCATGGGATGCCACGGGTAAAGATCCACATATAATCGAGCAGTTTCTGTTGCATAAATATCATATTTTTCAGGATTAATTTTTTGACCACTAGAAATTGTTTCTAGAATAACTTTCAGTCTATATATTAATTCGTAGCTGATGCCTGTTATATCGGATGCTAATTGAGGATTGTCGAAAAATCTTCGGCTTGTGTTACCGTCATTGGTATTACCGAAATTCGCCTTTGGCATATCTATTAACATTTCCTCAGTTTTTCTTCTTTTACTTCTTTCGCTCAGATCTCCAAAAGATATACTCGGTCGTCCTGTTCGATTTGAAGGACTGTCAGTAACAACGGGAATGGCGAAGGTTCCGTTCAGCCAAGCTTCATTACTTTTTAGGAATACCACTTCTTTATAATGAGCTTTAGTCCATACATTTTTAAATTCTGATTTGAAATGTGCAAAATTGCTTTTCAACGTCTCAATTTGATTGTCAGAGAATCCTTTAATAGACATAAACTGATCTTTCAAGAAATTTAGCCTTGCCTCTATGTTGGGTAAATTTTCATTGTTCATGAGGTCAAACAAGTATTTTCTAGTCACAATCCTCATTCCCGATGTTCCCATTGAACCTACAACAAGTAAATATTTCGCTTAATCCCTTGTAATGGAAAAGACCTTTTTCATAAAATTTTACCAACAACATTCAAAGTACTAAAATACCGTTTATCCGGACTTATCCGGATCAAATTCTTTGATGAATTGTCAAAACAAAGTACATACTAAACAATTACAATCGAATCTTAACCGGATCTATCTCGATAGTATTACTTGACTAACAAATATTATTGACTAACAGATATTATTTTAGACTAACAAATATTATTTTAAGAAAAAAAAGTAGTTTGAGAAGGTGTGTACTTATAGGGTTGAAAAGTTAACTTTAATACTTGAAATTTATAAAGATTCCAATTGATTTCATTCATTGCTATCCTGATGCTTCAGAATCCATAACTCTTTACTCCACTGTTGAACACAAAAACATAAAATTTCACTTTTAAAGTTTGGGTTTTGCATGAGTGCCGAGAACAGACAACGTACACGAGGTGATACGATCGAATTCCGACTGCCGTTATCGTATGTCAAATGCTTGTAGGGTTCGCGGGAGGGGCTGGCTTTTGTTCTCGGAAGGGTCAGGTACCTCAGGAAGTCATTTTTGTAAATGTATTTATTGTTTTGTTAAATGGACTTTTGACCCCGTAGATCTTTCAAATACCTGTATGTGCGACGGTTGATCTGTCAACATCCAACTCTTTAGACATATCATCAAGGCTTCGACATGGGTCTTCATCCAATAATTCTTGTAGTTGAGTATCTTCGAATTTTTTCGGTGCCCCTTCGCGATCTTTATCACTTATGGCGAAATTGTCACTTTGGAAGCGTCAAAACCACTCTTTACAAGTTGTATTTGATGGATTACGTGATTACCGTAAATATTGATCAATATACGACACGTTCCAGCTGCACTTTTCGTTAAAAAGTAATAATGAAGCATGACTTGCCGCGCTGTTTTTTAGGGAAAGTGCGAACATAGACTTTTTAACATCAAATAAAAAAGGATCTTTACGTTTCAAACGAATGTCAACTACTGCGATCGAGACCTCACACACACAGCTTCAAATTACCAGTATATTACAAGAGCGAACACAAAAACAGTATTAGCGGCGGCACCTCTTTTACGAAGGCGGAACTTATTCCCATATCCAATAAATTCACTTTAATGTTTTTTGACTATTCCTTCTCCTTTTTTCGCTGCTGCGTCTTTCATTGTATCTGTGCAAAATTTTGCTATTGTTCTAATCGGAGAATAGTTGCTATTTGAGTTTCTAATTTAATTTGCTACTACTTACTATTCAAACACAAACTAATATTCAAAGGAAACCCTTCACACAAATATATACTTACACACACAAACACATACAAACACTTCGCATGGTTAAGGTAATAAATTATACAAAAGAAAATTCTCCATTGCTTTTGTGAATTTCGTTTGCTTTTTGTTGCAGCTGCAAGGCAAATTAGACGTTTTCTTTCACAAATGGCATTTGTGAATTGAATGCTTTTACAGTTAGTTTAGTTTGTTTAGTAATCGAAAGTTTGAATGCTTTTGCTGATTGCTTTTGTGAATTATTCATTCATGTCTGATAGCATATTTGATTAGTTTGATATTGAATATGCCGTGGTTTTTGGCTAATGAAAAGATTAGGCATAGAGGGTGAGTGTGATGTACAGGGTAGTTCAAGTGTAGTTATCGCAGATATTATTTGGTAAGTAACAGCTTTTTCTCATTCCACTCATTTAGTAACTTTGAGTTGCTGCAACTGTGCGTTTACTAAATAAAAGTTTTGAACAAGAAGACTTTTGATCTCAGCGACAGCAAAGGTAGACAAGTGAGTGAAACAGCTCTTCGGGAACAATGTATGTGATTGCTCTTTCCAATATATTCAGAAAATATATTTTATTAAAAAAATAATACAGGTATTTGGATCATCCTGTATAGTATTATTGCCAAAGTCAATAATGTACACCCAAACGAGTGCATTTATTGAAATAAGCCAAATTCATCTTTCCAGCGGATCGCATTTCCACCTCGGCGGCTATGTTTACGAGCAAACTAGCGGTTTTTTGTGGCCGTAAATTGAGAACATGTACTTGGGTGATTTTTAGTTTCAGCCCAATGCCGAGTTATACCTCATAACGTATGCCACAAGCAATCTTTTGCGCGCCAAATACGGTATTCGTGCTAACAGCCGTCTTAGCGATTTCTATTGGCAACCTCGAGCTGCGATTAGATGCGTTTAGACTTTTTTCGTGGGGTACCATAAAGGACAATCCATACATGCGAACAACCCATACATGAATTTGTGGATTAAAAAAGAAACCACAGTGGTGTAAATGCAAGATACTCTAGTAAATTTCCGTATAGCCCGAACTTCTCTCTCCATTTTGTGGTGAATGTCTTCATGTGGTCCCACAAAAATAGATAAACACACTCAAAGGTTTGCCATTGCCTGTCGGGAAGTGATTGCTATTAGAAGAAACTTTCTATGTTTTGGTGTTGCATGCTCACAATAGGCTTTGAACAAGCGTCTTCAAAAAAGTGAAGACTGTTACACGTAAGACTATGCGGCTATGATGTAAGAAAATAATGAACGTTGGAAAAAGGCAAAAAGTTTTTAGTTCAGAGAAAGCTTTGCATAACATTTAAATTTGATGTCAGTGGGGGAATCTATTTTGGAACAAATTCTGTACGATGAATTATCTGCAGCTGAAAGGTTTTTTCAGAGTAGGGGTTGCAGAAATCCCATCTGCTTGAAACCTAATGCTAGAAACGGGATGCTCGAATCCGAGTCGAAATTTGTAATGTATTCTCGACATTCACAATATTGGTATGAGTGAATCCGACAGATACAGTTTAATTAGAGTGGAAATTTTGTACTACGAGTGAATGATGTCAGAGGTGACAGCATTTTTCTTCAAAAATAATAATAAAATAAAGTGTACATAACGCTGGGGTAACTATGTAACATATAAGTTAAAGTATGCATGAAAAAAGCTACTAAAATTATCTGGTTATCAAAACAAATCGCACGCAATTCTCGCCTTTGGTGGAATGTTTGAGGGAAAAGCCGGAAATTGTTTTCTCAAAGATTTGCAAACGGTGCTAAAGAGGATGTACAGGTTGTATAAGACCGTTGCATTTAAGTTACTCTATGAAATAATAAGAAGTGGCATGGGAATCTGTTTTCTTCTAAAAACTCATTTTGTCACTGGTTTTCTCCTTCTCCATTATAGAAAACTTAATCCAGGCTGGGCACAATTAGCGCTCCAAGATACTTATTTACCGTTTGCTTGACTGTTTCGGGTAACGCGGACTGTGCCAACCCCACGTCGAGGTCTTTTCCAAGACCATGTTGATATCTTCCTACAGTGAAGAACAGCAAAACTGGAACCAATCGAGCTACAGGAATCACTAACGACAATTTTTCACTTTGCCCAATTATGATACATCTTCCCCTTGCTTTTAAATGCGTCTGTGTTGAGGCGAAACCTTTAATCATTTAAAACAATAAACACTAATATATCAATGAAATTTAGTAGACAACTTAAATTGTATCACTGAAGCTGAGGACGAACATATGAGAGCATACCATTTTTATGTTTCCTGAAGTAGAACTACACATTCCAAACTACCAAAATTAAGATTCTGTCACAGGGATGTATGTTTTTCCAAACTACAGTGCCTTCAATATTGTTGTACCTGCAGCAAGTATACAGCAAATTTTCGTAAACTGATTTATTTAAGATTGATAGCGAATTTTTTTATTTTTTTTCTGTTCCTCTCTGTGGGAAAAATTCTACTAATGAATTTAGCTCAGTACATAGTAAATTGAGTTGCTGGCAGAATTCATACTTGTATAGAGTAAACTTGTTTTTAAAAAACCCATATAAATGAGTTTCGACTTCTGTAGATACATACATATGTACATTCGTATATTAGCTTGTTACACAATTTTCTAGAACAAGTCATATTTCATTTCATTAGGGTAAAAAATTATTTATACATTCACGTTTGGTCCCATTACATTCCCATATGCGCATATATTAACATATATACACAATGATTTCCAAGATATATTATTTATAAACACTTCTAGAAGCAGCTATTATCAAAGGCATTGGTTCTCATACTCATAGGTGTATGTGTATGTGTATGTGTATATACAAGTTGGCGCAAAATTAATCTGCCAATATTGTTTTTGAATAAAGTTTTTAAATAAAAAACATGACTTTGAGTGATGGAAATCTTAATTTTGAGATTTACTTGCTCCATTACTTGTCTGTCTGTATACTACAGCTGTCTAGGAATGGAAAAGTGTCAGATATGATTAAGTACAACGCCATTTGCAAAAATAATAAATTTTTCTATTTTCCCCTTATGAAAATGAAGATTAGTTCATTAGTAACAAAACAGAAGACACTAGTTAAATTTATACGAATTTAATAACACTTTAATGTATACATAGGTACATATGTAATGAAGTAACTCAAATTAAATCGAAACAATGTCGATTCAAAAACACTGAAGAATTCCCAAATCCATATATTTTTGTATTTTTTTACAACTAAAAATACATAATTTTTTGTCTCGATGAATTTAATCGGAATAAGTGGAAATTTGGTTCGTGCGTGACTACCATTCGAAAGTGCATGACTTCGAAATCTCGGACACGAGGCACCAAATGATAGAAGACGTTTTTTCTAATAACGGTTGTTTCTCGGTAGTCAATAGCCCACCTCCGTGAGTATTTTTGCCATGAAAAAGGTTTTCATAAAAAACCATAGCCCGTTCAGCGGCGGCATAAAACTGTAGGTTCCGCTATTTGTGGAACAACACCAAGACTCACACCACAAACAAGAGGATGATTTCGGCCAAACACGCACTAAAGCGCAAAAAATTAAAAAATACCAGTGTAACGGTTAGGCGCGATAGAAGTGAAACCTTCCGTAAAACAAACTGAGAGAGAATTAGACGAAAGCAGCATTAGGAGCGGGATAATTATAGGTTCATTATAATATTGCTATAAAGTTCATATTTTATTTTCTTCATTTTATTATTATTCATCCTCAATGTTTTCAATTTCAACAAATGATACGAGTGGCTTATGATAGCTAAAATATGATTCAAATGCTTTGGTTTCGATGTTGTCAACATATCTTTGAAATACCGCGTCAATTGTTGTTTTTGATCGTGTTGTCGATTCGGTGCGATTGTTACACATTTTTAAATTGAATGTTGTATGGAGAAAGTCAATTAAAGGAACCGCTGTGTCCAATGCAAAATTTACGTTAAAATCGCTACTTAAAATCATTGGAACTTTATCGTAATCTTTTCTAAGTATCCGCGATACTTCTGGTGTATACTTTATTTTTTCTGTCGATATTCACGACAATTTTCTGCATTATTTTTTCGGCATAATTGCGGTAAATATTTAAAAATGAAAATATTTACGAATATAAAAATACGGACGCAATACAGCACACACGGTTGCTATTATGAGCGTCGTAACGCGTATATTACACAGACGTACTAACATACACACATACATTCGTAGGACGCTTGGTCTAAGCAAGTATTAGGTAGTGTAGTATAGGTATACATAATACCTTCTCGCTCACCGTGGCTCCGTAAAACGCAGGCGCGCACACATACGTACTAGCATACATCCAAGCATACATACGTATGACGCTTGAACTAAACACCGAAGCAAGTAATAGGCAGTGTAGTATACATACTACAATACTCACTATACTAGCGTGGCTCAGAAGTACGCACCACACACATATACGTATATCCACATATAACGCTTCCTAGCCAAGAGTGGGGAGGCTACGAAGCACCGCACAAAGAGGAGACGGAGAATAGGGAGCGCTGTATAACTGTGTTCTATCTCATTCTCTCGCAGGCTATATACTATAAGATCAATATGTATGTCTCTTTTTAGTGTCGCTTTTTCGTTTCATCGAGTCTCAAATCACTCGCAACGATTCTAAAGAAGTTTTCACTTCAATAAGTCAATGCAACTTTTTGCAAGAGGTGCTTATTAATATATATTAAAAACAAAAACGTTCGAAGGTTTACTAAACATTTAAAGTCAATGTTATTTGTTATGCTGTAAAAGAGAGTATTTCTGTCTCGATTTCGTATTCTTCGTAACAAATCATAAATAACGAAATTCTTGGAATCCAGAAATCTCAGGATTGACATCCCTAATACATATATAACGTTGAAAGACGCCTAGGTTTACTGGCATATATTTCCACTATGAGTTAAAGAGCTCCAAATTCACTTGTTATGCATAAGCGATTTATCTAGAATATGTACATACATACATGCATATGATATGTATTAGCAGCATATTTGCACTATATCGACGCTGCAGGGACGTAATCGTAATCAATTAAAATGTTGCTGTAACGCAACCACCACTAATTGAATGATGTCAATTTAATTATTTAATAATATTTAACAGAATTGAACACACACGCCCATTAGGTTTAATTGGAGCTTTTATCGCCGATGCTGCTAAATGATCGGAATACATGCATACATACGTTTGTAGCTATGTAGTTAATACTTCATTAAATATTAATAGCTGCAGTTTAAAATGGGTTTTCTAAGTACCGAGAATACGCGAAGGTTTCATGAATAATGATGGGTTAATGGTAAGGGTCGCAATGAATATGTGGTGAAGAGTTAATTTGCATAGATTGCATACTGTATAAAGGGTGCGCCACTGTATTTCGAAATGCTGTGTTAGAAACTTTTTTATGATTTTTTCATTATAAGCGAGAATTGAGTATCCAATAAATTATGGTATATGTAATATACCAAATATGCCGCATATTTTAAATAGTTTGTTAGCACTATGTCAATCTTGAACAGCATCTCACAAAAAATTCTATAATTGCGTCGCATCGCAGCTCCGTAAAAGAAGAAGATGACTCTCAATTGGCACGATAACCGCTTAGGCGATTTTGGCCGAGTTAAACAAAGCACACCAGTCATTTCTTTCTCGTACTAACCGGCTCCGAATGGACACACCAACTGAAGCAAGGTCCTTCTCCACCTCATCTTTCCAACAGAGAGACGGCTTTTCTCTACCTCTGCTACCACCAGCTGGTACTGCATCGAATACTTTCAGAGCCGGAGTGTTTGTATCCATTCGGACGATATGACCCAGCCAACGTAGCCGCTGGATCTTTATTCGCTGCGCTATGTCTATGTCGTTGTAAAGCTTATGCAACTCATCTTAATTATACCCAAATTCAATTCGCTGAAAAAAATCATACTCGAAATTTTTCGAAAAATTAAAATTAAGAAGTTAAAATTTAGCTGAAAGTTTGACGCATTTTTCATGTGCTTCTTGAGATTCAAATATCACTGTATCAGCTTCTGTGCCATGCAGTAAGACATGCGTGATGAATGACTTATAAATTATGATTTATGTTCGTCGAAAACGGACTTTACCATTCATTTGCCTATTTATCAAAAGTAGCACGCGATGGCAAGGTAGATTCTCCATTCGGTTCCACTTATACTATCAATAGTGAGCTATATATATATATATAATTGGCGCGTACACCCTTTTTGGGTGTTTGGCCGAGCTCCTCCTCCTATTTGTGGTGTGCGTCTTGATGTTGTTCCACAAATGGAGGGACCTACAGTTTTAAGCCGACTCCGAAGGGCAGATATTTTTATGAGGAGCTTTTTCATGGCAGAAATGCACTCGGAGGTTTGCCATTGCCTGCCGAGGGGCGACCGCTATTAGAAAAAACGTTTTCTTTATTTTGGCGTTTCACCGAGATTCGATCCTACGTTCTCTCTGAATGAATGAATGATAGTCACGCAGCAACCCATTTGCCTACGGCGGCCGATTCTCTTACTATTTCCAAATTTCATTTATCAACAGTGATGTTATAATTTTCAACCGATTTAAATATATATATATTTTTTTTTAAATTAAACCTAACAAAACTAATTATCATAAATTAGAACTTATTGCTTTATTTTAGTGTAACCAAATTCCGAACAATATCTTCTTTGGTTACTTTTGCCAAATTTCTTAATAATAGTGAAAATACTTAAAATTAGTAGCATTTTATCCCCTAAATGCAAATTATGAACAAAAACAAAAAAAAAATTATTTTCAACCTTAATATTACGGCTTTCCCTCAACCAAAATTTGCTTAAAGTTTGAACTGCTATTTCTCCTACAATAACGCATAGAAATATAATAAAGTTTGGCTAAATATATATTGGTTGCTATTGGGAACTTTATATTCCCCTACCTTTATATTCTGTGCTATTTTAGGAGACAGTGAAGAATTTTTCTAATTAATTTTAATCTCAGAAAAGCGAGATAAAATGAAAATGTGATTACAATCATGTATATGTGTCTCTCACAACATTAACTAAACATTGTTTCATTTTGTAAATATTATGTTTACTAACTAAGTGTATAGTTCGCCTTCAACTGAGGCCCCAAGTGTACAGCCCTCAGTGCGTATGAGCGACATCTGAGTCATATTACACTAATTCAACGTGTCAATTATGATGCTGATGCACGTATATGGTATACAAATATGTGTGTGCGCGCATGTGTGTGTATGTAAATGTATTCTTTGTGCCTTAATGGATTTTGCTGCAACTTGATTACTCCCATAGGGCAATAACAAAAAAGAAACTTGCTTTACTCACCCGCCAACGCAGCTGCGTCCCATACCACTATGTAATTTTATTGGCCCATTGGCCTTGCGCTGGTGTATACTGTGTACAATAGTTTGTATGTAGCTGTACGATGTCGCCCATCAACTCAAATTGAATGTGAAAAGTTTTCCATTGTAAATCATTACATGCTCGCAAAGCGCCGCAAAAGCGAAGCGGAAAATGCACAGATACATATATGGTACACAACACACACAATATTCGCTTCCGGTCCGAGCTCTTTACACCACTCGTCACGCTGCTGCACTGCTCACCGCCCAACCTCAGACCATTTCACACTTTTTCTTTATCTACGTTGCTATTGAATTCTCTGTGGAGCATTGTAGGGTGTATGTATAAAAAAAGACTACTAATGAAAATAAAACAAAAAAATTAAAAAATTACCAGAGTTTAACGTTCGCAAACAAGTGTTTTACAAAATGTTTTCCATTCAAAATTTTACATCACTCTCGTCTTCGTCATTATTTTTTTTTTTTTTTTTTGTACTTTCTTTTTCCAATACCTTTTTGCAGCGGAAATGTATGCTTGCAGCGCTGGTTTTGTTCAATTTATTGTTCTTCTTTCCATTATTATTTTGACATTGATTTCCTTTGGCATTTGCGGATATTTTGCGCTGGACATTGTATTGTCTTGTACTCAGCAGCGTACTTCGAAAAGCTGCTACAGTAAAGAATATGATGGTACAAAGTGAATATTAAATGATAATAAAAGGAGGTGAAAAAACATTATTGATTGCCAGCGTTTTATTGCGACACGGCGATATGTCGATGGAACGAGTAAAATCAGCTGTTTAACCCGGTTACTGAGTTTCGTGTTTCTTTTGGCAAATAGATATTTTTTACTTTTTGGAACACAACCGGTCAGCCGTTGTAAACGAGTAGGTTTATGTGTAACTGCCCCTAAGTTACTCCGGGCTTGAGACCCACTATTGGCATGAGACACTAAATTATAGAAAAAGAAAACCTTCGAGTGTTTTGATTTTTTTTCTAATAAAAATCTATCTCGAGTTCGGTGCTCAACTCCATAAAGTCGGCAAAAAAACGAGAGCACTTCATAATTTTTACAAGGTTTCCTATTTTCTTTTTTCTTCATTTTTTAGAATGCTTCTTAAAACTATTGCTCATTGTCTAATCAAGCCCCTATAAATAAATCCATATTTCGAACTCCGATAGGGTGATTAATTTGGCGCCACGTGTAGAATGCAATATATATTTTTTTTATTAAAATAAATAAAAAGTGATCAAAGGTTAACGGTTTTTTTTCTGTATAACACTTCATCTTCCATTTGGCTTATATTTGGCTTGAATTAATAAATGAGTTTGGTGCTTCCCTATGAAAGAGAAGAAATGTTCCTAAGCTGGGAGTTTATACAAGAAAACGGTTCTAAGCGTTCATCTAATTTAGCAAAGGAGTAGTTTGCAAAAGAAAACGTGAGTGTTTTTGTATGGCTCGCAGTATCCTGACTTGAATCCATTCGGGCATCTTTGGGCAGGGTAGAACTGAAAAAGATAATCAAACCTTTCAAAGCCACAAATAGAAAGCGAATGTGGAACCAAATTAAAAAGTTTTGCTGGTCTATTTCTCCGGATAATTCTGCTAGTTTACGCAATTCAATACATCTTAAATATAAAGAAGTCATAAAACCGGCAGGAGTTGCTAAGATATAATAAAGGAGTTTTCCATATGTATGCAAATTTTATGGTGAAGCTTTTTGCTTCCACTTTTTTTTATATTTTTACAAAATATTTGGAGTTTTGAAACATAAAAAAAATTGTCAAAAAATTATCTGAACGTATTTATTTTCTTTTATATTATATTTCTGAACAGTGTATAGCAAAAAATATATAAAAAGTCAAAATTAATCTTTATACTTTTCACTACAATTCGACGGTTTTTAATTAGAATTTCTAAAGCAATTTAATGTACGTATTTATAGAACATAGCTTATTAAGTTTTAGTGTAATAAACTGAGTTTGAAGTTATTAAACAATTCTGTTAATTTTTGATAATTTCTTTCTTTGACGATTGTGCGCATTTTCTTTATGTAAAGAAATTGTACAAGGTAAGTAGGTAGTTAGGTAGAAGTGGTAGCCGGTCTCTAAACCAATTCACTTGTGCCGTTGCCGATCCTTGTGCTACCACAGTAGTAGCTAACCTGGTTTTACCTGGTACTCCCCGTTTAACCATTTTGTTTAAGTGCAAAATCCCCTTGTATCCCTAAAGTAATCAGTAACATTCAACAACCATAAACCAAAGTGTCTAAACTTAGTCAAAAGTGTCTAAACGGGTCAAACGTACAAGACAAGAAGTGAAAAAATTGTCAAAAATTAATGCAGTTTTCGAGCCTCATCAAATTTGCATTTTTTTGTTCCAAATTTTAATAAACAATGAAACTCCAAACACAAAATTTTTCTAAAAGTTCTAAAAAATATAAAAATTCTGAATAAAATGTGTGAGATTTTCAAGAAAATTAGATAAGGGTTTAAAAAAGTTTCAAGTTTCAAATTCAAAACTTCTTATTATATCACTCATTATGTATATGTTTGTACTAACATGCTTCGGATATCCTGTACGGTTTTTTTTTCATTAAATAATTTGTATTTTTAGATATTTTTTAGTTGACACGCCCACAACAATTAATACTAATAAATTTCAATCAAGCCGTTTCATTTACCTTTGAGATATTGGTGAAAAAAATTTAAAAAAATTCTGATTAAGAAATTTGAAACTTTGAGGAAAATTTTTCTAGTTTTTGTTTTTAATTTCCGCAAAGTTTCAAACTTGGATTTACATGGATTTTGTAGACGAATGAGCTATACTGTCATAACAAAATATTTAAATAAATAAAAAATTAAAAATACTGTAAAAACCTGTCAATAAGCCCCTGTGCTCGAGTAGCCTAACCCTTTAAGGGCAGAACCTAGTTAAGTGGTCTGTGGGAGATTATTGTTGACTAGTAAATTGATTGCACTTAAATTGCACCACCCTTTAAACACACTCACCCACATGCATGCCTGCACCAAAAGGCAATCAGCCTGTCTGCAGTAATATTATCGTCTCACTTCCACTGCGTTGATTTTGTAGGTGAATGAATTCTCAGCGTCCAAGTTTGCATAAATATTCTGTGAGTATGCCAGATTGTCAGTCAGTTCCTCGGTTGCTCAGTCAACCAAATAAACACTAAGCCAGTCAGTCTGTCACTAAGTTATACAGTTACTGAGTTAGTAAGCCAGTACTACTAGCCAATGCTAGCAGTCGGTCGGTCAGTGCTTTGCTGTGTCCGGTCTGCACCGCTACTGCCAACGCCCAACTGCTGCTAATACCCACCAGTTCCAAACCAGGCTGTCAATCAGTTAGCACAGCAACTGCCATCAGCCATCAGCCGTCAGTCGTCAGCTATGAGCTCATAGTTTATGCATCATTACTTGTTGACTTGCTTATTTGTAAATGCTCGAGTCCTTTTAGCTAACACGACTCGTTTTCATTGTTCTCTATATAAATACTTGTATGTTTGTACAAATTTATTTTACATTGCTATTGGTCTTGTGGTTTTTGTTGCAATTTTCCATTATTTGTTTGACTCTAATCTGTAGCACACCATTTTCCTTTGTTGTGTGTTGCTTGTGTTGATTTTTACTAAATGTATGGGGAATAATAATTTAGGTGCTAGTGCAATGAAGAGCCTGACAGGTGATTTTTGCTGATAAGCAAAATGTCCATGCTATGAAATACTGTGAAGTATTGTAGAAATTGATTGAAAATTACTTATGCTTTTTGGTTGGTCAAGTATTTAGGTGTAGAACAATGGCTTAGTAATGATTGTTACTCATACGCCATGTTGATTAGTCAGACCCATATCGAAGTAGTTTATTTTGTTTAGTCAATATTTATGTTAATTTCGTCGAGTTATCTGTTCTTTTATAAAAAACAAAAGCACTGTTTATTTATTTACAGTATTATTCAATAACATTTCAATATCAATATTCCTGCAACCCCCCTCTTTAAACTTCCTGGTAAGTAGTGCATACATTAATGAGACTTGGGATCAACTGCGCACTTTCATCGAGCTCGTAATGGAGTTTGGTATTTAATTTTTGTGGTTATTATAGTGTCAAGACTAATCTTGTGAAGTTGCTACCTCCTGGTATAGACTATATATCAGGGTCTCTATTCGGCCGCTTCAATATTATTCTTCATTCATTCTTCCCAAATACGGAATGCGTGTATTCAAGTGAGAGCGAATTCAGTAAAAGTATTGCAGTTTCGCAAAAGTCTATACGGAATACAAAAACAAATAACCCCGTTTTTTGATGCATCATAAATTATAAATCATAAATTTTTCAACCACAGATCATCTAATTAGCGTCATTTTCTACGTACGTACACAGGTAGTCATAATAATAGCACAGGGCTTGCTTTTTTGTGAAGTTTTGATTATTTATTAAAATCTGTTTGTAACTTTATTTTTCATAATCTATTTTACTACCAAAAAATAGAACTCAAAGTCACACACTTCACATTTTTAGTATAAAAAATATCTCGAGGATTCTTTATGCGGAAAATATTGATAAATTCGTCAACGAAAAAATGCTTCAAAATCGATGCGAATTTTGAGCTACTTTGAACTTTCAAATTGAATGAGCAATAAAGTTGCATACCCGAAATCTATCTAAAAATTCTGATTTGAATTGTTGATGAAAATTATTTCAACTTTTTGAAATTGTGTAAAAGGTGTGAAACTTTCAGTTACGTGATTTGACAGTATTATACTAGTATATAAGTAGTATGCAAGTGCAAACGTTCGAAAACCCGCAAACGAATAGAAAAAGTTCTTTCTAACAGCTGCCACCCTCGGCAGGCAGTGGCAAACCTCCGCGAGTATGTTTGCCATGAAAAAGTTCCTCATAAAAAACCAATTGTCGTTCAGAAACTGAAGAGTCCTCAATTTCTAGAAACCATCAAAACACAGGCCACAAATACGTGGAGGAACTTGGTCAAACACCCAAAGTTGCCAATTATATATAGGGTGGGCCATGTAAAATTTGCTTTTTGAATCGGCTACAAAAAAAAAAAACTAATCAATATTTTTTCACTTTTTTTATTTTGAAGATTGAACATTGTCATTTATGAATGAAAAATAATATCGTTCAAATGACTGCCACGACTGGTTTTAAAGTAGGCCAATTTTTAAGCACATTTTCGATTGTTTGGACTCCAATTTCGTGAATGCCAACTTCGATTTCGTGTTTTAAAGCATCAATCGTCTCTCAAAAAAATAGGTGGTTCAAAAAGCAAACGCTATATGGGCCACCCTGTACATATAATATACAGTCTGTGTCAGAAGAAAAGAACCGGTTGTTTTCTTGTAACTTCAAGATATATTTCGTTCAGCTCTTTGCTGCGTAATAGTCCCACTCAAGGGCTGCGACGCCAGTGCTAACTCAGGTAGGTGTCGAAACTTTCCTGTAAACGCAACCGAACAAAAATGAGTGAGAAGTACGCAAAGCGTTTTGAAGCGGTATTTTTATGCACGCATTCGAAAGGGCCGAAATTATCTTACGCCGCGCCTGCAAAAGTAATCAAAAAATCAAAAAGTTTGAAGCGAGTGACGACAAAAAAGCAGGATAAAGTGATCGTCCAACTTTTTAAACGGGACCCTTCTTTGTGACTACGCCACGCACAATAATTTTTTGCTAAACAGGGAATAGATGTGAGTATCAACACCACCGAACGTCGACTGAAGGGGGCGGACATATCCTACCGTCCCACATCATAAAAACTACTGCTCTCAGAAAAATACTTTGAGAAACAACAAAACAAGAAAATGGCGTCTCAGTAATGGACTGGCCTTCCCAGTCCCCCGACGTCAACCCCATTAAAACTCTGTGGGGAACTACGAAAACGCATCTTGCCGGAAGACCAGAAGGGCAGTCCATGATTTAAAGCAACTCGTGCGTCATGTTCGCAAAATCTAGTCCTGTTTGTCGACGAGCTACGTTCAAAGCATGAAGGCTACACGGTTTATTGAGTAATTGCGATTCGTAGTTTTGTACATACTTTCATGTAAAAAAATTTAAATATATGTATATCTTTTATACTTCATGAATAATCGCGGTTCCTCTCTTCTGACACAGAGTGTATATAAGTATGTAAGGTGTAAATTTGAACTGGCTCATAAATCGCGTTGATGTTTTATAATTATTGTTTTCGCTGAGATGTTGACCATATTCCAAATCGGTCACCACCACTTACTGAAATTTTACCGCAAATCTATGAACGAGTTGGGAGTGCCTAAGCTACAAAGACATTTTCGTATGCATGTACTACATATACATATATACGAGTATGAAATTTTACACGGTATTTAAACAGTTTCGAAGTGATCCGTGAATAAAAGCAGTACACTTTGCTTCTCTGCTGGGTTCGTTATATGACCATAGATAAATCCAGAGCTCATATACACAATTATATTAATGTATATACAAACCCACAACAAAGAAATTCCGTAAAATATTTCTTAATTTTATAGGATTCTAAAACAAATGAAAACCGCAATGAAGAATACTCGTGCACATAATATAGGTAAATACATAAAGTTGTATAGCTGTTCGTTTTCGCATATATGTACGTGCATATATGCATCTGCGTAAAATTTTAACTTCATAACAAAGCGCAAATAATTCGTATGTAAACTTGAAAAGTCAACAATGTAAAAGAAAGCACCAGACGGAAGGCAGAAGACACAAACGACAGCCAGAGCAAAAGGCAAAGCGGCATTGCATTCATCCAGCGGACAATTTGCCGCTAGGAAATTATGTATGAAAGCAAAGACTAAAGACAATAACCTCGGATAAGTATAAGAAATTTAGAAGCGGAGAAGTGCCTGCGGCATTAGGTAAGAGCATAGTGTGCAGCAAGAGAATACTTAAGCAAGCATAATGACGGTTCCTATATTATAAAATAAAATAAAGCCGATGCTGGTAGAATAGAGCATGTCTAAGTGCGGCGTAATGCAAAGGATACCAGTACAAAGAATACCATACCACATGTCTGTGCATGTGTATGTATGTATGTTTATGCAAGTAAGTATAAAGCTCATCTTGCCGTATGCACATGCCAAGCAGCAAAGCAATTTATATACACATTCTTGCACATTGCATAGACAACGATGCCAACAATTTCTACATGCATCAGCCATGTTATCATAATGTCGGAGGCGCAGAGTCTGCACCAAGAGGAAGATACGTGGTTGCACACTGTTATCACGGTTTGCAGTATACGAGGTGTGCTCAAAAAGTATTGCAAATTTTTTTTTTTTTTTTTTTTCAAAAATTATTTATTTATTCATTAATATATATTTTGTCCCCTTCAAAGTAATCCCCATGAGATATTATGCACTTGCGCCAACGTTTATTCCAATCTTCGAAGCATTTCAAAAAATCATTTTTTTTATCTTGTTTAGCTCCTCCTTCGATGCCGTCTTTATCTCGTCGATTGTAGTGTAGCGTCGTCCTGTCGTGAGCTCTTTCAGTTTCGGGAACAAGAAAAAGTCACAGGGGACCAGATCTGGGGAATACGGTGGCTTTGGCATCATTAGCGTGTTGTTTTTGACCAAAAAGTCGCGCACAAGCAACGATGTGTGAGCAGGGGCGTTATCGTGATGCCAGAGCCAATTTTTGTTCTTCCACAAATCCGGGCGTTCCTTATTGTCCATTTCACCCTAAGGCAAGAACTCATGATGCACAACGCCCTTGCAATCGAAGATAATAGTAAGCAAAACTTTTACATTCGACCGAACTTGCGCGCTTTTTTCGGTCTTGGTTCGTACGGCAGCTTCCATTGAGATGATTGAGCTTTGGTTTCTAAGTCATAACTATAAACCCACGATTCGTCACCAGTTATATGTTCCCTCTGGAACAAATTTGGGTCGTCGCGTTGGGTCGAAAGAGTCCAACATCTCATTAGCAATGTTCATGTGATGTTGCTTTTGGTCGAAATTGAGCAGTTTTGATACGAATTTTACGGCGACCCGTGTCATGCCCAAATCATTGAAAAAAATCGAATGGCACGAGCCAATCGATATGTCTAGGTCCTCAGCAACTTCTTTAACGGCAATTCGACGATTGGCCAATACCATTTTCTTCAGTTCATCAATTTTTTCGTCTGCTGTTGAAGTGCTCGGGCGTCCGGCACGCTTTTCGTCGTTCACATCTTCTCGGCCTTGTGAGAACATTTTGTACCACCGATAAACGTTGCTTTGGTCCGAAGTGGCTTCTCCGTATGATACAGTCAACATTCGGAATACATCCGCGCACTTAATTTCCTTTTTGACACAAAATTTGGTACGGGTTCTTTGATCCATATTTTTGAATAGGTAAATATCGAAGACGAGCCGAAACACATGGAACCAAAACAGCTGTCAACAATTAACTGAACATTCAAAATGGCCGAACTCATCGGCATTAGTGAGAGACATAAGTACCAACACCTCGCCACAAAAAAATCGAAATTCGAATATACGTAACCTGCGAAAATTCAAAATTGGCGATATTTTTTGAACACACCTCGTACACGTACGCTCTAAAGCCGTTTTAAGTAAGGGTAGCACTTAGGATATAAGCAAGAAGAGAATGCGAGTGCGGAGGCGTAGGTGGGCAAGATCGCTATCAAAGCACGCCACGCAGGACATTCAGTTAATATAAAGCTATTTGAAAATTGAAGTCTGTGAAATAGAGTAGAATTCTGAGGAATATTTCAGCATTGAGTTCAACCGTTCAAACCAACCCGAACTGCGTTAATATTTTATTGTTTCCTTTCAGCAATACTATCTAGTAATAAAGCGCTCCATAGATTTGCAAAGATTAACTAGATTAGATCTCCAAAATAAATTTTAAATCTCACTTCATATGGTTTACTCTGATCGACAACAAGCCACCGAGTGGTACTAGCAGAGAGAACAAAACCACCAAACTGAAGTGCTTTTTGTAATAGTATGCCACATTTTAATAAATATTTCTCAATCCCAGAACTAAGTAGCAAAAGAATGATGCCATTGTTGGAGGAATCTGCATATTGACCATGTATTTGCTCGAAAAGAGTGAAAAAGAACTACGTGCAACATGATCTGATGACTAAAGTGAAGAGCTCCCATCCCAACTAGCTACGAAAAAGCTCGAATGTTATCTACCAACCATTTAATATTAAAGGAGTTGTAACAACAGAGCGAACACTAGCCAAATCTCAAGTATATTTTAGTAGTATACATCATTCGTATCACGTTCAATCAAACGGTTTCTCTCCCGGTAACATATAGAGACCTAGATTACACTGCTCCACAAATCTCTTTTGAAAATACATTTTTCACGCGAATCCCAAAAAGATGTCGATGGAATAACGTTAAGAACATTGATGCTTGGTCGGTGGTTCTCTTCACTGACGGTTCAAGGGTAAATACCAGGTGTATACCTATGAAATGATACTTTTTTTTTAATTTCAAACGTTCATTAACAAAAAATGGCTACAAATATAATCTTCAAATAATAGCTATCACTAGCGACACATTTTTCCCATCTCTCAGGCAATTTGTTGATGCCGCGCCAAAAAAAATTTTCCGTCTTTGGCCGCAAAACAATCATCGAGCCATTTTTTGGCTTCTTCGTGAGAATTGAAGCGCTGATCGCCATATTCTGGGCGTTCTCAGTGTATAGCGCTGTTCAAATCAGCCAATTGTCGTTGGTAGCGTGCACCGTCAACTGTTTCACCTGGTTTTAATAGCTCGTACCAAATCATACCACGCTGATCCCAGAAAACACACAGCATTGCCTTGCGGCCGAAGCGATTTGGTTTGGCGGTTGTTTTTGGCTTGTGGCCAGAAAATACACCAATTTTTCATCACCCGAAACGATTCGATGCAAAAAGGACTTCTTTTTGAACCGGGAGAGCAGCATTTCGCAAGTGGTTTCACGATGTCGGCAAATCGTTGTTTGAAGGCACGAAAATCGACATTTTTAAGAGTGACAAAAATGCATTGTTGTATGAAACGTAACAAACAATGAACTGCATATTGTAGACAGATGACAGACGAAATAAACAAAACATTTGGGAAGGTTTAAAAATACTCCTAGCGACATCTATGGACTAATAGCTGAAAGTTTCACTTCATAGGCATATACCTGGTATCAAGGTCGGTAAGAGCTGCAGTTGAGCCTAAGTCTTTAGCTATCTGACTAAGGCAGCGTATTTCAAGCCGATTTAAAGGAGGCTACTCTGTGCGACAGAAACTCATCTGCTGCAGCACAAGCGATCACTATCTACTCTGGACGTTAAGCTTCCATAAGATCTCGACAGTGCATTAAAACTTAGACATTCCTGGAAATGGCATCCCGGATGAGCTAATTAGGGAGGAACAAGTCTGAAGTCGGCCAGTTTTACCTCAAGCGAGCTCTGGATCAGGCCGGTCTACATAGCGAAAGCCAACAGTAGTAGAACCACTAAGCCTATTTGTGAGATAACCAGACAGGTCTGGCCTAGAAGGAATGAGCGCAGAACTAGATCTCTGATCAATCTAGACTAGGTTTTCCCTCCAATGAGGGAATGAGTTATTAGAAAAGAGAGTTGAATGAAAAAAGTAGTTTGAGAACAAGAAAATTTAAACAAAAATTGTTCAGTACATTTAAGTTAGCTAAGCAGCTGATTCCGTCAAATCCACTAAAAGCCACTCTCAACCAACTAGATGGTAAACAAGAAGAATAACCAATTGCTGAATGAAGTTGTGGTTGGGAAGAAAAGGTTAACACCAAGTCCACTGTTTGCCACCCATGAACTCAACTCTCCACTGTATATCAGCGGTTTCGTTCTTCCATCGGTAACCGCCCTTAATGAGCTCCTTAAACCGATAATATTACATGATATTTGAGACCTTTGAATTTTCATTAAATGTACTAGACAATTCTATAAGCGGGGCTAAAAACAAAAACATAGCATGCTGCAGAAGGAACTTAAGCGGCCAAAGAAGATTGAATATTTATTATCAATTTTCTTACAGGGTAGTCACTGGTATGCAAAAATACGTATGTTGCCGTACACTTATACTCCAGCATCTTTCAATGCACTTTAAATATATGCAGCAGCCGTCTCCTTTCTCATCAGAAATCTGACAGTTAAGTTAAGTAAACAAAGGATTTTGAGGCTGCATGCCGACTCACCTCACCGCAACGCAAAAGTGCACCTCGTTTGTCTGTCCTTGTTATATATACATATGCATATATATGCACACAAGAATTGCTACGCGTTTAAAGCCAAAGTAGCTGTTGTAATGCCAGCTCTTTGTGAGATGCCAGATGCCGCGTTTGTTTCTATTTTAGCTGGTTTCTTTTATCTCTTGCTTTTTATTCTGCCTTAAATTGCTTAACTACTGTGGTAGGAACTTTTCCGCTGTTGTCTGAGGAGGCAAGGAACATTAAAGAAATAAAATGATAATATGCATATATTGGACTTGTGAAAATTAGAACAATGCGGCAAAATATCGAACCAAAAAGGTACGATTCTACACAATACCAAACGACTTTTTGATATTCTCCATACTCGCATTGCATGAAAATATAAACCCGTGAAAATGAATAAAAATAAATAAATACATAATAAAACCCGTGTAAATATATAAATCGAAGGAGTAACACTTAACGCCTACTGCCTTTTCTCAACATCGTTTACACCGTTGAAGAGCCTCTGGGCCGTAAATGATTTATGTGTAACACTCGTTACAGCAAGGTTTTGCCACCTGTTTGTAATTTAAGGAAGTAATTTGTTAAAAAGTGAACAAAATTATTAAAACGTGGGTAACAATAGAAAGCTAAAGTTTGGAGTGACTACAAAATACCATTGATTTTTGGAAATTGTTATTTTGGTGGTACTAAGCATTTTCTTGCATATAAACAATTCTAGCCTGTACTTTGTATGGAAGAAAAGGCGTGCCACCCCAACGAAAGAGAAATTGCCAAAAATCAACGGTATCACTTTTTTATACTAAAATTTAATGGGCTTAAAAACCGGTATACTTAGAGAAGTCTTAAAAATTATGTTTTTATGAAATTTTTACAACTGAGGCCAATTCGATAACAACTGTGTACCATTTTCCATTAAGTTTCTGATAACTTTGCGATCTGAGATATTCAAAGAATGAATAGTATGGTTTTTCATTTCTTCTGGTTATCCCCTTTAATGGCTAAATATTTTTTAACCTCCTTTTCAAAATGGCTTATTAATGTCGCCTTCATTACACTGTCGTCTGTAAATCTTCGTTTCTGTAATTCCTTTTTGTTAATCTGTAGCTGAGTGTCATTCGTCTCAACCCAAGCGGTGAGAACGGAGGCTTTGTTTTGCAAACAAGAACTCCTCTCGCTCTGCCCAATTGCGCCGGGAGTTCATTCGGGATTTGTTCTCACTTTGAAATCTATCAAATTCACATTAGATGGGGTGACTCAGTCCACGATTCAATCTTGTATTAAGGTAATAGTGTTCACAGCAAGGACTATGTCGTTACAAGTTCGATATCGCTCACACGTAAATTTCTTTGAGACTGATAGTTACTGGAACGGGGTTGGACCGAACCTACACTGTAACGAATAGTGTGATTGCACGCATTATTTCTTACTTTATAATATTTCCCTGTTTGCGTTTTTGGGCCGCATCGTGATCGGCTCCATGGTGTAGATTCGCCCCAAATTAGCCATTCACTGCAGTTCCTTTACGCAAGTTATCGATTTAAAAAATTCTTTCTTTATCTTGGATATTGCTAGCTATAATACTCGATGCCAACCTTCTCACGTTAAATTTCTCTAATTCGATCTGCCATATCTTAGGCCTGCGATCCGCCAGTACTAATTTTGTGACTTTTATGAACATTTTATGTGATCATTACCATGAGTGGCGACGCGAGTGGCGGTCATCTCCACAGCACTCTTTTCTGTTTTGCAATTGCCTAGCCCATTTCATATTAGGGTACATAGTCCTCTAAAACCGCTTTGCTTTTTTTATCCCTAAAGGGTTGACGTCTGCTCGTGAACCTTACCCAATCACTTCGTGAGCATTTTGTGATCGATATTTAAAACGATTTTTTTTTTCGCAATAAATAGTTATCTCAACTCTAAATTATTTATATAGAGAATGGAATATTTGAAACTTTTGCAGTTTTATATATTACAAACAACACTATTCAAAAAAAAACTTAGATAAACAATCCCCGATCTTAAACAACTTCTCCCGGACGACGAAACTATCAATTAGGGGGTAACAAAAAATTCAGCCAGAGAGTGGTGCCCCAAATTCCCAAAATTTCACTTTACCACAAAATCACTTTACCATTATCCTCCGGTATTTCGCATATCCTGCCGGCATGAGCTCTTGAAAATCTCTCAAAACAGAAAACCCAGATTTTTCAAAGCACACTTAATTGCAGTCGAATCGCAAATCTCAAATAAACCGAAGGACCAGCATGTTGTGGCCGCATGTAGGCAGACAATAGAGAGGACTTTGTTTTAGTAACCAAAGAATACCTATAGGAAATTGATAGCGGTACTGCTTCAATTCAATTTCTACTATGTTAAGAAATAAAATTAGTTCGAATGATTTCATTTGGCAAAGGAGGTGTATGCATAATTACACACATACACATATAAAATCCGCCAAAAAAGTTTTGTTTCTGATTTTTTATTGCCTTTGTGTTGCTTGCAAACTATTTTCCTCCGATCTTCTCTACTAACCTTCTTTTGAAGCTGTATACCAGATATTGTTGCTTGGTTAAGCAGCTTTCGACTGTTGTATCGCATTTGCTTTTGCTCTCTTATCAAATACGAAACTCCTAAGGTGCTACAAGAACAACAAAATCCTTGCTTTCGCATTACAAATACCCATTTTGCAAATTTCCGAAGTAGCTGTTGGACATTAGGATGACTCACCAAAAACGGTTGCTGTTTTCCGCCGGAATTATAAAATATATTATATATAATAATATTTTTGGACTTCCGCCAAAACATTTTAAGGTGCTTCCAAAAATCTAGTTTTTATTAAAAAAAAATTGGGTTTTAAAAATATTTTCCCAAAAGATCATCTAAGATGATAGAAGAGTTCAAGCTTAAAAATCTAAAAAATTAATCGGGGTAATTACAATAAAGAGATTTTTAGAGGTACTTCAATAGAGTCCAGCTCAGGTAAATCTAAATATGTTTCCGACATATTTTAGAATTATTTCTAATTCCGATAAAACATCCTACAATTTTTTTTTGTATTGAGAGTGATGCACTCTAATGTAGTTGCATATATGTGCGTGTATATGTATTGTAAGCGACAGCATAAAAACATTGTGGTTGGCAAACTGTTGCGGCAGATGTTGCATCAAATGCGGCAGCTGTTGCTCCCTGAAGTTCGAAGCAAATTCCTATACATTTTTGTGCACATTTGAATACTAAACGCACACTTATGCATTCTAAATATAAGTGAGTTTGTGTGTTTGTGCGTTCGTAATCGCAGTATTTGCAGAAAATCTGCTGCCTTACCACAAAGCAATACGATTATGTGCAACACAACCCAGACTGGTTGGCTGACTGACTGACTGATCGGCGGGCTAACAGGGTTTGCAAGCCAAGTAGGAGCTGCACTGCACTTGCCTCAAATTGAAGTTGTGGTTTGCAGACAGTCTCTCTGTTCCCTTGTTGCCATTGTGCAAAAGTATTTTACAAATATACTATTTATATGTGTGTATGTGTGTTAGTGTGTGAATTGTCAACCTATAAGCGCCGTGTCTGCCGAGTGACACATACCGCAAATGGCTTGCTCTTGCACTTTATGCCCACCGCAGCCAGCAAGCCACCCACTTATTGCATATATATGCCTACGTACACATGCATACTTACATATATATGTATTCTCTGTTCAATGCGTCAGTTCTTCTTGGCTTTTTGCCTTGTGTGTTGTCACAAGAATTTTAGAAAAAGAGTAAAATAAATGTTTTCGAATACAAAAAATGTTAGCACCACCTTGTTGAGATGACTCACCACAGCTGCGTATATATAATACATGCATACACATAAATGGCTTGAGTATCTTGTTGTGTTCTTTGCTTGTTTGTGCTTCGAATCTGAAATTAAATTGCTTGTTTCCTCTTTTATTATATTATTAACAAACTTGATTTTGTGTATAATTACATTTTTTCTTTGGAAACTTTACCAAATTTAATATCAAATGTGTAGCTAACGGCTTTTATTTATTCTCGTTGCAGGTAATTACATTAAAATGGAAATTTCAACTTACATATATATCAAGGTATATGAATATACAGCTATGGCCAGAAAAATAGCGCACGCCTCCGCAATAACATAAAATGATGATTATTTTTACTGGATTACTAAAACAGTTACTTTTCCACAAATCTGTTATTTATTTATTTATTAATTTATTTATTTATAGTCCCGCAAGGCCTTTCATACGTTCAAGAAATTAAAAAAATTTTAAGTAAAAAAATAATTTTCATTAAAAAAAAAATTTTTTTTTGCTATAACTTGATACATTTCTACATTCTAAATACTTATATGTATATATCAATTGTAGATGAATTACATTAAGAATAAAAAAAACCAAGAGAAATTAAAAATTACAAAAATATAAAAAAAGATTTCAGATTATCAAAAAATAAAGGCGGTATCTATCATTAAAACAAGCTCGAAAAATTGTAATTTATCACATATTTAATTGGACACTGAAATAGCGCGGTTTTATCGATATGTAAGAAAAAGAAAATTACTTATTTCAAACTGTTTAAATTTGATTATTAATTTCTTATCTGATTAGAATTTTGTTGTTGTTGAGTATCCAGTATTTTTTAAGCTGCTTCACATCTACGAGATAATCTTTCTATTAACTGTTGGCATCTTCCATGCGTCCTGTAGTCCTTGGCATTTAAAAATTTGTTTGCCCAAGGTTAACTTTAAAATCGTTCCACAGATTTTCAATGGGGTTAAGTTCGCTGCTTTGAGCTAGCCACTCCAGAACTAAAATTTTTTCTTCGACCGCAACAGTTTTTAATTAATTAAATTCATTAATTTTTAATTATGGCATAAGTCTGATATATTCCGAGTACATTTATCTCCAGCGTTATCGCTCTAGAGGACTTAAAAGCGTTACTCTTTTCTTAACGACGGCGTTGTCCTGTTGAATTATAGTCTTTCGCTCAGGTGCCTTTCGTACTATCCATCTTCTAAGCTTATTTTTGTCCGTACTAATACATTTGATAACATTGCATACCATTCTTGGTGAACAACGCATTATTTCCGCAATTTTTAATTGTTCTGGACCTTTTCCGTAAAGGTCCCAAATAATTTTGTTCTTTTCAAGTGAGCAGCGAGATCCTCTTCCCATTTTCGTGCCCAATAAGTTTTTACTAATTTCAAAACAAGCTAAACCATGAATTTCTGGGACCTTAAAAATATCGGAATCCCGGGATTTTGGCACCCAGGATTTCAGCATTCCGTGACTGACATCTCTAGGTATACATATGTATATAAAATATAAAGCATTCCACTCAGGTTCTTAGGTAGAATCATGACTTCCCTAATTAGTTGAAATTTTCGGAGTGAGTCCTGTGCCGTATCTTTGTTTGTGGTTTTCGAGTGTTGTAAAGTACCAGGTGGCTCAAAATTATTCACCCTCTTAGCAAATGGCGCCATCATATTTGAGACTTGTGAATAAGACAGCTGCAGTATACAAACAGAGGAACAATAGAGTGTTTGAAGACCGAAATAAAGATTTCCATCACAATTCAAAGACAATTTGATGATTAAATTTGCGCCCCTTTGTATAAGTGACCAGTTCAAAGCTCTAGATTAAAAATTGCTTAGCATTTGTTTTTGTTTTATTTTTAAGTCGAGATTGCATACGTCCCCGCAACAATCGGTTCATCGTTACCGGAACGACCCGGATTTAAATTTGGTCAAGAACTGTCACCTCAGCAGCATTTTCCGTATACATATATATGGGGAATGGTTATGCTGTTACAACAATCACAACAAATAGATGGCATAAAATTATTTTGCCTTGGCAGCACTGGAAAATTTTGTTGTTACTTTTTGTTAGTTTTTCATATTTTTCATTTTGCTCTACTCTTCATAACCTAATTTAGTCTTGAGTTTCAAAAGCGAACTCCCAATTAATTATTACTTCCCACATCGCACTCTTCTCACCACTCCTATCTCACACACTTTGGTGCTTTTCAATTTTACAATATTTTGCACTTTTGTCTCATCAACGCAGCAGAGTGTACACCTTACACTTTTATGCGGACACGCCATAAATTTTAATTAAGCAGCTCTTTATGTGAACTCTACTCTGCAGTTGCAAAAAAGGGATACAAGCATTAAATATACGGTGAATATACAGTGCCTGCTGCGCTCATCAAAAATAGGTTAAATAAATATAAACATTAAGGTACCCATGGACGACCTGGCAATCGACAATCTCACTTGCTGTAGTAACCAAAAATTAATTGACCTACTTTTCACAGCTGCATTTTACTTAACACTAAAATTCAGAGTTAACAGCAGTAAGATGAAAAGCCTTTTGTTTCCACAGATTTCGCTTTGCGTCCACCTTTTCTTCCTTTAGCCTCGCCTTTTAGTTGCTCCACAATTTTTGTGCACCTTCTGCACGTTCTAATATAGCAAAGCCATTGCTGCAAATGCGTTTTCATAAGCTTCAGACTGCAGCACCTCAAACCTAAGGTTTGTTTTTATTGTTGCGTTTGTCGATCTACAGCCTGGATTGTTGCTAGCTGAATTTGATATTCATAAAATTTCCTTTCACTTTTGCTTTTGGAGCGCAATGATTTTCCAAAGCATTGAAGCAATGAATTGAAAGCAGCAGCAGCTTTTATGGCCAACTTCGGTTTCTGATCTTAAATTCATGCAAATGCTGATAATGTTGACTTGCTCGACAATGCTTGTATGAAAGTACACTTGCATATATGCATACAAGGTGGCGCAAAATTAATCGTCCATTTTGTTTTTGTATATTTTAACAATTAAAAAGAAATGGTTTAAAGTGATGGAAATATTAAGCGCTCCATGGCTTGTCTATTTGTGAACATCAGCTGCCTAGTTCACAAGTGTCAAATATAGTTGTCGTACGACGCCATTTGCAAAAATTATAAATCTTCCGATAGAGTGACTACTTTTGCGTCACCTTGCATATACTTACCTATCACTTACTTCTGAATGCACATGCATCGAGGTTGTGTATGTATTTATGTCTGCATTGTGTATCCTCTTATAGTAAGCAATAAAGCATTTACGTGACCTGAAAGTGTTTTTCAGATAGAAAATCGAGATGTATAGGTGAAACATGAAAATGGTGTGGCATAAAATTTCAAAAGCATATTGTGTCATGCTCGCAGGGAGTTGTGAAATAAACGACAATATGCTATTTTCGAGCACAGAATATTTAACAAAAGACGACAAGCACAATCGGTTGATGTTGCACTGAGATTGTCTGAGGACAGTGTGTGAGACAACTACAAACACCATTGCCATCTATGCATGAAGAAAGTAGAACAGGGGGGAAAAACTATATAAAATCGATACAGGTTGTCTTCTTTCAAGAGAAACTTGATATACGTAATTGTTGATTTAAATAAAAACTAGAAAAGCCAGCGGTTGGTGTAACTGCTTAAGTGCAAAGTTAATTGATTTATAGTCTGAAAGCAGGGACTCAATCATCATAAAATAATCTCCAATGTTTTCTAGGGAGTGCTACTTGAGCGGTAGTCCCTTACCGGATATAAATCCATTTACTTGCATTCGCTGACGAGCTATCTGCTGTGGGACCATGCCGTTCTTGTTGTTGCTGCAGCAATTTGTTAAACTCTGCCTAGAGCGATAAAACCATCAATCGCAGTCATTACCATCGTGTAAAAGTAGGCACAGGAAACAAGCTGCTGCGACGGGATGAAATGAAGAGAAGAAGGATAGATAGTGAGTGACATTTTCGGTTCTTTTACATGGCGGACATTTGTTGGTTCTGGGAGGGCCGATTCTAGATAAGTACGAAATTAAGCTGCTACCTCATTCAGAACGTAATTGGGTCGGCGTGAGCCAGCGGTTTGCACGAGACAGTTGAAGCTATTCGTTTCCGAAAGCTGGTTATTGGACTCGAAGCGAGGAAGCGAGACTTTGTATAGCTGGTGAAGGATCCTCGGTGAATGTCGTTCAAGCTACATATGTATTCCGTCAGGCCCAGTAATGGTTTAGTTAAAGTCAAGAACTCGTCGGTATGTTGAAGAAGATAACTTTCTGACTTGTCTACGAGGTTAAGCCGCTGCCACCATCTGATAAAAATATTATTGACAAAATTCGTTTGTGGAATATTTTAACCCCTTTTTAAAGGTCAATTCGACCTTTTTTCTAAGAAATCTTCGAAAAATCCTTTCAATTAGGATATTACTGAATCTGTATACAAAAATTTCAGACAGAAATGCCGTTATTTACGCTTAAAAAGGGTAGTTAGTGCTTTAAAATATTCCATAAACATGATGCTCGTAAAATTCTACTGTATAACATTGGCAATATTTTGATCAGAAATCGGTTTATATCATTTTTTACAAGCGTTTGAAACTGATTCCAGTTTTTTATTTCATTTATTGGGGCTATACTTTGGATGCGAAAATTGAAGCTTCCATAGCGAAAACAAAGAAATATCAAAGCTGTGCTGCGAATATTTTTATAGCACGACGTCATAGCGAGAGCGATTTGGAAAAATAGTTTTGCTGTGGCTTCTGCTACCGTGTTGCCTTCGTATTTCCTGTCGTAACTGCTATTCTCTCATTTTTGTATTACAAGATGACTACAGATGTTGTAAATCTCATGATTTACAAAGGGTTGCATCGTTCCCAGCAATGCAGGTAATTGTTTTTTTTTTTCTTTTGAACTTTGCTGTATTGTGCTGTCACTTTCCCACAGCCAAATCCACACTATATTCATGTGAGTAAAAATTTTAAACTGTGCTGTGGCTGAGCTGTTTGAAGGAGCGCAGTTGAAGCCACAGCAGAGCTAAATGAAAAACTTAATTAGGCTGCGCTGTAACTTCGGCATTTGTAACGTGCGCAGCATAGCAAAGCTAAACTTCCATTTATAAAAGTTATTGCTTCTTTATTCTGATTTTGGCACGTAATATAAAGATTTATGTTGCCGAAATTTGAAAACTTTGACCCACTTTAAAAAATATGCTGGTTTTCTTTTACATTCGAATTGCAAAACCTGAAAACTTTTTAAATTAAAAACATTTTCTCCTTGTTTCCGAATAACAATTCATCTCCTATGAATTGCTCTCTCCTTCAACGGTATCATAAGAAATCCCTTTAGTAATAATCGTGATAACCACACAATGGCAAACAAACACATACACTCACACACGCTTATCGAACCACGGCTTTGTGTGCCAGGTGTCAGGTATAGTGATCTCCACCTCCGAACTAATTAATAGCAAAGTATTGGTTTTATGCGCCCATGTGACAATTTAGCACAGCTCAATTTAATCACATGTCACCTCCTCGATAGGTAGGTGACAGTTGCACATGAGCACTAATAACAGGATATATGTATGTGTCGGTGTACTTTGATGTGTAATACCAGTATTTGTTGCATGCGGAAGTACTTACGCGAAGGTAGTGCGAAAGCTGGTAATTAACGGTTATAAGGCGTCATTATTTGCTGCCTCTCTGTTACAGCGCATTCTGCTTTGATTATAAAAGGAGTTGGTTGCTGGGAATGTTAGTGTGTTTACTAGGGGGTGTCACGCTCCGTATAAAAAATGAATTGTACAGTTTTTCCATCGGAATTATAAAATGTTATATATTCTGGGTCTTCCATGAAAATATAAAGATTCTCGTGAGTTATACCGATTTAAGGGGACCGATACTGTAAAATTTCGAAAAAAAAATTTTTTTTCATAAAATGTTAATACAATCCTTTAAGAATATGGTAAAACAATTTTAGAACGTAAATTTAAGTATTTCTTATATTATAGATCGTCAACCGTGACGACTCTATTCTTTGCGTTCGAGCGCTGAGAGAGGTATAGTTATGTATTCAAACTTTAAAGGGCGTTTTTCTCAAAACTTTATTTTTCGAATTTTCGTACATGATAACTCGAAAAGCTATTGACCGATCTCCCTGAAATTTTGCACACATCTTTCTTATTATATTACTTTCTATGTGAATTTAAGTTTTCGAAAATTCGCCCGCAAAATTCATTTACTTTTTTAAAGCATTTTATTCCGCGATTTTTTTCTATTTATTTCTAATTCATATAGAAATTATGACATTAATAAACAAAAAAAATTTTAGCTTTTTGTATTCAGGTCACTGACGCCGATGCTACAATGCCCGCCGATTGAGAAACAAAACACATGCACATCTTTAAACTTAAACTATTAGTTGATTTTTTAGAAAAAATCATTTATACCTATGATAAACAAGTTTTATTTGAAAAAACTAGATTTTTAAACCATTTTCATCGATTTAAAATCAGTGAACTCTGTCATCGGTGAACTCTTGTCAAGTTACAAGTCTGATCTAGCTAAGAGTCAATGAGGAAAGATATAAAAATCACTAATACCAAGCGAAAGCTTCTACAATTGAGCTAGCGATAGGGATCATGGCCAAAGGGGACGCTCTTCAAGTGAATGAGCTGCGGTTCCGATAAATGTTTTCGCAGTTGCAAAGGCGAGGGGAATATGGTGAACGACGAACATTATCTCTACCGCTTTTTAAAATAGATATATTAGTCATGCGACTGACATATTAGTCAGCAAAATGCAGAAACCGTAAAATTTAAATAAATTTAAGTTAATTTAAATACATTTTGTCTAAACCAGGCAACATTGATTCGTAGTATAAATTTTGAAATTATCGGTATGCCAACGAAAATGTTAAGCAGTTAAAGTATTGGTTTTATGTCAGCTTACTTTTTAGGGAGTTTTTATGATGATGCTGATTTTCAGTTTGAACATTATTTTGAAATTCGACGATCCTGTGAAAAATGTTGCCAGCATCATGCTGCCAGCAACATGCTGCGAACTTTTTCACATCCTGAACAGAGTAAAACTTTGTCGTGAAATTATTGTGAAATTTTAAGCATATCTCACGGCCCAGAATTTTATATGGATATTGACAGTTAAGTTCACTTGAAATACGAACAGAGTACTATGCTTATGCCGTAAACTTTGCACGCGGCTTATCTTAAAAGCCTTCGGCTAAACTCATAACTCGAATTAATCTGGACAGATTGGCTTGAAATTTTGACTGCACATTTCAATTACATATAAAAAAGGAAAGATTTTGACTAAAATTTTGTATTGACAGCAAATATAAACAGGCTTGCATATGCATGTTTATATGTGCGTTAGCACCATTATGTTTCACACAGCAAGAAAGGCATACTTATTCTAACATGCATTACTCACGATCAGCTTCCATATGTGTGTACTGTTATATTATATTTCTTTTGAAATAATTTTCATATTTTAGCCAACGGAAAAAACACTCGTTATAGTATTTTACAGCAATACATATTTTTATATGAATATGTTCAAATGCCCATTCCTCCACCGCCCCTTTTAAAGCGTGTGCGACTCGTTAGGTGAGTCAGAAAAAATTACAAGCGCTCTGCGTCTGCGGAAATGCTCTGATTTCGAGAAAAATACAATTTGAAAAGAAATTGCTAATTTTTTTGCAATATTATGCATAACAACTCACTCGTGTTAAGGGGGTATTCTAGTCTAGAAATTTGAAAAAATCGAAAATTTTTTTTTTTCAAAATTCGATAGTCTAGGTATTCAAAAATATCTCCCTAAAAGGATTTTGCAAAATTCGAATTATTTTCGAAATTACAACTATTTTAGTGACGCGACAGCTAGACTGGTTTGAGCGGACGGCGAAATTCAAACGCGTTTTTCTCAAAACTCCTTTTGCTGAGGTGGTTGACACGATATCTGAAGTTCTATCTGACCGATCCCTTTGAAATTTGGTGAGAATCTTTTTCATACATCTCTTTATCACTGGAGCATTGGATTTTGAAAAATTTTAATTTGAAGTATTTTTAAAAAATTCGTAAAGGTCAAAAAACAGGGGTAAAAAAAAATTTTTTTTTTCAAGTAGGCGCCATTTTGTGAATTTTTATTTTTTTTTTCGGCCGAGGCTCAAGATGTAGCGACATCTTTACTAATTAAGAATTTTCTTTGTTTGTTCGATTTAGATCACTACAAGGGTTGGAATCATGTCAACCAGGGAGCACTGTTTGACTAGCAACCCCTACTTCACCGACCTGTCACTGGATGAATTTTTGACTTTTTTTTTTTTTAAATTTTTTTTATATACCTTAAACATTAATAAATATTATATAAAAAAATGGATGGTAAAAATGTTTTTAATTTTTCTTTTATCCTAGTTTGAAAAATACCCAAAAAGTAGGGCTCTAGACCAGAATACCCCCTTAAGTAAATTGGCTTGGTGCTTCTCTCACACAAGTTCACTGTTCTAGTTTTTTTTTCTTGGGGACATTGAAAAATGATTATAACCAAATAATAAAGTTTCGATCGTTTTACATTAATATCAAATCAATAAATATAGTTCATGTGAAATGAAAGATTTGTGATGAGGTCATATGATGATCATATGATCAGATCAAACGATCATGTCAACATAACTTCAAAGTCAAAATCTTTCTTATGTGAGCCAATCCAGAGAAATGGCCATCACCAACATGTTCAGCATATCTTAGACATTAAATTCTTACAACTGTTCATTCATATGGCGTTTGAAGTCACTCTGCGACATAAACTGCCCAACTCTAAATCAGCATCTGAGCAAAAGGCCTTGTACAAAAAGAGCGAGAGTGCACCTAAAAACATTGTACTAAAGTGAGAGGCATGCTTGCTTCTATAGTTCATGGTGCTCAAAGTCTTAAAGGCAATTGATTTAAAAAACAATTGATTCGAGTGGAATCTTATTGAATACAACAAAAAATGTATATTTGAAAGCCACAACAACTAAGATATGTAACCTATGAATGCAATTAAAAAAAGCGGAGTTTACATTTTTCAAAGATATTTTTATTCTGTATAATAAAAGTAATTTATGCTTGAAATATTTCTTATATACATATATATGGGATGTGTAATTTTAAGTGCATAAATTACAGGACCCTGCAAAATTCGACTTTATGGATGAATGCGGCCAAGTGTTTCGTTAGAGAAGTTTTGCGCTAAACTCGAAAAGCACATAAACAAAAGGCAAAATAAAAGCAACGGTTCGACCGAATGAATCACGTTGCTTATAATATTTTCTCGTGTAGCAATTGTTACCTCGCTCTGTACATGAAAGGCAACAGTTACAATTCATTACATTTATGCTGTAAAAGAAAAAAATATAATTCATTGCCTCCCAAATCTTATTAACATTTGTTGTTGAGTACATGTTGATCTGATCGTGTGCTAAACCGTATCAAAGCTGACTTCGGCAAAAGCAGTGAAGAAGTAATTACCGAGCTTATGCAGTATTTGATTAGACATATTTTATAGGTATATGCGGAATCACCGATTTCTTATTGTGAAAATGCGCAGCGGGAAGAAATTTGAAGAAGAAGAATTTTGCCTATTTTTCCTAAGTCTTTTACTAAGTTTGAAACTTGAACTGATATGTTCTCTGTTATAGAAGCAACTACAAAAAAAAATTAATGAATTTAAAATAATGGTCAAAATGTGAGACTTTTATAATTTTGCAACGAAGTATGTTTTCCATAGTGGAAAACTTCCTCTTTAACCCTCCATGCGCAACTTGCATTTTGCGCCGCAGGGCTGGAGATTTTCGTTTGTCAGCTCTTCAGAACATGTGCCACTTTTTTTAACAGCTTAAATGGACTAAAATACTACTCGTTTAAGCAAATTCCAGGAAGCAGAGAGAACTCGCACGACGAATAATAGGCATAGTCTGCCGAGATGCTGGGATGCTGCTAACATTTTCGCCTCGGTACAACAGCAACGCGTGACCGTTCATGTAAAAATATCTAGATACGTGAATTAGCCTTTGTTTTTTGCTTATTTCTTTCATCGCCTGTTTGGCGAGCTTTACCTACCGTATTCTGAATAAAAATAGTAGGACTTGAAAGAATTTATTATTATTATTTATTAGAATAATATAAAATATTACACCAATTTAAGAAACAAAAAAAGAGCACACTAGCTGCTTGGGCCTTCGGTTGATTTTAAATCTTTACATGGTTTCTTTTTAAATAAAATATAAGCGTAAAAGTAAGCGTAGCTGTAATGAAATAATATTTTTAAACGGCGTTGTCATATAATTAAAAAAAACTAAGAACAAAATTTAACTAAAGATTAGAGTGTGCGTATTGAATGAAATGTATTAACAGAATGAACAAGGCTTTGATTAATATTATTTTTGTATGAAGAATAGTATGAGGCTTTAGTAATAACATTTTTTTTTTTTTTTTTAATTTTGTTGCACTGTGTTATCCCGAAAACTGATTTGGCGTTAAAACTAAAGCGTTTTGAATTGATTAATATTGTTCAAGCCACTGCAGCCACCATCCTCAACAACAATATTGATTAATAAAAAATATTTCCCGCATAGGATTTACTCGTTGTTTCTGCTGGCATTTATTTTTTTGGATCGTAAGCTGTATGATGATACAAATTTGTTAACAGAAGTGCAAGGTACTGCATTCCATGCCACAGAAAAGACTTGAACCAAATAACTGATCGCCGCATGAGTTTGGCATATTCGCATCTTCCCGATATTAGCATCCGTCTCGCCACTTCATAGCCACACCTCGTATGTCTTACAAATTACAATGGCACCAAACTGCATAGATACGATCTCTAAACTTAATGAAGTTACAAATTTTAAAGTCACCATATAACAACTGTTTAATAAATATCACCATCAACCACAAAATTTCTTCCTGCTGGCTGCATTGCATGTGTCTTTGCGTTAGTCCTGAGTCAAATTATCATTTATATACCATCGCTATTTTGCCGTAAATGAGCAAATATATTTGTATGCAAAAATTTACTCCAAGTATGTAGCAGCCAATATACTAGCAGCCGTATATATAATTAAGACGTAAAAAAAGGAAATAAAAACAGGAAAACAGAATGCACAATTTAAATTTATGAATTAAAAGAAGCTCGGTTAACCATGGCTCGGGTCTTTTTTCCCCTTAATTCCCTATCATTTCTACACATACGTGTGTATTTCTATTCTTGCATCAGTCTAGACATCGAAGTGCCACTTGTCCGTCAGTCAGGCATGGTTACTGATATTGCTGTAGAATATGTGGCGGATGACTCACGTTTCGCGTTTCTTCCTGTACACTTTTTGTTGCTTCTTACTTGCTGTTTAGATAATATGATTACCCACCGCCAGCAGCAATGAAGTTCTTGTGAGAACGTCGCTTAACATCTGTCCTCTACAGCAAAAACGTACAAAATCTACAGAAAATGCTTACAACAGCCGGTTGTAATACTGCAAGACTACAAAATAGAAATTTATGTACAACCTGTGAGACTTCTTTACATACAGACATGAATGTTTTGTTGACGTACAAGTGTTGCTGTGATGTTAGAAACGTTATGAAAGTTGTTATAGTTGGTTGTGGTAACTGCTGCTACTGCTGCCATGTTTCTTCTTGTACCCGTCGTCAGCCTATTCGTACAGCCCAAGTGTGAGAAACAGATATGTTCTTGTGCGTATTTGCTAGCGCGTGATGTGGCGTCTAAGTAGACACTCTTCACAACAAAAGGTTGCACTTAAGGCATCTAAGTATGTATGCAGTTATGAATGTGTGAACGCTAATAGATTTAAGAACGGAATGGACAAAAATGCAATAATGTGTTTTAGGCACTGTGCGGTAAGCACTTGCGAGGAATATTTCAACTTTAAGTTGCATGACGCCCAAATGCCTGTAAAACAGCCTATAGGACTGAAGTTAACCTATCTGGAGATTGCGAATGGTCGTAGAGTCAATCAATGTTTTTTTCTTTGGCCAGTGATTCTTTTTAATAGATAAATAACACGTTAATTTTTTTAAAGGATTAAGACCATCAGACAATCACAAATAGAGTTTTTTAAACATTCTTTCCCCTTTTATACATTTTTATGGTAAAGCGGAGTGAAAAACTATGGGAGCTTGCCGTTTTAGATATATGGTATGACCAAAATTCTATAGAAAAAAGAACGGGGCACATTTTTGTGGAACATTTTAGCCCTCTAACTCCTCAATAGATGTGGTTGTTTAGTCACTTTTATGGACAAGGTCCAAAAATACAAATAACAGGGAGACGTAATGGGTTAAAAATAAATATTTGTAAAGTATTTATAATAAAATTCTACTTTGCCCCTTTTAATTTTCTAAAGCTCACAATTAAACTTAAATGCCAAAACTAAGTCAAAACGGAAAATTTGTAGGTTGGTATGTCGTCTTAACGAAAACGCTCCCGGAAAAATTTCCCAACTGGATATTTCGTGGCTGCCGAGAAGTAAAGGGTACGGTAATTGGATAGATTGATTTTCTATTGTGAACAGTTATTTATATGTGAAGAAGATATATTGTATATAATATGTACATATTTAATAAACAACACGAAAACTATAAGACTGTGAACAGAGCCAGGTATATTTTTACATAAATTACTTTCCACTACTGCCGCCTTGCAAGAACTATTAAGCATTTGGGTATTTTTATGGCTGCCCTGGAAGCGGGAGAAATAGAGTATTCTCGCAAACGACCGAAATATGGAGTGAATCCATAACTCAAAGATGAAAAAGCCGATAGACTTCGAAATCATACGAAAGAACGTTTTTGGAAAAAATGGCAATAGATTCCAGAAGCTTCTTAGGCATCCATTCGAAACTGGCAAAAGTGGCTTTATGAGGCGACGAACATTCATTTGCAGCATATTCTTGTTTTTCGATTATTTTACTGAATCGGTCCCAAATGCCGAAGCTGTCTAAGGATGCGGTAGTAGTTGTTTAACTTCGCTTGGTGCATTTCGGAGTCTAAAGAAAATATTGCATTATTCAGCAACATTAAATAATTCGATTTATCATTGCTGAAATTAGTGGGGGTTCACATAATCATACTGACTACCGCTATTGTCAGCTAATGAGGCTTCTACCGCAAAAGTTAGAGATACGAAATTTCTGTAAAATAAGTTTTTATAATTTGTTTTTTCGAAACTGCGCTTTACATACTTTCTTTTTTCTGACACATTTGGTTGAAAATTCATGACGTCAGAATACTCCCAGTCCGAAATATCTGGCAGCGATGTTTCAGTTAAGGCTTCTCCATCTGGACTTCCACTTGCACCCTTTTTCTGCCACTTTAGCACGGTACCGAAAACTGTCTCGCACGCTTACCCAAGCTATCTTGCATTCATTTGCTACAAAGGCATATATAAGAACTATTTAGCACCTTCCAGACAATCTCTACTTATGAAGTTTATCCATCTCCGAGCCTGCTTTTTCCCAAGCTTGATCCACTGCATTTTTGTTAGAATTTTGCTTGTTGAGGAAACCACCGATGTGGAAATGGGTCTCATCACTCAAAATGATCTTCCATGGAATTCCGGATCATTATCATGCATTTCAACGACCTAATCAGCAAAGACACGACGTTGTTGATGATCGGCCGGCTTGAGTTCTTGTGTTAACTGGACTTCATAGGCCTTATGACCCAAATCTTTATGCAAAATATGGTGTAATGCTTAATTCCAAAGAACGATGAGGAATGGAAAACCCTGGGGTTTCTTCAACACTTTCGGTTATAACAGCAATATTTTCTGCTGTTCTTGAGCGACGTGCACGGGTTTCATTCTTTACATCACTAACTTGTCCCAACAGCTGGAATTCTTTCACCAACTTTTGTATTGCGGTGCGACAAGATGCTTCACGATGACCCAAAAATGTTGAATTTTAATCATTTCCATTGAAATGTTGTTTAAGCGTGTGTCGTCCCGTTTTTATTAATGGCGTAGTTTCTACTTGTCAAATATCAAAAAATGACGGTTTCAAAAGTGACATCTACCGAAATAGCGGGATATTCAAAATAACACCTGCTATTGGAAAACCCGTTTTCGCTTTCCGCACTATATTGATACCAACCATAAATTAAAAAAATTGTTTTCAATTTATGAGTTACAAAAAATTTAGGTTTTGAAAATAGTGTAAAAAACGTATCTCAGTTCTCATTGTTTCGGCGAAGGGCACATTTATGGTAGGATAATATTAAGGCACTTGCAAGTCTTTGTGAATAAAGTCTGGATACCATTGTTATAAAATTTAAAATAAAAATTTCACAAATTATACCTTCTCACACATCACTAACCTAATTAATTAGTTCTACGTTTTCTTAAAACATATGTTTGTAGGCATAGCTTAAGTCAGTTATGTACTGTCGAAGCCTGCTATGAATGTTGGAGGTGTGAAATTATTGAGTTTACTATAAATATCATTTACTGATTGGGTGGAACTTGCAGCTTGTCTACAATCCTTGGCAATCGTCTTATAGCGAAAAGCATGTTCTAGCTTCATAATCCGCTGAGCAATGCGAATGACTATAAGAAGCAAGCAATGTGCGCTTTCAATAACATATTTAATAAAACTGTTACGAATTGCAGATATGCTTTTCAAGTGAATGAAATAATGAAACGAATGGCTCACTTTGCTATTGAGAATTGAATATTTACAAGCAAGAGTAATAATGAGCACAATTCGCTTAAGCACTGAAATAATTTATTATTATTAGTATTTTCTATGGTTCCAGGGAGGAACAAAGGGGCATAAACGATACTGACCTAAAATTTTATTATACTCGACTAAAGTTCTTATCATTACCATCTTGTTTTTTTTGCTTAATCGTCAGCTTCCAACTATCTTAAGAATGAAAGTTCACTAAAGAGTTACAAAAACTCTTCGCTTTTAAAGCTAAAATTTCGGAAATTTCCAAAAAGTAACTTTTCTTTGCTGCATACGTGTTAACGGATATACATACATAGTTTTTGCATACTCAGGGATGTGTTATTTGAATGCATGCATGTGTAACAAAATGTCACATGATTCGCTTAATGAGCACTACATTTGTGCAATCGTGTCACTCTTTTCTCTTCGCTTCCCATTCCAACTCCCAACTTACATGTAGGAGGGGGGACTATCTCTGCAGAGCGAAGGAAACAGCTACAAAAAGTCACTTCAAAAAAGTACCGAAAAAACGATACAGCTCCAAGGATAAGAGTTAAAGTGCTGTATGTAGCACGATACTCGAAACAATGCCAGTAACAATGCGACATGCAAAAGCGACACCAGAAAACAAGAACTTTTTGCAACAATCGCATTTCTTAGCAGCGTCAAGCAATTGGAAGCAATAATGGTTGTGCCACCAAAGAAATGCTAAAAAAAAAAAACAAATTCAACATAAGCATAGCACAGGAGACATGGCAACATGACGGAGTGCGACGACGAAGACAAATTGGAAAAGAGATTAAAAACGATGAGGAATGAATATTCAGTGAAAATACAAGACATCTGCATAGTAAAGAATTTGTGTAGATATAATATAAATAAAATGAAATGCTTAGTATTTGAAGTTTTGCCATTTTATGTTTTCCTTTATAGTAATTTTTTTGTTTACTATAATTAAACGTTCGATTCGTGGAAGCACGTTCATATTTTTTGATCATTTCAATTTCGGTTCTATTTCCCAATGGGTGCCACGTTTTTTCATCCAATATTTTGCAGTTGCTTGGTTGTTGCTTACTAAAAAGTTTGATCAAACTGCGCACTTCACTGTGACTCGAGTTAGTTGCAATTTCGTTTCACGAAGAATTTCGTTGCTAGAGTCACTTCACATGCGAACATTTTACTTGTTTGTATTGTTGTTTAGCTCGAAATGATGAAAATGATTTCGCCCTCTTTCACAATTCCCAGAATCCGCTAAAAAAATTCAAGTTGATTGGCAAGTCGCTGGCGACCAGTTTGCTTGCCATTCGAGTAACATGAAGAAACAAATTCGCATCTGTGCAGAGTTATCTGCCTGCTAATATCCATTTGAGGATATAAATTCTTTGCCGAAACGCCTGAAGTGACCTGTGTGTCAGCTGAGCGATTCCATGTCAAATGATCCAAGCATATTGGGCAATGTCGTCAATTCTCCTAAACATTATTTTATATGTAGGATGGAGCATAATATAATAGTAAGTAAACTTAAAAAATTTTGAAAAAAAGAATAATCTTGAAAAACAAATTTTATATTATAATTTTGAATAAATATAATAAATAGTTTTGAGATTTAATCAATGTTGCAGATGTTGGTATATCGTTTTTTGAAAAGAGTGAAACTCTTTGGCGCTTTTGAACATTTTTCATTAAAAATTACAAACTATGGTATACATTTAAAATATAATAATTTTTAATTGAAATAATTTATTAAATATAGTAGTTTTGGCACTTATTGAATGATGGAAATATTCGTATATATTTTTGTAAAGTAAAAATCTTTGGCCCTTTTAAACATTTTTTAATTTTAGTTTTTTTTTATCTTGACGCACTTGAGAAAGTTTAAAAAAAAAAAAACAAAAACAAATTTCATAATTCTAAATAAATATAGGAGTTTTGAGATTTATTCATTGTCGAAGATGTTGGCATAAAGTTTTTTAAAGTGAAATATCTTCGGCCCATTTTAACATATTTGTAATTGTTTATTTTTTTCACACAAAATATGGTATACCTTTAAAAAATTTTCAGATGTATTAAAAAAAACTAAATTTTGTCCCATATATAAGTATATTTTATCCGAAAACAATTAAACAAAATTAAAAAAAAAAACGAGCCCAATATATTTTACGTTAAAAAAATGTTCAATATGGAATAAATCTCAAACAATTAGACTTTCGAGTGACTGTGCCACTCTCACCAAAGGAGTTCACCAGTCTCATTAGGGTCCGTCAAATGGTAGTTTGATCAACAAAAGTCCGTCAAAACTCCGTTTTGGCGGAAATTTTCAAACTGTCGTGCATATAATGACGCACAATCCAAATGCCTAAATCATTATCCGAATTGCATATTTTTGGTAAATCGAAATAAGAGTCTTTTAATCACAAAAATAGGAATTGCTTTTAATATTCAGAAGAAAGAGTCTGTTAATCACGAAAATAGAAATTGCTTTTATTATTCAGAAGAAAGTTGCTAAATTTTTTTGAGCCATTATCCACTCCTTATATACCTCTTCATTGCTATGCTAATATTACCTACCGTTTGTCAAGGCTAATCGGAAACTAGGCCAGCATTAATCTTATGATGCGTTTGAAAAGAAAATCTATAGTTATATTGTCAGATACTCAAGAATTTATGAGGTCCAAGGGCATATCTACTTACAGATTTCTACATTCGACCTCATTAGCGAGTTAGTTATAAAAGTGTTGACAAAGCTGCTACAAATTCTAACCAAAAACCGTGGAATTTGAATGTAAAGTTTGTTGAATTTTTTTAATAAATTTTGAGAATTGGATTTATATAGCTTTCGTTAGGCAATGAGCTATACTTTTATAAACAAAAAATCATCCAAAAATAGAGAAAAGTAATAAAGAGTGGTCAAAATGTTGAGGTGCTATCGTTTTTTCGGTTAGTGTACATTTCCCGGCCTTCAAGCGTCAGTTCTTACCTCAAATAGTGATGGTGAATAAAGTTGAATGAATCTTCGCCAGCAGCTGTACAACTTTCTCAAACACCTACTGTGGAGACACCTACTGAAGGAAAATGTCGCACAAATTACTTACATGTGCAACGATTCGTTGAATTTGAGATTTCTTTCTAATATCGCCATAATATTTTTCATCTTCTTACTAAAACTGCAACATTGCACTTTTCTTTGATGTGCTGTAAAATAGTTTTCTGTAAAAATAATTCTCATATCCATTCCTTTTTCATATTTTCATGACATTTTTATCTTTGAGGAATAAAATATTTTTATTTTATTTTTTATTTCGATATTGCAATACTTACTTTTATGTCACATCTATTTTATCTCTTTCTGCTTCCGTTTCTGTTGCATATTTTTGTGCTTGTCAGCAGTGCTTGTCACATGCCCGCACACAGGCACACTTATCTATAGATCTTTATGCAATGTTTTTTGTGCGTACACATACTTGCCTACATAGAGTGCTTATCCGCCTTGGGTAGTAGAGCACATTAAAATCTCATTAGTGTGCGACAAAATTGTTGGCTTTGATGTTCGATATTGGTAAAACGTTAACAAAAGAAAGAGATCTTGCTGGGCGTTTTATTACTGCAGTTTTATTTATTGTACGTACTCATTTTGGTGCAAACTTTTTATACGCATTTTTTTCCTTTAATGATACTGTAAAGGAGCCTTTAAAAACGGTGTAAAGCCCTAAAAATTTAATATTCAAAAGTGGGCAATGTTCGTACTTACCAAATAGTCGAAAAATAGTTTTGGTTTTGGCAAACAGTTTACGAGAAAATATTTTCGTTTATGCTTTGTTTTAATATATTTCTGTAGCTATTCTGTAGCTATTCTAATTGAGTTGTTGCTAAGCAATTTTTCTGGTTTAGTAGTCTTCATGCTATATTCTTCTTAAATTTTCTATGTATATGCCTATTTGCCATAGAAACCGGGGTTATTAAATTAATTTTATTTCATTTTAAATTATTTTATTTATTTAATATCCAATAGATACAGTCATGAGTATGTCTATGCGTTCACAAATATTTAATGAAATTATATAAAAATAGATTATTTGCAGTAATAAAGAAATTCTCAATTTATACAACATGCATTCCACGTACTAATCAAAAAGGTTTCTATATTCCAAGCGGACTTAAGAGGTCTGCGTAATGATGTACTACAAACATCACTGCTGAAGTAACTTATATTCAATTATAATTTGTTCAAAGCTCCAAAGGGTAGATGATCAAAGCCCTGATATCGGCGGCACGAGAACTTAAACGAATTTTGTAACCAAATATATACTGGATAATCCGTTCAAAAGAGCAACTCTTTTTGTATGCACCCATGACCGCCCAACACGAAATTACATGTGGCATTGAATTTTTTTGTTTTTTGTTTTGTATAGCGAAAATAGCAAATATTTAACAAAAAATTATTAAAAGAGACTGTGAAGAAATAGAAAATTATTTTTATTTATTTTCTTGATATTACAAAATTCTATTGTAGCATGGATTTATTTTTGTCCAAAGATTTGAAACAAACGCAGCTATGAAAATTCTCATAGAAAACTACTATTTATAATGACTCTAATTTTTCATTCCCAAGTCTCAAGAATTATATTATCTAAAAATTATATGCGATCTTGGGCTTTGTTAGACGTAACAGTTCAACCTTCTCTGACCCGTACACAATGAAATTACTGTTTTCCGCGTTTGTTCGATCTAGGTTGGAATATGCTTTATTTATTTGGAGACATTAACACAAATTTGCTATCACAAGAATAGAAAGTGTACAAAAATGCTTCCCAAATATGCCCTCAGATCTCTAAAAATTTCTGTCCCATATCCCACTTATAGCTCCCACTTGAGTGCAGAAGTACGATTCAATCGCTTTCTTTTGTGTTTAATTTAATACAAGGTGTCACTGATTGTGCATTTCTTTTGCAACGCATTAACTTTCTTAGTCCGGCTAGAAATTTAACAAGCTCTTGCTCTTTTTACCTCAAGATATTTAAAACGACATATGAGTCCAATGCATTTATTGTTCGGACTCTGCGCGAATTTAACGAGATATTGAATTCCACATCGTTGGATTTTGCAATGACTAAAAACTAATTATCTTCTTTGTTTCATTGTTTAATTCGCTAATATAATTGTATTCTTTTTAATTAAGTTTATTTTAGTTTAGATTGTCTTATTTGTATAAATAAAAAAAAAAAGCTCAAACAAATTGGACGCGAATGGGTTAAGAAAGCTGGAGTTGTCATACTTGCACAGACTACTCAACCCTAATTTTTTCTCAAGGCCAAAAATTTGGTTTTTAATGCTTATTTTAAAATGCATCCAACCATCACTATCTGCCTAAGCATGCATTCAATGTTCCGATTTTGATCTCGTTCAATTGATCTATTTTCAATTAGAAACACCATGTCAAAACAATTGCTGCTCTACTTAGACTTTCCAGCGACGAGCTGTTCTTTCTTTTCTTTTATCACCCCACCCCACACTTTCAGAGATGTTCGGTTTTTCTCTGCATCTGCTTATGTACTACAATATGTTGTGGTTGCGGTTCTCATTACTTCGAGAATGTTCACCTACTTGAAAAGTCCATGAATCATCAAGAGATCCATTCTAGGATGGCAAAAGCGCTAGATGAGCGATAAAGAGAGGCTTAAGGATGTGGTTTTATTGGGTGATTGACAGCAAGCACTGCTCTGCAATTTTTGTTTCGAATTAGCATATCTTAGGAAGAGCTATTTTTCGCTTAATTTCAAGACTTACATTGTTTACGATAAATAATGCTGTCCTGCAAGTTCGGTGTTCAAACAATTAAAAACTATGAAACAAGTATGGGCTCCAGTTCTTCTGTGACCCCAGTGATCAAAAATTTGCTGCCTCTTAAGAGACGATAGTTTTTTACGAACAATTTTTTTCATCGCTGAAATTCATGCAGCTGTTCGCTGTAATCTGAATAAGAGAAACTGCTTCTATTTTCCCTTTAGCTCTACTAAACTAAGTTTTCAATTAACAACTTCAAGTATTTTTTAGATAGAGTAAATGTTGATATTTTAATTTAAAAAGTATAAGAAAGTAGGTCAGTTTGCCATTACATTAATTTTATTAATTTACCCATCTACTGCGAATTTCCTATTTCCGCTCAAATTACTCACTTCCTTATCAGCTTTTCGCTATCTCTCGCACTCTCCAATGACACATTATATGAATTTATTATTATATTAGCAAATCAATTACACGCCACATACGCCTCTCATTTGCGGTCACTTGGGCATCGACGCTCTTCTTCTTCCGCCTTTTACTTCCAGCACACTAACACACTTATTTAATTTATAATATCGTACCAAATGAGCACCACATTCACCAGGCCATTGGCTGCGATGAGTTGTCGTATCGATGTTGATTAGTTGATGGGATGGTGTACTGTTGATGGTACGCCATTGCGTATGCGTGACATTTGACAATTAACACGCCGACAGTTCATAAATGTGTCACCACTAGCAAAAACACAAAAACATGTATGCATGTGTATGGATGCGTGGGTTTGGTGTTGCTTTAATTAAAACTGACGAGTGTTGAATGTATGCCATAGACACAAAAGAAATAATGTGTGTGTGTGTGTGTGCGTGTGAATAATGGCGTAAAATTGGTTACCAAAGCATTTAATTCAAACGAAAAGATAGATTTAATTAATAAAAATGAAAAAACTAAGGAGATAGAGAGATAAATAATGAAACTGTGACTACACGCATGCGTATGTGGCTTAAAGGAAGGCAAATAAAAAGAGAGTTAGGTGCAAAAAGTAGCTTCACATTGATAAAAACATGTTCACTCACTCTTTGTACATAATTACCTGCATAAGACATACATACTGTATACACATACACACTTATTCGTGCATAATTAAATCACTTTATTTTTTTACAATATTTGTAGCATTTTTTTTTTTTTTTAATTTAGCAAATTGTCATCAAAATTCACCGCTTTTTTTATCATCAGTCTTTAAAAAAATTCCGGGTATGCAATTTTATAGCCCATTGAATTTTAGTATACAAGTAGTAAACTGTAAGTTTGAAGTTGTTCAAAAATCGCGATTCATTTTGGCATTTTTGTTTTTTTGCACACGATGTAGAGAGTTTTCCTCCATATAAGTGACTTCCGAACATGGCCTGCTCACCCTAAAGCCTTCAAAACTGCCCACCAAAACTTGCTTTTGACAAATTTATACATTTGAAGGATTAGTTGGCAACCCGAGGGTGTACAAAAGAAGTGGTCAAAAAAATAGAGAGACGTCAAGTAGCAGATTTTGTCGAAATAAGGAAAGTTATAGAGCATAAGTTGAAGTTAGCTTCATGTGTGGGGAAGTTCAAAAAGGTGGCGCGAGTCAGCTGGTATGGTCGAATCGTCCGTCGTTCATGTTGCAAAGTAGCAAAAATATTTTTCCATTGCAAAGTCGCTGAAGTCGCCTGAGTCATGATCGGTGGTCAAACCGAAAACTCTTCGAATTGTTCAAACTGTTGCTGAATTAATTTTTTTAATATTACACCCGATATCTTTCAATAATTTTATAATTATCTAATTGACATAAAGCACTTGAATACTTAAAGAAGCATTTCATGCTTCATTTTACTTACATTCCATTGGGATCTTTCAAATTTTCTCACCTTTTAAGATTTTGTAATGAAAATCATTATTTTTTCATTTGGCAAATCAATATTCATACAATATCCAATTATTCTACTAAATTTACTTCGGACATCTGTCTTTCGTTATATCTACCATTAAATTTATAGTTTAACTCCATTGTCATTAACTTACTATTAAATACAAACATATACCATTATACATATCTACAATGCCTGATTGTGACAGCACTTGCCAAAGCATTGCTTTTTCAATTGACAAATGTTTTGCAAAAGCTTTTAAAAAGTGTCGTGACTGGTTGAATATTTGAATGTGTAATCAATGATTTAAATGGCGATAACATCTGTCACCGGCAGCGCCATATGTCACAAATACATGAAGGTGACTAGAAAGAAATAAAGGGTGGTCAAATTTCAAGGGCCGATGTTGAATGTGAACCACACCTAAACGTCAAGTTTTTTTCTGCATTTCATTCGACATTTTTCAATTTCAAACTAACTCAATTTGAACCATGGAAAGATACACAATCGAGCAATGCGTGAAAGTTAATCAGGCTTATTATGAAAATGGGCGTTCAAATCAAAATGCATATCGCGCACTTCGTGATTTTTTCGTGATTTATTCATCCAAATGTGCTTACAATCGGAAAAACTGTGCAAAAGTTTGAGCAAACCGGGTCTGCAGGAGATGTGAAAACAGCAGTGCATGCTCGTACAGTTCGTCCGCAGAAAATATTGCTGCTGTTCGCGACAGTGTGGTTGAAGAGCCGCCCACCTCAACTTGTCGTCGTGCCCAACAAGTGCACCTCTCACGCTCGTCGTTGATGAACATTATGCATAAAGACTTGCATTTAAACGCTAACCAGGTGCAATTGACTCAAGAACTAAAGTCTCTTGACCATTTCAAGCGTCGTCAATGGTCAGAATGGTGGCAGTAAATGGCAATAGTGAATGACCAATTTTCGAAGAAAATCATCTTCAGTGATGAGGCACATTTTCACCTCAGTGAATTCGTCAATAAGCAGAATTGCCGCATTTGGGCGAATGATAATCCAAGAGTGATTGCCGAAAAACCAATGCACCCACAAAGAGTGACAGTTTGGTGCGGTTTATGGGCCGGCGGCATCATTGGGCCGTATTTTTTCCAAAATGAGGCTGGTCAGGCAGTTACTGTGAATAGTGTTCGCTATCATGAGATGGTAACGACCTCTTTATGGCCCGAATTGGAAGATATAGATGTGGACGATATGTGGTTTCAACAGGACGCTGCCACTTGTCACACAGCTAACGAAACAATGACTCTTTTGCGCGAAAAATTTGATGGCCGAATAGTATTACGTCGCGGCGATGTCAGTTGGCCGCCAGGATCATGTGATTTGACACCGTTGGACTTCTTTCTTTGGGGTTATTTAAAAGAAAAGGTGTACGTCGATAAGCCAGCAACAATTCAAGATCTAAAGGATGAGATAATTCGGCACATTAACGGCATAGAACCTCAATTATGCCTCAGCGTCATCGAAAATTTGGACCATCGGATGGAGGTGTGCCGCCGAGGCCGCGGCAGCCATTTGGCCGATATTTTGTTCCATACGTAATTGAGCCATTCCAATGTTATGATAATAATTTCCTAAAAAAATTGTATTCTATTCAAAATCAACACCGGCCCTTGACACTTAACCACCCTTTATATGAATTTATGAAGTAAAGGACAGGAAAGCTAGTGTGAGTGTGTTAGCTGCAGTGTGGTACAATTCGAATTTATTGCATTAATCAAACTCTTCATATTTAGGGATTACGCGTCTGAGGAAGACTATCGCTAGAGTCAATAAAGTCAAAAAAAGTGAGATTTACGAATTGCTGAAAAAACTTAATATTTCGAGAAAGTTTGTTTACCGCACATCAATCGTTTTTTCCAAAGATCTGAAGTTACACACGGAAAAATAATTGGTCGTCCTGGCGCGGTGCGTATCCGTGCAGCCATAAAAGCTGTTCGAGAAAAAATTCGCAGAAATCCCCTTAGAAAGTAGAAAACCAAGTCCAGGGAAATTAATGTATCGACCAAATCCATGTCAAGACTAATTATAGATGATCTCCACATGTAAGCCTTCCGACGCTCAATGGTAATCTTTTGACAACGCGCTTGAAAAAAATTAGACGCAACAGATGCAAGCAGCTTCATCGGTGGCACGCTGTCAACGGCAGTGAAAATATTCTTTTCACAGATGAGAACGTTTTGAAGTTGAAGGAGTTTTTAATAGGCAAAACGATAAAATCTTTGCTAAAGCTTCTAAAGACGCAAAAAATGCTTTTCCAAGGGTTCAACGTGGCCACCATCCAGCCTCCGTAAAAGTTTTTTTTTTTTCTTCATTTCTACGAAAAAAGAGTTAAGACCGGGGCAAGAGGATGGCTTAGAAAGCGTGGTGAAGCATTGAGCAGTACTCTCTTTAATGGAGAGCGTCGGATCTTCCAGCAATATTCCGCTCCAACCCATAAGGCAAAAACTACGCAGCAGTGGCTAAACACCAATTTTCCTTAGTTCATAGCCGCAAAAGATTGGCCATCTAGATGTCCAGATCTGAATCTTTTGGACTACAATCGAAGGCGTTAGAGAAATTTTGATAGTCTCAAACAAAAATTTTAGTTCGGAGAGCGACATCAAAATCCATGGAAACTGTGTGTGCTGTAATAGCTGAATGGCCTAAACGTTTGAAGGTTTGCGTAAAAGTAAATGGTGACCATTTCGAATAAAAACTAAATTTTTTTTGTAATATTTATATTATATAATTAAATCAAACTAGGAGACTATGTAATCCTTTCATTTTAGCAATGCGATGCGTTTAGCGGTTCTATGGAAAAAACAACGGCGAATATTTTTATGTAGCATTTTCTCCCTCCAGCTACGAAATAAATGGGTATTTTCTGTCTCTCTTGTGGGAGAATGCAAAAACTATTCGTAATAGAAGGATGTACCGGGGTAAAATGTACCACAAAAATGTTTGTCATATAATTCTGTTATAAGTCTTTTATAATTTTGAGCCATCAGACATATGGTTGCTGTATAGGATATGTAAATTTTGTAGCCCCTTTAGTACAATGCAATATGCTACTGCACTGCTTTCTTATGAATAGCTCTATTAAAAAAATTTCACTGGAATGACTCCCCAGTGGCTCAAGTAGGAAATTTATACAAAATAAGGAAACAAGTCAAAAAACGCGAAATAAAAAATAATAATACAGAAATTTGCATACATTTAAAATATGCAAAAAGATAATTCAACACTGAGTGACGCTTTGGGACAATACGTCGAGAGAAAGTTGCATATATACATATACATATATAGAGCAAAGATGTAAACCTGCGTACAAAGATTCATAGTGAAAGCGAAAATACATACGTACAAGTATGCAGCTAAATATATATATATACATCTATGCAATGTAAACATTAGTATGTTCACTAAAAAGTGACGGCTTTTCCACAGGCACCATAAAATGTGTTATTTAATATCATAAGGCTTTCGTAAAAATACATCAGAAAAAATTTGAGGTTTACATAAGATGGGGACAAATACCTCCAAAACTCGACCTTTTACAAAATAAAATTATTTTTTCAAAAAATCAATTGAGACTGTAAAGGAATTTGAGCTTAGAGACATTGTATAAAACTTGTATCAACTCATTCAGCGGGAGGAAGGTGTGTTGATAATTATGTAAAAATTTGGGACGTGAATGACTCGCTTAGAATGATGGCTTAGAAGTCTAAATCGGTCAAGATTTTGTGCGAAGTTTTATTGTAAAATATAAAAAAAAAAATTGTATAATTCCGATTGAAAAATAATTCTGAGTTTGATTTGTGTGGAGAGTGATGCACCCTAACCTACAAGCCCAGATATATTCACACACGCGTACCATCATATTCATAGTCCCTCATACAACAAATGTCCTGGAATGCCTTCAGTTGAAAGTGCCACTAAGTGGGATTGCGCCTGCACGCGGAACCTTTCGTGTGTGTGTGTGTGTGTGCACATCCCTTTGTACTTATATAGATAGATGAATATTGTGTGTGTGTGTGTGTGTTGCTAGTTTATGTCCACTGCCGTGCGTTGTGCCACAGCTTAGTTGCGCCAGTATCATAAACTGGGTCAACAGCACATTATAACGCTTGGCGGCGAAGGCAGCGACAGTCGTTGTTCAAGTCATAATGCTGGGGAATATACACACATACATTTTTGTTTTTGTTATTTCCAACTTTGTTGTTTAATATTACATTATTGCTGTTTTTGTTTTTTTGGCTACCATCGCTCGCCATTCACTTCTGTTGCCTCTGCTATTTCCGTTGCTCCAGCTGTCTGCCTGCCCGCCTGCCTGCCTGCCTGCCTGCCTGTCATTCACTTCCTTGCCGCTTTTCCAGATATCACTTCAGGCAACACATATGCGTCCATTTACTTTAATTTATGGTTTTGTTTTTATTTCATATTTTATTTATTTATTTTTTCAACTGTCGCAACTGACATTTGTACGAGCATATGCAAAATGCTTACCAACAATTTCATATGCACACACGCACATACACTCACCTATGCTGGCATGAAGCTAGTGAAACGTATGTGCTCCTGTTCACACATTATTTCTTTTACCGCCATTTGCCATTTAGTTCCTTTGCTTCATTTTGACATCCCTTTTCACACTCACTGGCTCATTCACTCACTCAGCGTATCAGTTTGGTTTGCTTTGGTATACCTTTTTGTTGCTGCAACGATAAACTTTGTTTTTTTTTTTACTTCCGCCTTTTGTTGCCTCCCTTAGCTATCCAAGTTAATGGCCGCAGTGCAGCAAGAGTAACAGATGCCCAGACGCGCCGCAAAGCAGGTCACATCACATCTTTTTGTCACGTGCCGGACATTTTAATATTGCATACGGTCATCCTCTTTCGTCATGTTTGCCCATTTTGGGCAAGTAATGTGTTGAAAAATATAGTTGCTGTGAAATTGAATATTATTTTTGGGTCGTTATCTTATTTTATTTTACATTAATGTTTTTGGTTTTTCTTTTTATTATTTATAATTTTTTTTCACTTGCCAGCTGACTTCTTCCATTTTATTAATACTTTGGTTGCTCCACGAGCAAATTGAAAGTTAAATTGACCGCGCTGCTTGTTTGCTTTGATTTGTGAAATTTAATAGTTTAATAGTTTCTTCGAATATACTGGCTCTTAAATGGCCATTTTTGTTCCATACGCCTCCATGGCGTATGAGTGACATGCAAATATATAAATTCACAAATACAAAGTGATGCAATAACCATGTCGCAGTTGACCTGTTGAGATATTTTTAAACCCTTTTCATTGAAAACGTCAGCACAAGAAGATATACTCCGTCATTAATTATGTGGTCTGTGTAGAACCACCTGTATACTTAGACAGTAATTTAGAAGGCTTTACTGCCTTAGGCTTAATGGCAACGATTGCTCAATTGAAAATATTTGCAATACTTAAAGTAGCAGACTGGATAATTGTGAGTGACCTGCACATAAGATCAGGGTCTACAGAGGCAGCCAAGTTGCTCCAAAGGTTTTAGAAATCATGCTCTCATCTTCAAAAATAAGCGAAAGGAGTAAGTTGGGGCTGAACTCCGTTGCAAAATAGGGGACTGTGGTGTTTAAGGCAGCAAACTGGCAAGTTGGGCACATTAAAGTTTTCATTAATAAAGCACATAAAAGCCGTTCGTGCGGAATTGACACCTGTAAAGCAGCCGTACAATTCATGGGGACGACCTACGGCATCATTGACGATCCACGGCGTCCATCTCATTTGGAGGATTAGTATAATACAGAACATTTTCTCTGCCGCTGTCTGGCCTTCTGGCCGCTATATTTTTGGGTCGGCTGTATTGAGGCGAAATGGACAAATGAAGCCCACGCTCTCTTCCTCGACAAATTACTAAGTTTCATAACATAATCTGGAAGGTTTGCAGAGGAACAAACTATTATTTATAATATAGTTTCCTTCTCTAAGTTATGAACATTATTGACTGAATGCTTGGAAAATTTTGCAGCCAATTTGATATTTAATGATAAATTTTATCCTAAAACATGCTTTTTGGGTGTTTGGTTGAGCTACTCCTGCTATTTGCATTGTGCGTCTTGCTGTTTTCTCTTAAATGGCATATGGTTTCTTGTGAGAAGCTTTGTAATGGAAATACGCTCGCTATGCGAAAGACGAGGAAATCGATATGCGAAAAAAGTTTTTCATGTCATAGCTCAACCAATTGTATTTTTGTGCTTGTTTTTATATTATAAATTAGAAATAAATAAATAATTTTTGTTTGATTAGATAAAATAACTCAAACAGGACTACATTAATTTTTTTGTTACTTCCTGAGGCATGTGGTCTCGACATGTCCTACCAGGGTCTTTTGTTCATATCTCGAATCTTTGGAAGTTATGTTATATGATGTTGCTTTTCCATCTAAATTAATTAACAGTTTTATACACAGTAACTGTATGTCCTTTGTTCCCATCACCAGCCGTTAAAATCAATTTACACATAGAAAACCGTCAAACAATATTTTTATGAACATTTTGCAAAGTATACATTTTTGTTCTAAAATTCTTTCTTCGGTAATTTGTAAGATTTCTAATGTACTTTTGGTTAGCTTTTTAGGCAAACAAACTCACATGAGCTAATAAGGAAATATAAAAGTTGCTATTTTTGGCCGGCATTTTTGTAAAAAAAGGAGTTTTAAGGGGAAATTGCTTCAATTATTAAACTGATGATTTATGTTGCAAAGTTGAGAGGAAGGAGGGAGCAAGCAAGTGGGAGTGTTGTGACTAACTGAGTAGACATTTTCTAGAAGGTTCTCCTGCTGGTTCCAATAAAAAAACTTTGAACTGAGAGTTGAATTCTAATTGAAATCAGTAAACCACACTCAAGCCCACCTACATTCTTTGTTAAAATTTCACAACAAATTCCTAAAGGAATTTGTGCACTTAGATTTCTTGCCGCTCACTGTATAACTGCATCACTGTGCACTTTACCATTTAATATATTTGCCAGTTATGCAACGATTAATTAGCTACGCAGTGCAAATCCGCATATCTAAATTCTGTTTCCCAAATTTTTGCTTTCACCTGGATATTTGATTAGCTAATCATTGTGAAGAGAGCCTGAAGTCCGAATTTCTATATCTGTGTATGTGTGTGTGTTAGTAAGCGATTGGTTTGACTCGTTTACTCTGCCACAATGCTAAAATGCGGAGTATTCAAGTGGATTGTTGATTGAATGTTTGGCTTATTTCGAATTTCAATTCAGCCTTTTTTAATTGGGATGCAGTGCTGATGCTTCAGAGCATCGATTAAGTGAAGTTACCAGCAGTGCATAAGTTAAGAAGTACACGTAGTAGTTAGGAATTTCGTGTTGAAATTCCAAACGGAATTACTGCAAACGTTGAGAAAATTTTGTGGAGGTAAATTGCTTTATGTCGGTGATAAGGGGTTATTAGAGCAGAAAATATAATTGGAAGAAAGCATAAGTGCCATCAGTAAAAATTTGTAAGTAATAGGTATTTAAATTAATTGAATGGGTTAAAAATACGAATTATAAAAATGGCAGTATAACGTTCTTGTGGCCTGCAAAGCCAAGATGATTACCGAAAATGTTGCATTAATTTTATCGCTACATTCAAAAGTACTGGACTTTATAGAGCTTAAACAAAAATACGTATTCCAGTATAACACAGCCATATATATATTTTTTTTTTGTATGCTGTCCTCTAAATTTGTTTTATGGCCGAGAAAACGAAACCAAATTTTTTTTTTTTTATTTTTTGTTTTGACATTTGCCATAATTTGCCACACCGCAAATTTACAAATTCAAAAACAGGAAAATTTATAAACAGCATGGAGAACAATTATAGAAAAATACGCTTGTGCATCAACATCTCCCAATTGCGTACTCAACTGATATTTACCTTTTTTCTGTTGATATTTTCCTGTAATACCTCGAAGTTGTTCGTACTAATGAATCAGGCATACTTGCGTCTGTGTATACATGGTATACATTGGTACCTCTTCATATAGACGCTTAAATCTACGTTGTTCTGCCATAGTGCACTTAGCAATTGAGAGATTTTAGAGATTAGCCGAACATCCGCTTTTAGCAAGACTTTCTAAATGCTAATGACAACAACTGCAACAACTCCTCCTTCTGCAGTTACATTCGATGTTGCATTTCACGAATTAGCTGCTTTGCATTTGCTTTATACTTTGTGCTCACTTAGATACTGGTATATGTATTGCATGTATGTTCATATATATGGAAATAGGTATATTCTTCTTAGCAGTATTCGCATACTAACAACTTCTGAGCTTGAGTTCACCCACAATAAAATGAATAATATTTGTCTCTTAGCTTTGCTGTGCCTTAGTTAATTGAATTTGCATGTTGTATGTTTGTTTATTTCATGTTCTTCTTCTACATATAGCGAAATTCAGTTAAATTTTGTTGCATGCGCACAGTGGAAATGAGAACTTTTAATTACAATAAAAAGGAGAATATATAGATTTGTAAAATAACTTTTGTTACAACAGCTAATTGGCTTTTTTTTTAATTTATCTGCAAAAGGATCGACTTACGCACTCGAAAAATTCTTTCGACGATTTTAAATTTATATACTATTTAAATGCATCTAAATATACGCAGACTATCATTGCTACTACTACTACCATGCTTTCGTTGGCAACCAATGTCACATACAAAATGCCACAAATGCTTCTAGCTGACAATGCCATCTTCTCATCAACCTGCGTCAAAGTACTGGCGAAGATGTTGGAAGTTGTGTTGAGTTTCGCCACAGGGATTCCTGATGGTCTGTTTACGGCTAAGACCCACACCCATAATGAGAAATGTGGGTTTGTGAACTCCGGAACCTCTCTCGAAAGACTCATCTCAACCGAAAAAAGGTCTTTGCAACTTTACAACTCAAAATTTTCACACAGCGTTGGCTAAACTGAAATATTAGAAATAAATATAAAAAATTCTACTAGCATTCGAAGCAGTCGAAACACTCTACGTACGCTAAATTATATATTAAAGTACTGAGACACGTAAAATTAATTTTGAGTCTTAATTATAAGACTGTTTTCCGTCTTTTTGGCTCAGGTAATTTTCTCGAAATATATCGCTTTTAAGTTCATATTGCCCCTCAAGCGACTTATCGATAATTTTTGAATGATTTAAGTCATAGCTGTGAAGTGAATTAACTCTTTATTTGCGGTTTGTCGTTGTTCGAAAATAAAAATAAAATGTTAATTAATACAATTAATACACAAATTTGGTAGAATAGGTCAAAAAGTGCCTGCAATTGGGAGAAATGAATTGTAATCCATTGTGAATAGACAGCCTTCTATGTTAGTGCTGAGTTTGGAAAAATCATAATAATAAACTGTGACCGTCCAGACCTTCTTTGTTTAGTTTATATCTCTTATTATAAAATAATATGCATGTTTTTATTTCTTTGTGCATCTGATCTAACTTGTAGAGGTACATCGGTGGCCCTTATCGCTTGTAATGTTTTATATTTGGATTCGAAAAATGTCGAACAGTTATTCAATTTACAAAGGAGTTCGGCGAAAAGCCTGTGAGGTTTTGGAAGTATATACTTTGTTGGGATGAATCGAACTTTAACGACCATAAAGTGTGGTCGAAGAATGTTATGGCTTGTGCTTCGGTTTTTATTAATCGTCCTGCAAAGGTCTGTGTAGTAAATTCACCTGCTCGCTTCCTCCCTAAAAGCCGTTGTGTCCAGCTAATAAAACAGGGGTATCTTTGTCGTTAAACTTAACGATATTAATATTGTATAATATTTGCACTCATATGAATACAATAGGTTTCGGGAAAGCCTCCAGAGTATTTTGGACCTTACTGCGCATGTAAATCTTTTGCTCATATATTTGTTCGGTATTATCTAAATCAGAGGCTTAAGAAACACACACAAAGCAGTAGTGCACGTGCCTGGAGAATAAAAAAGTTTAACGTTATTCTGCTCAATGAATATCGCTGCTTGAGAGCCAAACCTTGACTTAGATTCATCTGTAAATATTCTAAAGTATCTGAAATGTGGTTTCGATAGCAAAATCTATTGGTAGCTGTATGGAATTACTACCTCAAATCTTCTAATTTTCTGACTTAATTATAAGCACGGAAGAATCAGAAGACATGTCTAGTATCATACTTCTAAGCGCAACAATATGATTCTATCTACGTCATGACTTTCATACTGTTGCAAAAAGGCAGGTTGAATGTAGATGCAAAGTCCAAAATGTGTTTAAACGAGTAGTGCAATGATTGGCTGCTGTTTTTAGGGCCGAGGAAATAGCGAGACAGATCGAATATTGGAGCTCAGCACGTGAGCTCGCTAGACATCTGCCCGCTAAACAACGATTTGATAGTAATTAAAAAAGTAAATAATAAGTAAGTAAATTAGCAAAGGATATGCTGTTGGAAATCCGCCTGTACTACTTATTTGCTCTAACCACTATTAACTCATACCACTACGATTTATTTTCACATATGCCCCGTTGCAAAAAAACACAATACTAATATTTATAGAACTATAGTTCATACTGAAAAAAAAAAACTATTTAACGCAAAACTTGAAACTTTGTACGAAATCTTTCACAAATTAATCAAAACTCTCAACTTTTTAACCAGAATTTTTAGATTTCTTCTTAGCATGACGTTTAGTAGCTTATCAAATTCCAATATATAAAGAAGTGTAAGTTTCAAGTGACTACAAAATCTTTCTTGATTTTTCACATTTTTCCCCGCTTAGGTGTCACGCCTTCTCTTCCAAAGAAAGTACATGATCAAATTGTATATATGGAAGGAAATGCGAAAGACCATCAAGGAAACAATTATAAAAAATTAATGGGATTTTTAGCAACTTCAATCTTGCACTTTATTATACTAAAATTGGATAACCTATAAAATGCTTACAACAATTTTCTTCCAGAATTTTTTATTGATTTTTTATTCCTCAGTTCTGTGCAAAATGTGATATCTGAATTTATATCGGATTTGTTAGCTTTACTTTTATAAAACACAAATTACATTAAAAACAAAAAAGTAGGCAAAACTCATAAAAATATCACGGGATATTTCTAAAGCAGTTTTAAATGGCCTTCGGACTCAATGAAGCTATAATATAACAAAGTTGGGAAAGGTCCATCATTACTCAGTTATGAGTAACCCCTCTCACTTGGAGGTTTATTGTAGGTGACTCCAAATCAAGAATAAAGCAATTGCACACTAAGTATTTATAAAATCATTACTTTAAGTCGTAACCTCTCCTAAAACTATAAATCATTATTACAGTGAATAATCGCAATCCGATTCATTAAAACGCCAAGAAGGCCGTAGAAGTGTTAAACGGCTACTAATTAAAAATATACTGCGCTACGCTTTTTATTTTCCTTTTTTTTTTTATAATTCCAAAGGTGGCTACTGAGTGTTGTTGTCTGGGGCCGGTATCACCTGTAGTTAATAAACTGTCTAAGCGTTAGTGTAATTTATTGAACTTGATGTTTACATTTTACAATTAAAAGAGTAAATAATAGAAATAAAGCTTAGAAAAACTTGCTATGGAACTCAATTGTGTTCAATGATGGATGCGTTTGTTTTGAATATTTTGCGATTTTTTACTTATGGAAATATGCCGTATAAGGGAAAACGTAGATTTAAATTGTTTTGTAGTACGTAAAAACATATCTGCCAAAGAGCATTGCGAAACATACAAACTCGACAACTATTTAGATAGAGGGTGCCTATAGAAAGTATGTAGAAAAAAGTGTGCTAAAAATGTTTATATTTATTTAAGATACCACAAATCTTCAAATTCTTGAAAGTGAATTTTTTAAGCGCCGACACTCTTTTTCTACCTTTCAACGACTTCCTGGCAGGCGGATTCCAGAAGGTCTTTAAGAGTGGATGAGCTGCGTGCTGCGATTATTTCTACCATTATTACAATTATCTCTGCAGCCACTATTACTACTACTACTACTACTCCTACTACTACTACTATAACCGCTACATTTGCAATTGTTATTACCATTTCTAGTACAACCACCTTTGCTTACCATTATCGTAACAATACCATCATTATTACCATTACTATTGTCATTATTATTTTATATACAATAGCATTTTTGTTTACATTACCATGGTATCGATACCATTGCGCAAACGATGCCAATTACAATACCATTGACATTAATACTACATAGAATTACAATTACCATTACCATTTGTATTATCAGCCTCACTTCCATTGTCATTATCAGTCGTGCTACCATCCCCAATACCATAATTATTTCTAATCCCAACATCTTTCGTACTACCATGACTATTACAATTACAATTTCTATTACCATTATCATTGCTGATACCATTTCCAGTAGCATTAGCATTGCCAATGCCATTACCATTACATTCATACTCTCAGTCCTATGTTGTCAGTACCGTTATCATTACCAGTACAAATACCTGTACCATTTCCAATACTAATAACACTGTAGTCTAGGTACTATAATTATTGTTACCATTCCCATTACCATTACCAGTATTATTATTACTATTAATGATATTCGTGCTGCACTACTATTACAATTAATTGTAATTACAATACTATTAGTATCGCCCCTATAATTATCGTTATTTATTTCATGATCAATACTATTACTATTACCAATACCATTACCATTACCTCAATTTCTCAATAAAATATATTTTGTTTTTCTAATCAAACACATGACTTTCTTCATCTACATAGATGATTTATTAATTTTATTCAACCAAACGCCAAACCACGTCTCTCTAATTCTCGGTCAACCCCTTAGAATTAAACAATTCAATTGTGAACTAAATTTACCTCCTCTAATTACTTACTACGATGCAATTGTATTTGTTGTGACAATTGTACAGCACATTCATATGATTTATGATGCTAACGTCAGCAACAGTTAATTGCATTTATTTTAATCTATGAATGTGTTCATTTAGTATTTATTATTGCCCTTAATACTCGTATTTATAATTGAATAATTACATATGGAGTTAGTACTAATTTAAATTTTATGTGCTTGTGTTTTGATTTACAGAATTACAGAAAATTCGATTAACACGATTTGCGGTCTGACAACAAATCAAAATGGTGAGTTTGAATTTCGTTGATTAAATAAATTTAATGAAATGTAAAATAAGAAATGTCCTGTTCAAATTTAAATTGGTTGTCAAATTTAAGAACTTAAATAATATTACCTGTATTTGTATTTGAGGATTATTATTTATAAGTAGAATTTGTGATAATTATATTTTTTCTTCAACGTTGAATATTTATTTATTTGCTTGCAGTAAAACACAATCCAGTTACATAAAGTTACTTACTTAATTCAGTAGAAATTATACTCACTACTAAGGTTTGCGGTTAAATTACCACAGCAGTAATATATAAAATTGACTGTGTAGATTTTTTCATTTCGTGAGAAATAATAATTTATAGCTTGTGAAATAAATTAAGATGTTTAAGCATGCAATTAACTGCTTTTCCAAGACATAAATTAAAAAGAAAAGCTTTATCGCAAAGTGGAGAATATTTTATACAAAACGCCTTAGAAAGGCCTGGCAAGTCTAAGACGGACGACAAAAACTAAAACCATATTTTAACAATTGGCCTCTACTGTTAGCTGAGATTTTTCTAAATAAGTTCAAGAGGTATACTGAATAGTTTAAAAAGGAAGACAATACTTGAATTCATATTATAGTGTCACAGTGTCGGTAGAGGCGACTATCTAATTACTTAGCAAAACAATTTTTTGCTCAGTTCTGATATGTGAAGGGGAGTGATAAGTTTAAAAATATTTTTTGCACCTCAAAAGATGTTCATAGGTAGTTGATTTAGAATAGATCTAGTGATCTCAACATTTCAATGGCATATCTCAGCCTAAGTTGGTTTATTTTTGCACTCTGAAATGATGATTAATTCGGTATTTAAGTGAGCCTAAAAGTGACTCGAAGGTTTGAATATTCTTGAAAAGCACCGAGTGCACATATTTAAAAAACTTGTATCTACGTTGTATAAAATATAACAAAAGTAGTTCAAATAACACTTGACAACAAAGTGAAACAAAAAAAGCTGTCAAGATTTGTTTCCTATATAGTTCTCCGAAAGAAAAATCTAAATAAATAAAAAAGTTTTTGATTCGTAATATTTTCTAAAATATGTTTTGATTTTGAAGGCGGTAGTGCGGTATATACATACATACATATGTACATCAGGGTGTTTCACCATAAAGAGTAGCTGGTTTTCCACCGGAATTCCAAAATTCTTTAAATTTTAAGACTAACACCAAAATATTTTGCAAAAATTTTAGTAGTTACGTGAGTTTCCAAAATTCAAATCTTTTTTATCAATAAATTCAGGTTTAAAAAAATATTTTTTATTTTATTTTATTTTATATTTTAAAATATAATAAAAATGATAATTTCTTTTGGTAAACATTACTAATTTTTGGGCTTGCAAAGTGATGCACCCTAATATAGGTACATATAACTAATTTACTTCAACAAAAAAATGATATTGTTCAATTGACTACCACGGCTGGCTTTACAGTAGGCCATTCGACTAACCCAATTTTTAAGCACATTTTCGATTGTTTGGGCTCCAATTTCATGAATGGCAATATCGATTTCGTGTTTTAAAGCATCAATCGTCTCTGGATGGTTCGCATAGCATTTGTCCTTAACGGCTCCCCACAAAAAATAGTCCAACGGGCTTAAATTACAGCTCCGAGGCGGCCAATTGATATCGGAATTCAAAAACGGTAGCCAAAAGTTCGAGTGTAACTTTGGCAGTGTGACAAGTTGCACCATCCTGTTGAAACCAAATGTCGTCTATGTCATCCTCTTCAATTTTTGGAAACAAAAACTCGTTGAGCATGTCACGGTAACACTCGTCATTTACTGTAACCGCGGTTCCTCGCTTATTTTCGAAAAAAAAAAATGGCCCGATGATGCCGCCAGACCAAAAACCGCACCAAACAGTGACTCGTTGTGAATGCATTTGCTTCTCTACAGTAACGTGTGGATTTTCTGAACCCCAAATCCGACAATTTTGCTTATTGACGTAGCCACCGATATGAAAATGAGCTTCATCAGAAAAGATCATTTTTCGGTAAAAATGCTCATCTTCGATCAAACGATTTTCTGCCCATTGAGCGAACCGAAAACGCATTGGGTGGTCATTAGGCTTCAGTTCTTGCACCAATTGAACTTTGTAAGCCTTCATACCGAGGTCTTTATGCAAAATTCTCCGCAAAGAAGTGCGTGAAATGTTCAATTCTTGAGAACGATGACGAGTTGAGGTTGTTGGATGTTCACGCACATTTTGGGATACAGCAGCAATGTTTTCGGGTGTACGCACTGTAGGAGCACGTTCACGTATTGTTTTATCCATTAACGATCCACTTTCACGAACACGATTAACAAATTGATCCACAAACTGTCTTGTTGGCAAATCTTGTTTTTGGAATTTTTTTTTCAAATTTCTCACAGTTTGAGTAGAAGACTCAACACTTTGGAAATAGGTTTTCAATATTTCCCAATTTTGTTCAAGCGTATAGCGTCCCATTTCGTAAATTTCAAACCTTTAAGTGAGTTATGAACACATTTGACATGTCATTTGTGTTACCATTCTCAAAAAAAAAGGTGGTTCAAAAAGCAAACGCTATATGGCCCACCCTGTACTTTCATATTGGACTTCCTCATGTAAATCTTAATATGATTCCAAAATATTGTGGCGGAAGTGTTAAAATTGAATACATTTTATAAATCTGTTGAGAAAGAAATTTTTTTTGTTCGGAAATTGATACACCCTAATAACGTATGGATTAAAGACCTTTTTCGCGCTATTTTTGGGTTTTTGAGTTATGACGCTATTGAAGTAAACCATATTTCCCACTCTTCGCCGGTTATCATGGCAAATATAGCAAAGGACAGGAATAATAATAGCCTTCCGTTGAAGCTTTAATTATTTTTTTCTCACATCAATAGTTTGAGTGACTGAAATTTTGTCATTTTTTGGTAATAAATTTTTTACCACATTAAATTTAAGAACCCAAATTTCAAATTTTATTCCAACTAATTCAACAAATTTCCATAAAAACTTCAAAGTTGTTATTCAGAAAAATTGCACGTATGCAGAATTCTTGAATTCTGGTACAATAAACTGCAAGTTTAAACTGACTTAAAAATTGCGTTAATTTTTGGCAATGGTTTTTTTTTTGTGCTATTTTTTTTTTTTGTGTTCAGTGTTGAGTTCTGTTTTCATATAAAACGAATTTTCGACCATTCGATTACACTTCACTACAACGTGCGGGCATACAAATGGCCGAACTGACAGTTCCAAAATAATGAACTCCTTTTGAAAGCCCAGATCTTCTGTTAAATTAGACTAATAAAATGTTTTCAATGAGTTTTGAATGCGATGTAACTCTCTAATCAGTCTATACCTCTTTCGGTACTCATTATTTGCCACGCATTTTCCCAATTAGTAACGCTTTTTCGAGTGCTAAAATTGCGTGTGCATCAAATGTCTTTCATTGAAATTTGTTTCATGTATTAGTTTTCTACAGCAAATATAAATTAGCTTAAAACAACCTTTTAGCGCTTGTTGACCTACTCACTTTAATTACCAACGAACTAACGCAGTCACAACATATTTCTTTTGCTATTTTCTTCTTCCGTTCTTATTTCTTATTCACTTACATTCTGTTATCTACAACACTAAAGAGAGAAAAATAGTAGAAACGTCTAATTTGGTCCACTAAAATCACAAGTTAATTAGCTGCTAAAAATGTTCTTCCATTACAGTCTTGTTACTAAAACAAATACAAATATAGTGGAATGGACACTGCGAAATATTTAAGATAAAAGCAAAAAACTTTGTATACAGAAAACCATGACACCGGAAAGGACAAAAGATCAGAGCAGCGAAACGCATTTGTAAAATGTAGCCTTTAAACAAACGAGATTTATATAAAATTAATATTGTTTGAGAAGAATGAAATGACTTACGCCAGTCATTAGTCACTTTTACAGCCAAACAATCAACTGCTGATTTATATTTTATTTAAGCGTAAATTGAGATACCGTCATTCTGGCCTCAGGAAAAGTGAAAAATATACAATGTAAAAACCTCAGGCATGCAGGTGTAAAATTTAAATTTAATCACAACAATCAGCAACGGAATTTTAGTGCTTCCACATAATTAAAACCAAACAAGTTCTAATTCCATAAAATTAGTTTGAAAAGAATTGTGTGGCACTTTTTATTTTGGGCAACTTATTTTTAATTTCAATCGATTTTATTACAATGCCAGTTAGGATATAAATATCATCGAATGCCTGCTGCCTAAAATATACACATTTAATTAAAAGAATGCACATAACGTACGAGTATTTTTAGTTTCAAAAACGAAAAGCTGCTGACGTCAAGACGTTGTGTTATGTTTTAATTGGACTTGTCAGGTTTAGTTCGGGTTCAGTTAGTATAAAAAGTTCGATAATAAATTTTAACCAATTTATAATTTTTTTTTTATTTATTACACTTTTTTAATATCATTCATATCACAACGAAGTGCATCTGTTTTCAAAATGATATAATGCCACAAACAGAGCTCGGTAAAGGAGGACCAAAAATAATGCACGTATCTATCAAACATCGTTTTTAATAGTTTACAACTGAATTTGTCGCAGGATGCTCAAAGTTTACCATTTGTAAGTGTGAAATGGCATACGAGATCATACGACTCTTACATCTGAGGTTCAGAGTATTCTGTCTACACTTGACACATGAGAACTTTGTCTAAATTTGACAGCTGTTGCTCGACTTGGTTCTTTTATAGCGGTTTAGAAACATCTGTGTAATATATTATAATTTTACCCCTGCACCACTACACAGCCCCAAAACGCGTAGAATGACATTTTAATTTGAAACTAACTCTTCGAATATCTTAACTTTGGAATCGATTTATCATAAGTGTTAAGGCACATTCAACTCAGCGCGAAGTGGTAAATAAACAAAATTGTCGGTTTTGGAGCAATGAAAGTGGTCGAATCGCGTTTGAACAACATCTACCTGATTTTGTTTTTATTTTTCTGAAATCAATAAACAATTGTTCATACTAACTACTTACTACGAAAACATCTGTATCGAAAAGTTTAATTAAATAACAATAAAGAGTTTAGTTGAGCAGCAGAGTACCCGTATAGTTTAGATAATGTGAAATCCAGTTCAATAGAATTTGAATTTCATTGAGTTGATGAAGACAGCGAGCAATAGGAGTATTGCAGCCATAATTTTTTCTGAGCCAATTCAAATGGTATGAATATTTATCACATAAAAACCTGGCAAAAAACCTGACCGAAAAGTTAATCCTTTCTAAAAGAGACAAACCGCCAATTTCACCATTGATAATATTAAACCAAAAAGGCAGCCACATGTGAACCATTCTTTTTCGAGTCGACTGAATTTTTGCAGCCGTTCATCGAGAAAAATCAGTAGAAGGGTTATTGGTTCCAATAGGATGGCGTAACCTGCCATACGGCACCGCAAACGCTTGCCGCTTACTCAAGACAATTTTCTCTCGACGTCATCACTTCTGTGGGGCTAGTTAAAGCTAAAGATGTGCACAAATAAACCTAAACCACCTGAAGGCTAATCTTGTCAAGGGAATCTCCGCCATCACTTCCCGAACGCTCCGAATGATTATGAAAATGCAGAAAGAAAAGAGCCAAAATATGCGGTACTGAAAATAGGGGCCATCTTCTCGACAATGTTTGCAGCCATTGACCTAATAAATTCTATTGTATCAAATAAAATTTTAACCGGAGGGAATCTGAACTGCTTTTCTTCACTAAATTATTCCCAGTTCTCATGTATGAAGTCTAGTTGAAACACCCTGTATGAAAAATGTTCAGCAAATTTTTAATGGAATAGCGCATGAATAATTCCTTAAGAACATATTAACGCTCCATCTCCGTCACTTGTGGGTATCATTTGTTTGGAAACAAATAAGAATAAATAAAAATAAAAATAAAAGTAAAGTAAATTTGGTACAACGATGTTAGATATACCGAACACGAATTTTTAATTTTTAATATTATCACTTGGAACTGCCATTTACACCCATTATGGAGTGTCTCGCCGAACTTCTTCTCCTATTTGTGGTGTGCTTCTTGATGTTTTTCCACATATGAACGGGACCTAGAGTTTTACGCTGCCTTTGAACAGTAAATGTTTTTTTTTTTTTTTTGTTTTTTGAGGTGCTCTTTTCAGGGAATAAGTACACTCGGAGATTTACCATTGCCTAAAGAGGTGCGACCGCTACCAGAAAAAACCTTTTCTATTATTTAGTAAGTTTCGAAAGCAGGCCCCATAAACTGGGAGTCAGCCCTAAACCCGTTCGACTACGGTGGCTGTGTTGGAAGTTATTTAATCTAAAAATGTCTCAAAACAAATTACTTTTTGCCTCAGTTTAAGATAGCCGAGTATTTCTGTCAATTACGAGTTTATGTTTATATTGACAAGAATCCCCTCGGTAACCCCAGAGAATTTTTATCATGAATACTTTCGAAGATCATTTGAATTCTCACATGTCACAATTGAAAGAATATTTTGGACTTTTCTTAAGAAGACTTAAAATGAAGTCAAGTTGTTTCCTAGAAAGGGAAGCTAGAGGGTTAAATTGCTATACAAAATTAGTCTTCGTGAAATTCTGCTATAGAAATGTTTCAGCGAGCTGCGCTAAATTACTTCATCGTCTGTAAGTAGTTAGGGCATTACGCCTCTCGTTTTATATATCATTTGCCGAGCAAGTCACTGCACCTCTCCCTTGGCTTGTGAAATGGTGCAGTGAAAGCTTACGCTGTGTGCATACTAACTACCTATACATCCATGTATTCCATGCAGCTCTTTCCATAAAACCAATACTGATTTATTACAAAAGTCCCCCCAGTCACGAAGCTCTACAAACAAAATGCGACAAATGTGAGCGCAGCTACATTTTGACCAGTTTTGTCTTATTTTTGAGACTATAACTTATTGCCATATAATACAAATTTACAAATAAACACCATATAATACAAATTTTAAACTTTATGCAAAAATTAGGAAAATTCCATAAACTTTTCATCACGTTTTTTAATTAGAATTTCTGGGAACATTTTTGGTATGTAGCTTTGTAGCCTATTCAATTTTAGTGTAAAAAAGTGTCACTAAAGTAGCTCAAAATTTTCCTAGACTTTTTATAATTTTTTTCCTTGACAGTGGTGAGCATATTTTCCATATACTCCACATAACAAATGCACGGCATTGTTTTTCATATAAAGCAATTGCGCGTGTAATTTTTGTTAGGGAATGAACTATGCCTAGGCAATGAACATTCAAAAGGAACAAAGAATTTTGCTCAAAACTGATCAAAATGTTGATGTGTTATCATTTTGTCACGGGTATGTAATAATAAAAGTTATCTAGCTACTCCACATGAGGCGTATACTACTGGCTTGATTAGCTATCTGGGTCAAATAAATAAAACCGGAAATGAGCTCATCCCGAAGCTCAGGTAATACTTCCGCTATGTTCGGTTTGCCGACCTTTTCTAAGCTAATTAAAAATATTAATAATATTTCTATCAGAAATCGACTTGTAACACTGTAGCACTTACAATTAGCATAGCAATACCTATGGCCAAATTTTGGCAACTCGACCCCGTTTGAGAAAAACTAGACATTTTACTATATATGTAATAAGAATTGTACACTTCCAGATTTATATAACATATTAACTTTCCTGTTTCTATTATTCAAACTTGTTGCACTATAATTAGTAATTAATATCCCTCGATTGTTCCACTAAAATTTATAATATTGATATTACTATAAGGGATTTTTTCATATGAACTGTAATTAATTGCAATTGATGCTTACTCAGATGTATATAAGCCATAGATTTCCTAACTATAAATAAAACAAATACCTTCGCTAATTAAATTTAATATTAATTTACGCCTTAATTGATACACAACTACATTAAATTGTTGCAATGATTAAGCGATTTGCCACAAAATCTAATTTCAGGATTTTTTACATTTTATAATTTTATTTTTGGTGGGCTGCGTTAAGGTGAGCGCTGGCTGAAACTGCAGGCGGCACTTGAACAAAATTTGCGGCTAAAATTACCAAAAATCCGATCGATTTCCGCTCTCTGGAGTCAATATTAATAAATGCGCAATATTAACAAAATTCCTAATTAATTGAAGGCTATGTGTATGAACATGCATGTATGTATAGTTGAGCTCACATAATTAAGTCACTTTATCTTTTTGCAATGCTCGCACTAACGTGTCACAACTCATGTCAAACTTTTGTCGTTTATTTTTTATAAAAACTTGGTATATTGTACCTATAAAAAGAATGTTATGAACCGAAGTTCCGAACCTCGCACAAAATTGAACAAATTTCAAGAAACTTTTATATATATTGTGGACATTTGATCAGAGTTTTTAGAAATTTTCCGGGCTTCTGCTTCTGCATCGCATTTTAGTATAACACACCGAAAGATTCCGAATAAACCAGTCTCATAATAGTATCTATAATATATCCAACACTGGTATACGACAATGAGTTTCATGGCTTAGAGTTTTAGAAATCGTATAAAGGGGTTTCAAACATGTGATTTATAGAGATGAAAGTGCTCATCATCTTACATATGCAAAACGAAAAAACAAATATTAGAAAATCAACGCGATTTTTGCGCGACTTCAAACTTACACTTTATTATACTAGAATTGAGTCATTTAAAAGTTGAAAATTTTCATCACAATTTCTTGAAATTTGTTAAATTTTTGTTTGTATTAAACAAAGCTTGTAACTTTCATTTATAAGCTTTTTTTTACATAATAATCTACATCTTTTTATAAAAAATTAACAAAAAAAAAAGTGAACATGAAAAATATTGCGAATATTGTAAAAAGATGAAATGACTTAATTATGTGGTCACATGCGTATGTATGCGTGAACTATGTATTTGCGCACCCATAACAATGTGGTCGTAGTAGGCATAGATGTGTATGTATGTATTGTTATCGGTCTAATGTACACAAATAAATTACTAAGACTAATTGGAAATACGAAACGACAAATTCATTTAAAATCCGCGGGGAGTAGTTACAAAAACAAATAGACACAAATTCTCATGCTACTGCGGTATAAGCATTTGAATTCGGTAAATTCTAAAAACCGCAACACATAAATCAATAGCTCGTGTCCATGAAACACCCACCAACTCAAGTGAAGCGCATACTTAGTTAACTAGCATACATATATGTATATATACGTGTGTATGTATCTAACTACCTACCCCAATTGCTTTAGTAGCATAAAGCGCAAAACTAAACGCAAATGCAATAACAATGCGGTTAGTAAGCTGTCAAGAGTCAATAGAACTTCGTAAAAACAACCAAAGCTATGTATATGTAAATACTAAATTAATCCAAAACAGAAACAAAAAAAAACAAAAACCACGCCAACAGCAACAACTAATCGGATGTGGAACATTTGTAGCCGCATTTGCAGCTGCTGATTAAGTGATTTGTAAATTTTGCACAACAGCAGAATGCAAGCGTGACGCCTACATAATGAAATAGAGGCTAAAGCGCACACATAAGTAAACACATCATGCTCATGTATGTATGCATTTGAGAGGGTGAAAAATGTAGTGGTTTATGTGAGCTTATTAATTTCTGTTGACCAACCGCATGCAGCGCGCGAAGTGGCGACTCCCGCACATTCACTTCGGCACTTCATTAATTTCTGACGAATGGCATAAGCGTGGCTACCGTTTACAGTTGCGATTAATGGTGACGAGATTATGCTGAAATTTTTCGCCGGCCCATTATTTTGTGTTTAACAATAAAACAACAAATTAAATTATTGCTTTTATTTATTTGCCGATATTTGAAGAAGTCATCATCGAGAAGAAGTAAGAAAAAATTAAAAAATAAACGATAGACAGCCTATAAGTCTAATCAAAAGATAATTTTTTCACTATCGTTTATTTTTTAATTTTTTTCTCACTTCTTCTCGATGATGACTTCTTGAAATATCGGCAAATAAATAAAATCAATAATTTAATTTGTTGTTTTGTTGTTAAGCCGACATTGTGCTCACAACATAAAAATACAAATCTTTAGTTTTTTAGGAGGCGACTAACGCAGCATAAATCAAGTGAATGCTGAAAACGACGAAAAGGCTATAGTCTGCAAGTATTAATTGTTATAAGTATTCTCCGCACCCAAACTGCACAAATCTTAGATATAGCCAGATGACCACGAAAGATATTTTAAATGTACTTTTCTTACGAAGAGAGACGGTACGGCAAAAATTGGAAAGAAAGTATTTATACTTTAGTGAAAAATTCGTTAAATATGTATTAGACCGGCTCAGTCTACATACGTTAGAAAAACTTTGCAATAACAAATGTTTGGTATTTTATATTGAAGAAAACTCTCAACATCGCATTTTTGAACGACTAGAAATTTACACTTCATTGTACTAAAATTTAATAGGCTATGAAACTGCATAATTTCTGTTAAAATGTTGAAAATTTTCCTGATAATTTTTTAAAATTTGTTAAATTTTTTGCATGGCTTTGAGTTATAAGGATTTGTTAGAACGAAAATAACAACAAGCAAAACAAAAACGACAAAAAATTAAAAATTAGCGAAAGCAAAATATTATGAATGTTGTGAAAAGTTGAAGTTGAGCAAAAATGTGTATAATTTTTTTGTTTTATTTTTCAATCTCCCCTGTTGTTGGTGCGAATTCGTAAATAAAACAAGCCATCGCTGCGGATTTAAAAAATATATAAATCGCAGCAAAATACTCAAAATGTAAAATAAGGCACTTAACACTTTTCATGAATTCAGTGATAAATGAAGGAAGCCCTCACTGGATATTGTTTGCGTCGCATGTACTACTCCGTTGAAAGTCGAAAAGAATTACGCGTCTGACTATAGTAAAATGTTACGTATACGCCCGTGCATTACTACAGTACCAGTAGCGATTAAGTTTATTTGGGCGCTGTTACGCTCAATTTCTACTACGTGAGAGTGTGTGTATCATGTAACAGATATAAATGCATATCAGATCCATGTAAGTAATTGTGCGCGGTTAGATTTTCACCCTCAACCACGCGTTTTTGAATGTTGACAAGAAATTTGTCTTTCTCTCGATTTCATGCCATTTATTACTTTGTTACTCAGCAGAAAAGAAGACACAGGCGATAAGAACAATGTTGAATGGAAATCTTTAGTGTTGCTAAAGAGGGCGTGGTAAACATGTGTGTAATGGTGTGCTTGTCGTCTTGATTAATGACTATGTGAAGAGTGTGGCTGTGAGTAAAGGTGTATATGAACTGCCTACAGCAATATGATCATATTATTGTTGTATAGGTATTTACATGAATATGTTTTCATAAATTATTGGTGGCATATTTATCAGATTCATTGTAGTGACAGATTTGTTTACACACAGCTGGATATCTCATTGCGAATACTTAATAATATATATGTACGTTACGTATGTATATATGATAAAACTAACAATGAAAGTCAGAAGTATATTTTCACAGTAGAAAGTAGACGAATTTTGAACAGAATAATGTTGAAAATATTCTTGCCAATATACAATCGCCTTCATTTTCTCTGAGGCCGAGACAGTTTGTTCCATCCCGGGGGCGTTTACTTCAACTTAACCTCTGTTAAGTACTAACTGTTTGAATAACAAAACAAACAAAAAATAACTGAATTACAAGAAAAGGAATAAATAAATTATATAGACATACATGCAGTAAACTAAATAACTATAGCACAAAAGCCATACTGACACATTTGACACATTATGGCAATATATTCGTTTCTCGCTTAATTTTAATACTTTATATTATGAAAATATTCATTCTCCTGCAGAAACCGTATAATTCCAAGTTTCAAACTTCGTGCATATAAAAAAATCTTCAACAAAATTTCAAGATTTTTAATCTGCAGTAAAAACAAAAAAAAAATTTAGTTTGCAGTTTCATAGACCAAGTTATTCTGATGTAATAAAAGTGTGCGTTTTCTGTAGCTCAATTTTTTCCGCTGACTGTGTTGGATGTTCTCTGCGACATAAAAAGAATTCGAGCATTCGTTATATGGAAAAAATGCAAGGCAGCGAACTTATATCACTGGCTTCGAGCGTCTACTCTATTTTTTGTGAAGGTCTTGATTGAATTAAAATTTAATGGGTTGGAATAGAATGCAGCAGAATGGAGTGAAAAAAAAACAAACAATAGAATAAACGACGATAATTGTGGATAATGTGGATTGCAATAATCTTGAGTAGAATGAAATTGTGTGTAATGAGTTAAGATGGAGTAAACTGGAACTGAAGGAATGGAACTATTTAAATAGAAAGGAGCAAAATATAAAAGAAAAGTGATAGAGCAAAATACAAGTTTCATAAGTGGAACACAGCACGATTGAAACTTATTTCCTTTCCAATTCCGTCATGGAATTGAGTGGAGTGAAGCATATATGCAAAACTAATTGAATGCACAGGATGGAGTGCTTTCTTCGATTCAATTATTCATGGAGACATGCGAATAAAGCTAGCGGAAAGTCCAATGCGCAACTAAAGGTAATTTAGTCGTTTTTTTTTCATTTCGTGCGGCATTATTCATTGAAGATATGTTGTTTTCGAACAGATAGTGATGCGCTCCTTCTATGACAGCATCTAGTACAAACTCGCCAAGATCAGCTGGATTTTGAATAACGACAACCCACCGTCTATCTCATTAAATGTGCATGCGATGCCCTCTTATTCGCTATTCCTGAAGTTGAGGTTGTGGCATACAGTCGATGTCTAGGAAGCTGTAAATTCGTTACTGAACGGGTCTATTTCGGCTTCGAAGGGTTACCGCGAGTTTGTGCATATTGTGTGGTCGATTCTAGAATTTTGCCCGTAACTTAATTTGATTATGTTTTATTGACAGATTCCAAAAACCTATTTGCCACACCTCGTATTTATGCTTAACACAAACTGCTCCCAACTTTCGACCTCGGTTAGCGAGCTCTGTTCGGTAATAGGTGCGACTTTGTGCGGGCATCTTGAATACAAGGGAATGACAAGGTAACTAAAAAAGGATAAGTAAATCGAGGCTGCTTTCTAGATGAAAGGAATATAGACATAAACCAAATCTTTCCAGCATCGTTCTTCTTAAGTTGAATTAATAAACTACACTTTTTTTCATAAGCGTCGTGGCTTTGCAATCCAGTTCTCAAGTTGATAAAATGGTTTGCTCTCTAAATCGTATCCTCTGAAAATTATGCAATAAATTCAACATATTTCAACCTTTATGCCTTCTTGCGTAACTTCACTTTTTATTTTTTTAATTAGTAAACTATTATTTACATGGCGTTGGTTCTAATGTCGCTTCTCAACCAGCCAATTTGTTCTACCATTCCATCAACCCGCTCATTATTGGCAATCAACAGTCATACCACTTTAAACTCCAATTACTCAATTTGCGATAATGGATCCTTACCGAATCATGCACACACATATACACACAAGTATGTACGTTAGAGTGATGGTTGTCGTGCTGTTGGCATCAACTTCTTTTGATAAATTGCTGTCAAAATTTGTTTTCACAAGCTGGCAGTTGCGCTATTTCGATTGGTGGCTGCTTGGCTGATTGTTAATGGACGGCGAATTGTGGCGAGCAAAATTTTTTGAAAGAATTTTTTTTGTTGTACATTATACAAGTTTCTACTTCGGTACTGTTGTAGCGTCACGCATATTTGCGCAGCAAATGATGCTGAAAATACTTTTGCGGACAAGTTACAGGCTGAAACTCAATCACTTGTACTGAAAATGTACTACACACGTACATAAACATGTATATATTTTATAGGTATGTATCAGTATGTATGTGCCTAAGTAATAATACAATACACACAAATTATTGACCAAATTTTTAGGTTGTTTATCGCTACTCCTTTATTTACCTTGGCTGGGTATTAAGAACACTATTAGCGACATTAAATAACCCTAAAATTCCGGGATTAAAGTAATCCCGATGTTTCGGGACTCGTACGGGAATAAAACGTGTACAAAAAATTAAAAGCTTTTGGTTTTTTTAGTATTCGCTGTACGTATTTACATAAAACTCTAAGAGCTCATGGAAACCCACTATGCAATTGTCAGGGATTAGTGAAAAATGAAAAAAAATTGTTAAAGATGATGTTTTTAAGAAATGAAAACAAACAAAAAAATTGTTTCCTAGAAATTTTAAACAAAGAAATATATTTTTTTTTTTTTTTAACTAATTTTTTTACAAACTATATTTTACCTCAAAAAATAAAAACTAAAAATTTGTCAAAGCTCCCAACCTGATTTTCTGCATCGAATAAATTCCAAAATTACTGAATTTTTTTCAGTTTACTCCTTAATACTTCTATACTCAAGCCTACAAGTAGCCCAATTTTCAGAAAAATTAAAGACCTTGTCCAAAGTTCTGGAATTACTTGACATGGAATGGCTCTATTGCAGCGCACGTACTCCCCAGACGGAAATGGCACTTATATTGTTTTCGTCAATGATATTTATTTTTTAATTAAGAAATTTTTTATTTTATTATTTTTTTTTTTTTTATTACAATAATATATACATTTTTTCGGGATTAATATTGATTAATACCCTAATCCCGACATCTCTATTGGCACATTTTTGGTTTTGGTTATTTTTTCCATCGTTTATCCATCAATATTAACCACTTACAGCCAGCAAGCAATCGAGCGGCAAGAAAATATTGGCAAAAACAACAGTAAGGAAAACTTCAGAAATGCTGTTGCTAAGGCGGCATTTACTGCCACCCACACAAAGTGACATTGTGCCAGCAGTGCCAAGAGCAACATTGCCTATAGGAAGTAATGCTATTTTAAACAACACAACCTCTACCGCTGTTGCCTCAGTCAACCAAAGATGATTGATGGTTGCCTATGTCATTATGCTGTCAAATTAATGAGATTGGAAATTTCATTATGATAACAATGGCAACAGGACATGATGGCTACAAAAAACATACAATCAAGCTTACGAAATTATTTCCAGTTGTACAGATGCGTGTAAGTGCATAAAAAATGCAAATAGAATGGGTGGTATTTATATTTTGAGAAAGGGCAATATGACAATTAATCGTGCGGACACTTTCGACACAGTTTATCTCAACAACAGCATAGATGAACAGAAATCGACTTTCTTCTATTAAACTGTATCTAAAATTCAGCTTGAAAAAGGTGAGAAACGTAATTCAACCAGGGCTGTAGTTCGCTGGCGTATGTATAAATCGGTTGATGAGCCAAAAATTGATATCTACACGACTTTTTATATCAATTACCGGGAAATTGAGGCAGTAACACTACGTGTGTCAATAAGAACACATTGTGTATATTAATATTGATTGGCGAAGAATGAATTATGCACAAATAAAAGCCCATGTAATCTGATGCAAAAAAATGTACAAAACAAAAACAAAATCGTTCGCAATACTTCTATCATGTCAACATCTATACATATACCTATGCCAAATACAGCCGACGTAGCCGAATGGGTTGGTGCGTGACTACCATTCGGAATACACAGAGAGAACGTCGGTTCGAATCTCGGTAAAATACCAAAATTAAGAAAAACATTTTTCTAATAGCGGTCACAAAACTATATGCCGGAACAACATCAAGACGCACACCACAAATGCATATACCTAATACATATCTACTATCGTACGTTTTTTAACTATAGCACAGGGATTTATTGATTATTTAATTTTAATAATTTTTTTATGAAACAAAAACCTTACTTTGACTTTGAACAAATTAAAAAAAAATCAACAAATTTGTATCAAATTTCGAAACTTTTTTTAGAATTTTGGTATAATAAAGTGCAAGTTTATGGTGACGTCGTATTGATTTTTAACAATTTTTGTTGGCGATGTTGGGTGTTTTTTCCATATAAAAAATATTCAGCAGCCGTTGAATTCTACTGTACATGTAAGTGACGGGTCCTACTATCGGATGTTTTTCGAAGAGCTTGAGCACTTAAAATGATAAAGAAAACAGAAATATTTTTGGAATAATTTGTTATTTTTTTTATTGAAAAACATTTTTAAGAAAAACATTTTTCTAATAGCGGTCGCCCCTCGGCGTATTTCTGCCATGAAAAAGCTCCTCATAAATAAATCTGCCGTTTGGAGTCGGCTTGAAACTGTAGGTCCATCCATTTGTGGAACAACATCAAGACGCACACCACAAATAGGAGGAGGAGCTCGGCCAAACACCCAAAAAGGGTGTACGCGCCAATTATACATATATATATTATATATATAATCTGGTGGATAATTTTATGACATTTAATTTCTGAATATGATATCTGGTGTATGTACGCCGCGCCTACGAGTTACATGGTCCATTCGATCAATTATAATTGTTCCAATAAATCTGGCGGATGGCGTCAATGGTGGTTTGAATATTGTGCTGTATGGCAAATTGCGCCGTTGATGTTTAACTCATTAATTTTTGAAACAAAAATTTAGTTAACAGGGCACGATAGCGCGCGCTATTTACATCTTCAAAAATAAAATTTCCGGAAAGAAAAACGAATACCTTCACTTCTGCTAAGCTTTTACACTGAAATTCCTTAATATGTTGCTTTGATTGCTTTGTGTAAGGATAGTTCTTCTGGCAAGTGAATGTGCCATCTTTTCTATTTAGAGAAATTTTCTCTGTAAAATGTAAAAAGAACGACGCCAACGAAGTATGGTGCTTCACAATGGCAATGCGAACTCTCATACCTCGGCCCAAACCTCAAAATATCTGGCCACCAAAATATACTAAATTTTTGCATAACCAATGGGTCACTCACTCCGGTTTGTCACAAGGTGAATCTTTTTAACTTCGCTTGTCAATATGCATAAATCGTTGTTTGATGCTTTTCGACATCTGAAGAAAACGTAAGTGGACTCCAAATTCGTATTTTGAGAATAGCACAAGTGATGTTGAAAAATTATCACAAATATTTGATTTAAGTGAATCTAAAAATGGGTAATAATAATTATTGCAAAAGTAATGATGCAACTTTTGAAAAAAATATAAATAAAAAAATTGTGTAATGGACCCTTTTTAGCTCTCTACTCGTTTTGACATATGCAAATGGTACCCCAGCACGTATTCTAGAGCTTCCTAACGGGAATAAATTTTACGAAGGTGCCGTTACTTAATTCAAAAAAATACATTTTTAAGTGTTTCAGAATTATTTAACAATATGTATTTTTATGTTGTCATGAATTTCTAATTTTTTTGTTTCTTTTTGTTATAAGTTACTCCAATATTTTATATTATTTTTTTAATTCGTTCTATTATTGTTTATTTTATTTAATCATATTATTATTATTATATTATTTTATTTAATCATATTTTATTTATATTCTTTTGTTGCGTTTTATTTTCATTTTTCTAATTATTTCATTATTTATTTATTTAATTTTTTTTGTAAATTATTTATTTAGGTTTCTATTTATTAGTCAAATATTGCATACAATTTTATTTTATTTTGTTTTCTTTATTTTCTTTTAATTTTTTATATAATTTAGTTAGCTCAATTTAATTAATTTTTTTCTGTTTAATTAAGTTAATTTACTTGTTGTATACCTTATATGCCTAATTAATATTTTTTACTTACTCTATATTTACGTTTTTTTATTTAAATGTTCCTAATTTTTTAATTATTTAATTTATTTTATTTCTTATTTCATTTAATTAACTACACTTTCATTTCCGATTTTTTTAAATTTTTTTATTTATTTATTTAAATTACATTTACTTAATTGTTTTATTATTCTGTTTTATATATACAATATAATTTTTTACTCACTTTAATTTTATTATCTATTTAAATTTTTTTATTATTAAATTCTTATATCATGTAACTAAATTTCCATTTTGATGTTTTACCTTTTTTATATTTTTAAAGATTTTTATTATTTAAGTATTAAACTTTTTACTTATTAAAGTTTAATATTATTTGCATTAGTTTATGTCTTATTTATTTAATTCATTCAATTTTCATATTTTATTTTATTATTATTTTCATTTACCTAACTTTTAGTTAACTTTATTATTCCTTTTAGTTCTTAATTATTTTATATTCTTATTTTTTATTTCATATTAGTTATAATTTTTTTCTCATTCTTTATTTTACCCTCTTGTTACCCACACTATGATCTGCAGCATGGCTCATATCAAACAACCATCAGCAACAATTTTTTAAATAACTTTCTGCCGTATTCCTCCAAGATTTTCTTAACATTTCGCCAGTTAGGTAATTTCTTTTTTTTTTTGGATGTCTGCTGTGAAAAATTACACCAATTTACATATTTCGAGGAAATTTTATGACTTCAAGCTTGTGTTGGTTTGGTTGTTTGTGCAAGCAAAAAATTCGCATCCAAAGATAGAAGAAGTAACTAGCTGAGTGATATATGATTTTGTGGGGATGTAACAGTAAATTTAGCAGCAATTTGTTTCGGGAACGTGAATTTATGTAAGGAGCAGCCGCTGCTTCACTACAGATGATAGATAAGCCTTGATTAATCTGTTTTGCTTCACTTTTATCGCAATGAGGATTACTTTTTCCGCGCATACGTTTAAATAGTTTACAAAGTTAGATATCTTTTGGAGAATGAATTTTTACCTGTATACTTTAAAAACAAATAATTGCATCCGAATACCTTAATTTAGATATTTTTACTTTAGTTTTGTAATAATGTAGCAAATCAATAACATTTTAACCGGCTTTAATCCACAATTATTCACGAATAAGCTGTCATGTTACAATATTATTATACAGATGAAAAAGAAAAGCAAGTTGGTGTCCAACTCGCACATCCTAGGAATGGTAGCCACTTTTTATTTGCATATGGCCTATATCTTTTTATGTAGAAATCTTAAGCCCACGAAAGCTAACACAATTATGTACTAGATAAAGCGCAAAATTGTTTTTGTTTTTTGTGAGGCAACTTAAACTTTTTTCTTGAGAAAACTAAAGTGAAAGAAAACTAATTTCGATTATTTAATCTTCAAACTCTTAGCTCTATGTTTACTACTTTAGAGCTATTATTCTTTGAACTTCAACTGTATTTCCAAATTTCCGTAAGGCAATCTTGTATAAATAATCTCAGATATAACATCTCCATATACAAAGTTACATATATGTATATGCATTTTATCTTAAATTTCCATTTAATTAATTTAATTAAACTAAAAAAAATGAAATAATCTCAGGTATGACATCTACTGATAAAGTTATATTTGTTCTTCAATTGGTGCTTAATATACAGATTATGATTTTTTTACAACGGAGGATCCCCACCTTATATGAATAGTGTCAAGCAAAACGTCCACTCATGGTTATATTGTATCTTAATTTTCAAACAATTAATTAAATACAATTATGTGGCAACTCTGTTCAAAAACATTTCTAATCAATTTCTATCAAAACTGCCTTTTATTTGGTACCCAAATTGTGATATTTGATCTACTTTTAAAGTAATCTTAAAAAGATGGCAACCTTTGATCTAGATTTGTATAGTTGGATAGAAAAGCACTATCTGCAATAAACAAAATTTAATTAAATTCGGCGCATCCGTTGCTTCTACATAAATGCTGATCAAAAAATTTATAATCTTTATGATCAAAAAATTATTAAATTTTTACATTTTTAACACGGTCTAGCTCATTGACTAGCAGCGCTTGGAGATTATTAAAAGTTACTACCGAAATACTGAGTCGATCTCCGCAGCTTCACGACCGGCAAACGTATGTGCTTTAGTTCTAAATGAGCCAAATCGGTTCATTCCACGCTATTCACAGGGCTTGGGAATCCCTTAGTTCACATTGTGGTAGGTTTTTGCGTACAAATCTTGGTTTACACCATATCATGATCAAGTAAATTCAAGAAATGAAGCCCGTTTACCATTTGAAATGCTGATACTTACTGTATTCAGCTCAGCAGGAATTGCGTTGTGTCTAAACTGAAAAATTCTATACATAATTGAACAAACAAATAGTCAAGTGTAAAATTAGACACATAAAAGTTCAGACATCTAAGTCCGACGTACCGCACTAGTATTCTACATCTTTACCATTTCCCCATCTCAGACCAACCAAATTAATTTTTAGCTCGCATAGTCTATTTGCTCCTCTCTGTCACTGCGTGCCATCCAAAACTTGAGCAAGACTTGAATGTATTTAGTGTGCGCTCACTTCAAGTGTGTCTAATTAGAAAAGTTTTATTTTATAAAATTTGATTAGAGAACGAGTTGGAGATTAAAAACTAAGCAAAGAAGTAGAATAAGTGAAAATTCTTAGTAGCTAGCCAACTTGCTAAGATTAGTCATAAAGATTAATCAGTGCCTATGTGTGTATATGCATATGTTTCTATCTACATGCATATGGCGATGAAAGCTTCTGAGAATGTGTGCATTCACAGATTTACGGTAGATATGCATGAATGAATATTTAAAGCAAAGAAAATGTTGGTACTCAAAAACTCTGGGTTGAATATAAAAGAAAAAAGTTTAACTTTCATTGATTTCAAAATTACTACTGGTGGTTACCAACGGCCAGCTGTCTGTCATTGGCACTGCCAACAATTCAACAATTCAGTTCAGCTGCCCACTACCGCCCGCTAACATGCATTCTCAACTACTTTATTATCTGGTTCTTTCTATCTTTCCTAAGTTTTCGCATAGAAGCGAAATGTCGAAGTATACAAGTAAAATTTATTTAAGCATGAATTGGCAGCTGGACAAATTGAATTTCTAATGCAGGAACATTGGAGTAACAGGAATGGTGGTGAGTGGCGGTGAGTGAGTGTTTGCTGTTTCTCGGCGTGTGAAATGAGCAACTGGCTGCCGAATAAGATGAATGGGATTTATTTCAAATCGGACATGCTGAGTCTAGCTTGACGCATCAGACATTCTCGTAAATCTAGAATTCTGCATCATCAATTCATTGGCGTTTGTGACATTCAAATCAAATAGTGGTTGTGCTTGCTTGCTATGCATTACAGCAACAAACAATGCGCATGCTGCAGTGAGAGGAAGATTTATTTATTAAACCACTATTGCCATGCAAGGAGTCTCTTAAGGCAAAATAAAAACGTTTGCTCTGCAGAAGTCTTGAAATCGCTTTAATGCTAGACTTTCGCTATTTGCATGGCATCAAATTTGAAAAAAAAAAAAATTTTTATTACAACTGAACAGACAATTACATTTTGCCGTTTTTCGCCAATCCACGTTTGCGCATTTCCGCTTCAGCGTTTTTTAGTTACCATTGTAAATGGCATTGTGAAGGCGAACCGAAAGCGAAAATCAAAAAATTAGCCTCAGCAGAAGAATTCTTAAAATTTGATAAACGTTTCCTGTTCTTGCTGAAGCTGCTCAAATATTTTACGGTTGAATTCTGATTTAACATATTTCTCACAGTTGGCTGCATTGCCGACAGAATGTTTTTTTTTTTTTTGTTTTGAGTATATATGTAAGTAGGTTGTCAGTGTCAGTGTTGCCATAAAATGTCTCACAAATATTTGCATGCTTGCAAGGCTCACTCACCAAGGAGATTTTATAGGTGAAATTGCAAGTGCGATCGCATATATGAAAAGATTCGACACTTGCTCCCTCTACTACTCGCTGAGTACCCTTTTTAGTAAGAAAACGAAGTAAGAAGTATTGAAAATACATTTCCCCTTGTCTGGGAACTGCTACAGAGGAGGTAAAAGAATTTCAAAGAACCCAAAAATATAAGATGGCACGATAAGAATTCCCTATGAATTCCCAATGAATAGCCGCGAGAACGATTTCAACAGTTAAAATAATTAACGTATTTCCTAAATGAAGGTGAAAGAGTACCAAATACAAAAGTGCGAAGTACGTGAAATACCCTGAAGGGGAAACACCTTAATTTTCAGTACAGCAGTTTAGAGAAGGTAACGAAAGGTATTTAAATTGTTGTGCTTTTTTCATTCTAAGAAAAATGCGGACTCAATTAATTAAAGTTAAGGCAAGGAAATATTAGTTTGGATAAAATAAAAGCCATTATTTTTATTTTTTTATTTTGCGCAAATGGCTTAAAACTATTTTATTGTCGATCTTTACCTTCTGGGCGATGCTACCACCATTAACATGCCGGTCAACTTCGATTATTTCTGTGATTTTATCGACATTTTCCACGGCAGGCAGAGCCGTGGGAGGTGCATCTTTAACATCAAAAAGAATTTTCAACTTCATCAAAGAAAAACTGCAAAATGTATCAAATTTTCTCTTCGTTGATAGGGTGTTAACACCCTGTAACTCACAACTGAATCGAACAAACGAAAAACAGCAAACGAAATTTTTTAGTGTGAGATGTCATCTTGACAACGAGCATTAACTTTAAATTGTTTAAACGATGTCTCGTAGAATATCTATCGTTTACCGAGAAAATAATCGAATTCTTTTATTCTAATATTTTAATGGAATTTTATTAATATAAATATATTTAGAGTAAAAACATAAAAATTAGTTAGATATTATATGGTTATGGAACATCGAACAGCTCTCCGAGGCTTGAGAGTGAAAATATTGCAAAAAAAATCTTGTTTCTCATCCTTTCGCAATACTTTTTTAGTTCCCGCAACAATAAGACCGATAAAAAGGATAAAATTATATAATATTTTCTGCGAAATTCGGATTTTTTGACTTCCAATTGCTACGAAAATTGAGAAATCGGAAGGAAAACTCCTGAAACGTCCCCTTTAGCAAAGGCATATTGGCTTTTTTTTTTTGTTTCAGATGATTTTGTTTCTAATTCTGATTCATATCGCAAAACAACTATTTTTTAATGGCCGTCCGGCGATTTACTATCACTGGCGCAGTTTGCAATTGTGAAAAGTTAGAAAGATATGCTTCAGATTTTGTCTTCTCAAATAAGGATTGACTGATTAAACTAACACTATCTATACGCAAAAATAAGAAATCTTCATAACGTGCATTGTTTACCAAATATTCGGCCCAAAACTATGCACTAAAAGTTGATGGAGAATATTTTATGAGCGGATAGTAATAACTGAGCAAATCCAAAGCTAGACGTGATAAATCCACAATCGGCCAGATATCTTAGGACAGAGTCGAAAAAAAGCTCGTGTCAAACTTTTTTCTTTTCCCTCTTTAAAGCTGTTTTCTACAGCACAAAAACGAATAAGCACAAATGGCGCTGTGTGTGAACTCCTCGTTCTTAAAGAGCTATTTGTAATGTATGTCAGCAATGGCACCACTAGCAGGAGTTTACATATCTGCCGAGATATCCGAGTTACACTTACGATCTTGAAAAATCCAATATTCCAAAACTAGTTTGGCAATGCAAGGCATGATCTACCTTTTTGGGAAGCGTGATCGACTTATTTTATTCTGAGCGTTGAATTAAAGTCGATATGTCTGCCTTGATAAACCCTGCATAGATAGGTGCTCCTATGAGGGCTGGCATCGAGGTGTTCCGAGAGTAGTTCCAGTAAACAATTAAGACGGAGCAAAATGTGAATGTATAAGATGGATTGATTCAACTTGCATTATTTACAGTTGGTAAATTTTCTTGATTCAAATACTTGAATGTGAATGGCAAAAATGAGAATGCCATTTGTCTTTATGTATTGAAATAATGAATTAGCGGTACACTGTCTGTATATTTGCTTCGCCTCCGCCAGAATCACGTATGAAACTGTCTTGAATAATGTATTGAAAAGCAAGCATTTCAGATCTAGGGCTTCGGGCTCGTTTTTTGTGCATTCGAAATAAGTCGGTAAATGCCTGACTTCTCTCTCGACTGCATCCGAATAGTTCGATATTGAGCTCATTTGGGTTTGAAAAGTGATGTGCAAGTCAGGCATGAGACCTTTGACACGGTTTCATCACAAGTCTGGCACTTGAAAGATTGGCCTCGCATCAACTTAGTGAGCAAACACGCACATTCAGTGCTGATAGTTATACAATATTTTTGAGTTTATATGATATAAAATATCATTTAGTTGGGAACCACTATTAACAACGTTCGCAACATCAGCCTTGAGTTCCGATGAGGATTCAGGCTTGCCAGTAAGTGTTACTTTAAATTGTTCAAAAACGACCTCATGATAATTTTTGCCAGACAAGATGTGCGTTTCGCAATAAACAGCAAGATGCATACCACTGATTGGAGAAGCCAGTCGAGCAAACAGCTAACAAAGGGTGTAAGCGCCAATTCAGTTTCGACAAAATTCAATTTTGTTGGTACTCAGGAGAAGTTTCATATGCACATGAGTCTATATTTTTATAAACACTCACTCCAAATCAAATGTAACACGGTTTTGCAACAAGATCTTCGATTATGCTAACATTTTGAACTTGCGCTAAATTAATGCTAAAACTGGTGGAAATTAATTTAAAAAAAATTCAAAATTTTTTCACAGAAGCTATGTGAGTGGCAAAGATCAAAAACAGTGCCCGCCAAGAGGTCTTCAAATCCTATATAAGTCACAATTTTCTAAATGGATTTGCATATATGGGATTTGGGTGCAAAGGCTATAAATTAGACAGTATTTCAATTTGATTATCTTCATAATTTTTCCAAAAAAATATTTGTTTAAAAGGCTCTACTTTACAAAGTTCAACTTTCGTTCCATATTTCCAAAACTTTTTCGGCTAAACTACAATAAGTAAAAAGATTGAAGAAATACAATTTAAATAAGGTGATTTTCGAGACGGGGTCTCAAAGGTTTCAGAAGTTGTCACCATTTACAGATAACCTAAAATGCAAGATGCAAATGCAAACTTTAAAGTTTGAAAGGGGAAAATGTAAACAGAGGTGTGCATTGCGTCTAATGTTTTTTTAGCGGTGAAAAGTTGAACTATTTATATACTCGTACGTTTCTGTAAAACCATGAGACGAAGGAAGTGTAGGTATGTACTGTAAATATACTTATACATGTAAGTGTAATTGGCGCTTACATCCATCGCTTTTGGGTTGAGCCGAGCTCCGCCTCTCATTTAAGTGTGTGCCTTGATGTTTTTTTCACTAATGAAGGGACCTACGGTTTGAAATTTTTGAAGTGAAAACTTCTTTAGAATCGTTGGGAGTGATTTGAGACTCGATGAAACGAAAAAGCGACACTACGAAGCGTTATATAATATGTTGATATACGTATATGTGTGTGGCTGCGTACTGCTGAGCTACGCTAGTATAGTGAGTATTGTAGTATGTATGTATGTATGTTTGTATGTATGCTAGTACGTATGTGTGCGCGCCTGCGTATTACGGAGCCACGGTGAGCGAGAAGGCATTATGTATACCTATACTACACTACCTAATACTTGCTTAGACCAAGCGTCCGTATTTTTATATTCGTAAATATTTTCATTTTTAAATATTTACCGCAATTGCAGGCGGTGTTGCAATATACCACAATCAAAATGACGGTGCTCGTATTGTAACTCCACAGATAGATCTGAATGCACAGCAACTAGAATCACTGTCTCTTCAGCTCTCTCTATGTGCATGCGAAACCAGACTGAGCAATGGAAAACAGTATTAATTGTGGCAAATTATAATTCACCGAATCGATCAATAAATAGCATCACGGAATTCATTCACGAAAATTTAATAAAGTATACACCATAAGTATCGCGAATACTTAGAAAAGATTACGATAAAGTTCCAATGATTTTAAGTGGCGATTTTAACGTAAATTTTTAGTAGACTTTCTCAATACAACATTAAATTTAAAAGTGTGTAACAATCGCACTGAATCGACAACACGATCAAAAACAACAATTGACGCGGTATTTCAAAGATATGTTGACAACATCGAAACCAAAGCATTTGTATCATATTTAAGCTATCATAAGCCACTCGTATCATTTGTTGAAATTGAAAACATTGAGGATGAATAACAATAAAATGAAGAAAATAAAATATGAACTTTATAGCAATATTATAATGAACCTATAATTATCCCGCTCCTAATGCTGCTTTCGTCTCATTCTCTCTCAGTTGTTTTACGGAAGGTTTCACTTCTATCGCGTCTAACCGTTAGACTGGTATTTTTTTGTGAGGCTCTTTTTATGGAAGAAATTCTATGCACTCCATTGCATGCCGACGGGCGACCGCTTTTAGAAAAAACTTTTTGTATCATTTGATGTTACATGCACCAACCCATTCAGCCACGGTGACCGCGTGGGTTACTACTCAGAAATAACTTGAATGCTGGTGCATATGAAATTTTTCCTGCACAAGTTTTACTGCTGCGCGGTATTCTGAAATAGTTTTTTACGCCCTCTTTTTCCCGAAATTTATATATATACTTTCATACAAAAGCTGTTATTGTTTCATGGCAACCCTACCACAATAAAGCTCCATTCGTCTTGAGCTTAGCATCATCCGCTTAGTCATAGCCTTTGACAGTGGTAGTCAAACCTCCTACTCTTACCATTCAGCGCTTGTGCTTGCACTCGCCATCATCAATGCTTAGCTTGCCGTTGCTCCTTTTACATTATTTCCACGCTGGTGATTCATTAATTCGACATTTTATCATAGTTTCCAGCATAGCTCAAGCGTGAAATTCGTCTACATTTGCAACATTTGTTATAAGTCTACAAAGTATGCGTGGCTGTGTGAATGCACGTAAATATGTATACATGTATGTATGTATGTAGGCAACTAAAATATGTGCAATGAATAGCATTTGCCTGGCGGTGGCATAAACATGAGTAGCTTCAGCAATACCATCACTACTAATACTACTGCAAATAGCCGGCAACAGAAACTCTACAAATAGTGGAATTAACAGCAGCGAGCAGTGACTGGCAACAACAATTGATAGTAAAACAACAGCATAGTCCATGATCTCTTGCCGGGGTGCGTGATGGGGATGCTCGAACTATTCCTGACTATTCTGCTTGCTGTAAAATCAAAGCTTTTATTTTGTTGTTGCTACTGCACATTGTTGCTACTGTAATATGCTACCGAAGCTGGCAGTGCCATGCTGGTAGTGCCATTTGACATCATATTGCTCCCGGCCAGATTTAGTAGATTTGGACATTACGATTGGCGCCAGATGACTAGTGGAGGAGGAAGGGATACGATAGCTAGGCAGGCAGGATCAGCCAGGATGAGAAATGGAAACGCTGTTTGCGCTACTTTCCTTCCGCTTTGCTTTCTACCTCCAGGATTTGCTATTTGTCTTCAATTTTTTTTTTGTTTGCTTGCAAGAATTGTATCGAAATACAAGGTGATTCCCATTTCACTGCACTCCCTGCCAAACGAATTTCCGCTGTACCACTTACTGTATATGGCATTCTCTCAGAGGTTTGCTGCACATTTTTCGGGTGTAAAACGGAAATCACTTTAATGCAATTGAGCTGAAATGACTGCACATTTCCATTGCTCTCGGCGAAATTCCGCACCAAACTGCTGATTGAAAAATGAATAAGTGAGTGATGAGCGAAAAGGAATAACACTATATACGAACTAAAGTACAAATTGGAGGAGTGGCATGTATGTATGTAGTAGTAGTAGTAGTTGGTAAGGAAGGAAGTATTGCAACTCTTGCTGACAATGAACGAATTCTCCAAATTTGAAGTACTTTATAAATGGATTAGTCGTATGAAATGAGCAGACAGGCAGGCGGGTGGGAGTGAGCAACTAACAAATGATTGAGTGTAGCAAGCGGATATGCATTCCATGCGCTCAGCACTCGTTTATATTCCGGTTACAATTTTTTCTTTTCATTTATCTTTCAGCTGTTTTATGATTTTTGTTATTCCTCTTTATTTGCTATTTCTCCTGTCTCTTTTTTTTGTGCTCACGTTAATGTTATCAGCGACTAATTCGACAAAGTGCTGAAAAGTTTTTATATACAATACATCTGTGTTCACAATGATGGCAACGCGATATATTGCAACATATTATTAATTTATCTATTTTTTTTCTTATAAAAATATAATTCATGTTACAAAAAGCAAACCATATAACTTCAAGTTTCAAACTTGGTACAAATTAAAACAAAACCTGAAGAAGTTATTATCAGGATTTCAAAATTTTTTTTTTTTTTTCGAAACTTTTCTATGCTGGTATAGAGCAAATGCACATTACTGCCAAAAAAGAAAAAAATCTCAAACACCAAAGCATTATACTTCCAAATTAAATGGGCCATAAAAATGCATACTTGTAATTTTTCTGAAGCTCGGTTAGAAGTTCGAAATTCTTCTGAAAATTTGTGAAATTTTTTTTAAATTGTGCACAAAATTGGAAACTTTACGTTATATAGTTTGGTGTAGAAGTATAAAATATATTTTTATAAAAAACATAAAAAAATTAATTAGAAAATAAATAAAAAGTCAAAAATGTGCAAATATGTAGTGCTGCTATTATTACGAACACAGCTGTATGTATGTGCGCAAGTATGTACAAAATAATACTAGGAAGCATAAAATGACAGCATACAAAGCGAATGGCAATCACAAATAAGCTCAGTACTTAGTAAAATACCGCAGCATTAATTTCAGTTGTCATTTTCAATCGAATTTCGAATTCTGATATTCAATGGCAATGGCAATCGCACTGTCGCCAATAGTGAGATTATACAAATTACGATTCTTTTGATACTTTTCAATTTTTTCTTTGGTTTTTTATGTTTTTTTTTTTCTTTTATTATTATTATCATTTTTTTTTTTGTTGTTTGTGCCACTACTGAAAATTGGATCCAAAGCACTTTTAAGTATGCATTTAATGAAGAGTGAATAGACGGATAGAGGCGAAACGAGCAAAAATTGTCGTTAGCAAAAGACTTTTGTGTTATCAATTTTCACTTCTTTGCATAAATTTTCATTTCCGGAGAAGTGCAATAAGGGAATTGCATTATAAAATTTTAAATTTAAAAATACGCGCCTTAAGTTGCTTTGAAGTGTTTGACATTTAGAGAATTCAACTTAAGAAGAATAGGTGTGATTAAGCTTATATAGCAAGTTAGCATATCTGTGTATGTAATAAACCGGATGAGAACTAATTTACCATGAAATAAGACTTTTTTTCAATTTCAAACGTTTATTAACAAAAAATGGCTACAAATTGAATCTTCAAAACAATACCCATCGCTAGCGACACAGGCGATTTGTGCATGCCGCGCCAAAAAAAATTGGCCGTCTTTGGCCGCAAACCAATCATCGAGTCATCTTTTGGCTTCTTCGTAAGAATTGAAGCGCTGCTCGAAAAGTGTGTGTCCCATCGATGCAAACAAATGATAATCGGAAGCCGCCAAGTCTGGATAGTAAGCCGCATGCACCAGCGGTTCCCAATCGTACGTCTCCACCAATTCCCGGGTAGCTGTTGTTCGATGTGGCGGTGCATTGTCAGTTCATGCGACCTTTAAAATCATGCCCATGTCTTTCAAACGTTTGAAAATGGTTTTTTGGGTCACTCCCAACTGCTCCTCCATCATTTCTTGCGTTTGACCATCATCTTCATCCAACAATGCTTGCAATTCGGCGTCCTCAAACACGGTCCTCGTTCTCCACGCTAAAATTTCCACTTCGGAATTTTTCAAACCACCTGAAGCACTGTGCTCTACTTAGAGCACCGTAAGCTTCTATAAGCATTTGATGAGCTTGATAAGCGTTTTTCTTCAATTCATAACAGAAAATCAACGATGTCCGCAAATCGTAGTTTGAAGGCACGAAATTCGACATTTTTAAGAGCGACAAAAATGCATTGTTGTATGAAACGGAACAAACAATGAACTGAATATTGTTGACAGATGACATACGAAAAAAACAAGACATTTGGGAAGGTTTAAAAATACTCCTAGCGACATCTATGCACTAATAGCTGCAATTCTCATTTCTCCTGGTATAGTTCACTGCAGGCTAATGAAGCAGTAACGTATGGTGCAGCTACTAGTTGCTTATCAAACTGTGGTATCAGCTAACCAGGCAGACTCTAGCTGGGCACTTAGGGACCAATCGATGGGAAACTCGAACAACCAGCGTCTATAAATCCCTAATTACATTACACAAGAAGCGTGCGCTTCTAATGATTTTTTATAAACCGTTTGAGAATAATAAACGCGTGTGCTAGGCGAATGAAATAATAAGCAAATAGTGTAACTGATTAAAAATGAAAACGTGAAATATCTGCAATAAATTATTCGATTGTCCCAAAGGAAGGTATCGGTAAAAACAGATAAATTGACAATCCACCTCGCCATGTTCGGGATTTCTCTGAAAATCGTGTTTATTAGGCTCAAATAATATAACTTTTAAGTAACTTTTTTACTAAACAAAATATAATGAGTGATGTAAATCTTTATTTTAAGCTTTACGCGTTCCATTGCTTGCCCATTTGTATACTGCAGCTTCTTTGTTCAGAAGTGTTAAATATGATTCACATATGCACCTTTTTCAAAAATTATCTTCCGCTGGGGTGATTATTTTTGCGCCACCTTGTAGTGCATACACCTGCACTCATAATAACGGGGCTGCTACTATCACTTACTACCCGAAAAAGTTTGCTCAAAATATTTGAATGATTTTGCTACAAAACAGAAACAAACACACTTTTACGACATTGCCGAAGCTAAGAGAAGATAATAGGTGAATCAGTTGGGGTCATGCTTGGCTCTACAGCAACCACTGATCAACATATTTGTAGATATCTCCGAACCACAACTACAACCCCTTAAATTACGTATTACATCTAGGGCGTAGTTGCAGCAAGTATAAACTCAAAGTCGCATAGCACTGGCTACACCAAGGCGCGCATCAGATGCACCCCCTTTGTCGGCCACCACAAGACAATACTCCTTCTGATTTTCATACTCCATAGGTGCAGACCTACGTATCTCGGGAGAAATGGCTCTGAGTAGCATACTAATGCTCTGAAGGCCACCATTTTAGATATGATGGCCACAATGGACATAGTAGAGCTTACTCGTTCATGTAGGCGGTACAGATCTCGGCTGAAGCAGGTAGTAGCAGGCAGCAGCTGACAAAGGTAGTAGTGAATAGTTTTCAAATATGGCATGTGTGCACCCGTTCTCCCAAACTGTCTGCAAGTATAACTATTTTTGTGTCCATATCTTTGAATTTCATTTTTAAGTGCAACATTTCGGACTTATCTTGACGACGATGCGCAATCCAATTTTCAAGACTGATGCCGTAATTTCTTCTTCTTGATTAGCGCGATAACCACTTACGATACCCTCATTTACTGAAGGTAGTTTAGCATGCTCTGCTTCTTCGATCACAACTGCCTTGTACCCGGAAAAGCCGATTAACCATAGATCAGATGTAGATTAGTCTAGTACACACGTGAAAAAACTCGTTCGTAATAAAAAGAGTGCAGCCACTGTTAACGTCTAACCGTTAACACCATGCAATATCCTGAGTGAACTTATTTATTTATTTATTTATTAGATTCAGACAGCTTGCCACATAGTATTTAAAAACACAACATGATTTTCATTATTAATTATCAGTCTCTACAGAATTAAATGTGGTATCAAGGGATAAATTTATAATTTCTCTCCAGAAAATGATTCGAAATCTAGCACTTATTGTCTGCATATTGATTAAATTTTTATCAATTTGAAAAATTGGCATCTTGCCAAAAAGGCGGTAGATTCCGTACCATTTTCCTTATTTGCTATCAACTCCTCCCTCTTTGTACACTATCCATCAATCAATTTCTGACACTTAGCCAATTAGCCAGCCACTAACCAGTTTCACATTTCCTCTCTTGATTTATTGTGTTCTTGCTTTATCGTTGCAGGCCGCCATTATGAAGATGTATACTCGGAACATTGTTGGTCACTGCGTTAATGCGTTACCAGCGACATGCGACAAGTACACAACTGCAATTTGCAACAACACCGTGAGCGCTATTAATTACAATTTCAAAGATGAGACCCCCAGCAATGCAAACAACCGCGTTGCAGCAGAATAATGAGGTGCACATCAATACACAACGACAGCGTCAGCTACAGCAACAACAACTACAACCAACACAGCATCATCAGCTGCCATTACAATTGCGGCCACCGCAATATCAACAGCAACAACAACAACAGCAGCTTCAGCTCCAGCTACAATTACAACAACAACCACAGACCACTTCACTAACACTTCTCAACCATTCGAGCTACGATACAGCTGCCACGACAGCATCACAACAAACACGCAAATACCGATTTGAGCAACACGACTTCACCGTTGATAAGCCACTGAACTTTGTTGCAACCACAACAGCTGCAGCGACAACAGACGAAGTGCCCATAGCCGCACCAAAATTGAATGGGCGCCGAACTAGTGCAGCATATCCCGCGACCGTAAGATTGCCAGTAGACGACAAGACTAGGCAGGAGCAAATTGTGCAGCAGCAGCACTTCCACCACCAGCAACAACCGCAACGCACCAGCCTTGATTGCATGCAATTGCTGGACTTGAGCACTTCACCGCCGCATGAACCCATCTACCCGCTCCAAGGTAGCATTTCTACATACTTGCCGCAGCGGCCTTTGGTCGACGTGCCACCGCCATATCGGCGCGCATCAGCTGCCAGTGTTGCACCTGTGCAAACGCATCGCGCGTCGTATGCCAGCCAGTACTCGCGCTCCTCGTCAAGTGAAGACGGTTCCATTGGTGGCAGCAACGCTGTACACTTTCCCAAAACTTATTCGCGCGCTAGCAGCGCATTCGATGACGCAGCTGAGCATTTTATAATCAACTTCCCAGCCGCAGATTCACCTTTGCACAATCAGAACGATTGTGCTATAAATTTGCCGCTTTCCGAGACCGAGCCATTGCTGACGAACATCGAAGCCACAGTTTCGGATAAGCAACGTTCAATACGTCTGCCCAAGAGTAGCGCTTCATTGATATTCACAAAGAAGGATTTGTTGGCGCAGCGCACGGCTTCTATAGCGCCCTATCACACAGCCAATACGAATAATAATTGTGCCACGCAGCAGCACCAGCAACAGCAATCGGAGCAAGAAAAGCGTAATCAACCGAAACAACAACAGCAGCAACAGCTTCATCAGAGCTTGAGCTTGCGCTCAGCAAACGAGTACGCCACACGTAAGCCTGTCAAGCATTTGCCTGCTTCGTATCAGCAACAGCAGCCACATCCACAACAACAGCAACAACAACGCCGCAGTCTGCAATTGAATTACAATAATAATCTGGTAACCACATCGACTTGTTGTAGTGCGAATAATAATTACTGTAGAACCACAACGGGCAAAAGTGCAAGTGGCAGTGACGCCAGCAGTGTTGGCGGGTCGATTGGCGCTGTTTTGCATAAACACCATCACGCTAGCGGCGGACAAAACTTGAAGGCAGCTACACCAGCGGCAACAACAACTGCCAACGTCATTCCACAACAGCATCAGCATAAGAGTCAGCAGCAGCTGCAATCAGGCCAAAACAATACAAACACGGCTGCGGCAACACGCAAGCAACACGCGTACTCCTGGTACGCTCCAGTCTACAGTGCACTCGAGGAGGAACTGGAACAAGATTCTAGGGTGAGTAGATGGATTTACAGTTTGCATTAGTAAAAATGGTTCAGTATGTAGAACGGAAGCAGGCAGTAGTGAAAGATGACTGAGGGATAGAACGGGGGCAGTATATATCGAAGTCAAGAGACGTGCCAAAAATGTTGCCTCTCGTAGGTTTGAAAGTAAACGTTTTTTATCAGTATTTGTATTTAGATAATGAGTCGTTCAATGTCAAGTGATCGAAGTAGATATTTTGGAAATTGTCGTCAATTCTTCGAAAAATCGGAGTTGAGTATAATAAGAAGTAAACTGATTTTTTTTAATATTTCATAATTTCAGAATTAAATCATTGTTAAAAATTTAGATATGTTTAACTTTTTTATAAATTTGGTTTCTTTTTTAATTTTTTAGAAGAAAATATACTCTTTTAGAAAAATGTTTTTTGCGAATATGCACTGACATCAAGGAATGAATCTCTAGAAAAATGTTTATCACAAATTTGTTGTACGTATTTGAATGCGAAAAGTTGTGTGGCTCACATCATGAAACTTGTAGGAATTTTCTAGGAGTAGTCTCAACTATTTATGGAAAAACCTTATCTGAGAGGAGGTTGGATGTTTTTCAAAAAAGACAACAAAATGTTTAACAAAAAAATAAAAATTTTTTGGATTTTTTTTATTCATAATTTTCCCGAAAACATTAAAAAAACATTAGAGAAATTTTAGAAAGGACCAATATATTTTATTTAAGAAAACTCTTTTACGAAAATTTCCAGTAATACTAAAATTTTCGAGTTCGAAATAAAATCCTTGTTTTTTTCAAATTTGTTTGCAGTTTACTTCTTATATATAATATGTATAACAGAGGTGTTATTTTCATACTCAAAGAAAAATTCTATTTTTTAATATAAATAATCGGTTGTTTGTTTCATTATAAAGAGGAAGGTATGCCGTTAATAGTGAAAAATAACATCAATGACCACCACGACCACGCTTACAAGAAAAAATCCTTTTCATGAAAATTTACATTACCGAATTGCAAAGTGGCTGCCCTATGTCCTCGATAGCCTCACGAATTCCATCTTTGAGGTTTTGAATCGACCCTGGGCTATTCGCGTAGACCTTTCTCTTTCACGTGGCCACAAAGAAAAAAGTCAAAAAGTGTTAAATCACAAGATCTTGGTGGCCAATTGTGATCACCGAGAGATAACACGGTCCAGAAACTTTTTCCGTAAAAGATCAATGGTTTCGTTGCTTGTCCAGATCAATACCTTCCAGTTCCGGCCATGAAAAATCGTTAATCATCTCTTGATAGCGCAATCCATTCACAAATAACACCTTTTATTGGAAAACCCTTTACTCAAGCCTATGCTATACTTGAAACCAATTTTTAAAAGAAGTGGCAACAATGTCTGAAATACTTACTTACTTTAAAACCCAATACCTCTAAATTGATCAACAAATGCTTAGCGAGCAAGCCAAAACCTGAAACTTGCCCTAAACCCTCTTCATTTAGAAGTAGAGAGAAATACAGAGATGTCTGTAGTCAGAGATTTCAAATGTGAAAAAACTCGAAAAGAGGTTTTAACTCTTAACTGCAATAAATTACTTGATGGGCTACGAGACGAGCCAAAGGAAATGCCGTGTGTTTAATGTGCTGGCTTAGGTAGATAGGTAAGTAGAAGTAGCAGTCCGTCTCTAAATCGTTACTGGTCCATTGGGTATCACAATAGCTGTTTTTTTTTTTTGTTTTAAGTGTAAACCCACTGATCTGGGTCACACTTATATCTGTGAAGTCATCGCTGGCTTACAAATGATTTCATCCTTTAATATTAGATAAGCACTTAACTTCATTAGGTCCATGTTGAGGTCGCTGATGACAAAGCTGAAATTAGTTTTCGAACAGCTTTTAAAAATTATAATCCGATTTCAGTTAAACTTCGTATAGATCGTGTGGGTATAGCCCGATGGAGATCTTAGTTTAGCTCGTGGAAGCAGTTAAAGAGCTTTTAGTGTAATATTTAAAACATTTAAGTAATTTCCATTCCGAAAACTACATTTACATTAACAAAAAAATCTTAGGAGGCCGTTTTTCAAAAATGACAAAAAAAAACATTTATCTCCGAAAATTTTCAACAAAACATTAAACCTCTTTCTAAAAACAAATTATTTTAAAGAAATATGTTATCCTAAAAAATTTAAACTGTTAAAATTAATCAAATTTTATTAATTTATTTTCAAGATACCAAATTTTGGATTTTTACTATCTTCGAAAGTGCAATACTTTCTAAATGCAGTGCCAAAATTTCGAGCAAATCAAAGAAAATCTTACGGAGATATAAGACTTTAACCATAGTAGTCTAGTTAGGCACGTCGGGCTTGTGGAACCAAGTTTAATTCGAATTATTAATTTGTAAACGCGGATCTTTTGTTGTCACACCCAGCACCTAGGAACATTTGCCTGCCTTAATCAAAATAGGCTGTTTGCGATAAAAGTGGACTTTAGTATCGACGCTGTATTCCAAATGGTTGATATTCTTTCGAATGGTCAATCGATAATAGACCTCTCTCGTCACCCACTGGTTTTTCGATTTAGGTATTACATACAATAGAGCTGGTGCGTCAGTGTTTGGGTCTTCCTTAATGAAATTCTGTATAGATATCACTCAAATAAATCTATACAAATTTTTGTTTGAAACACCCGGTAGTATTTTCTATTTTCAAAATTTTTTTATTCTTGTTTTATAGTGATTTTGAAATGACATTTCATAAATTTCAACTATACAAATCTTTAATTATAAAGATAATTATTTCCAATGTCAAAGTTTACAATTTTCTTGTTTTTTTGTTGTTTTCTCGCAGGATTCCTCGCCAATCCACAATCTGGCCAACACAAAGAAACAACACCTCAACCACTACCAACACCATCGGCCCACACACAATTCTTCGACGGCGGTCGACAATGAGACCGTTGCGCTCTTAGAGACGCGCAACCAAGTCAACATACAGGCGCAGCTGCATGCGCAAGCCAACAGTAACGCCCACCCGGGCAAAGACGTCATTGTTGGTGGTGGTGGTGTTGGAGGCGGCACAGTTCGCGCACAACAAAAACACAGTGGCCAAGCGGCGAGGCGTGCAAATGGACAAGCGCCTTCAACATTGCCACTGGCGAACGCACACAATGCCTTGCTTCAAAGTGAAATGGCCGCCAGCGAAAGTGGCGGAGGAGGCGTTGGTCTATCAAGTAATACAGAACAAACATCGGCCCCGGTGAATGGGTATGAAACAGATAGTGGATTGGTGAATTCTTTGAGTGGCACCCTGCCGCCGCGAAGACGCATAGAAAATTTTCTGAAATCGTTGGTGGGACGTAAATCGTCGTCCAGTGCGCGTAATAGCGGTAACTCGGGTAATGGTGGCAACGCGGAAGTCGTCGCATCAGTGACTATGACGAGTCGCATAGATAATGTCGTCTCGCAGCAACCAATGCCTGCTTCACCGGAGATAACGATAACGGGAACTCCGTCAGAGCAAAATTTAGTGCTTTTGCGCGATACTTCGCTGCGCAGCGGTCAATACAAGCAACCGTTGGCTGCGACGCAAGAGCAACGTAAAAGTGAATGCGGCAGCGATAAGTTAACGGCAAATGGTGCGATCCAGGGCAGCACTTCATCGCTAAACGTAGTACAACAAAAGCTTTGGAACATGATGCGTCGAGAGGGTAGCGCGGCGAGTTTGTATAACGAGAAATCACATTCAATAGTGCAGTACCGCGGCTTGCGCAAGTGTGAGACTGTATTGGCATTGACGCGGCAAACTAACTCGCTATGTTCGCCTGTTTTTGGCGGCAGCGCGGCAGCACATGTGGGTGCAAGTGGAAAACACGGCGGGGGAGGCAGTGGCGTTGCACGACACAATAGCTGCAGCGCTGGAGGTGGTGCAGGAGGAGGCAGCAGTAGCGGCATGCGACGCACACATACTACAGGCAGTGGTATCTTCAGTGCAAGTGGCGTCGAGCAAATACGACCATTGAATCGGCTGCGCAATAGCATAACGAGCGTCAACGCACCAGCAACCTGTTCCCGCTGTTCTAGTCTGCTCTCCCTGGCCGCCTCCGGATCACGTTACTCGCTCAATGTGACATCCAATGGTGGTGGCGGTCTCTTCGTGCAAGCGCCCACCGTTCAAATGCCAACATCTGCCTCACAACATCAACTGCAAGCGCTCGCAGCACACCTCGATTGTAAGCCACCACCGCACTCATCACAGCAACATCAACAGCAGCGCGAACGTAAAATTAGTAATGTAAGCAGTAGTCAGTTAAATAATAATTGTAATGTATTAGTTAGTAATCGCAATGCTGATCCAAACGCCGCAGAGCAGATCGCCAGCGGCGGTGGTAACAGCAGTGGTAATTGTTCCCGAAAGAGCTCCGCTGGTGCGCCGAGCACGCACAGTGCGAGCAGCATCACACCGCCGTCCAATATGACCACGGCTACGCTCACCTCAAGCATCACATCGCCGCACGACAGCACACCCACCACGCCCACAGCAACAGCAATAGCAACAACAGCAAGCGTAGTCGCACCAGAAGCACTAGTAGTCACACCCACCGCCAACGTCCCGCACCTTCAGACAGCAATGTCTTCATACGAAAGCACTAGCAACAGTAACACCTCAGGCATACTCGTCGATGTGCCGTCATCGCCGACATCCGCCACCTCTTCAGCGAGTACACCATGCACCTCCGCCTCCTGCTCATCTGCCAATACCCCCGCGCCCACCTATGCGTTGCCTACGATATCGCAAACATATCCCTTCACCATAACTTCGCTCCTGGCGATGTCAAAGACGGCAATGGCGCGTGATGGGGGTCGGTATAGCGGCAGTGGCGATCAAGATGATGATAACGCTATGACGATAAGCATGCCGTCCGCGTGCAAAGGTACGACGCGTACTGATATGTCCGTTATGGATGGCAGAGATTTTGTGTCGTATATGGCAACACCAGCTCCAGTAGCAACACAGCCTACGAAGCATTTTGAACCATTCACTTGTAAGCTGTGTCTGGTAGATGTGGAAGCGAAAGAAGAGGCAACAACATTGCAGCAATGTGGTTGTGAATTTTGCACTGAGGTGAGTACAATAACTAGTTTTGCTAAAAATATGTTCACATTGTTTCAGTAATCAATTAAAAAAGGATATATTATATGATATACCTTTTTGGTATATCAACTATGAAAATGACTGCTCCCACAAGCCAAGAGCTCATTTGGGTTTAGAACATATATTAAGTTAAGCTATAGGATGTTATTCTTGTTGTTGTTGTTGTAGCAGCATAAACATTCCCCATACCTATATGGGAATGCTGCTGAAGTGACAGTCCTTGTAACGGTAACAGTCCGGTAACGTAGAACCGACTGTCGTGGGATATTATTCTTCAGGGTGTCTGGTGGCAGAATTCGGAATGAAAGACTAATTTAAAAACGAACCACTAATGATAAAATTCATTTTAATGCCTACATATTACAAAGAAAAGAAGACAGAGTATTATTTTTGAAAATTAATTTTTCTTAATTTTTCCACTTGCTGGAGAAGTGATGTCGAAATGCCTTTAACCTGGCGAACGATATTTTTTTTAGAGCTGAGGTAGCCTCTGGGTTTTCTACTTTTGAAGTACCCCCACATGAAAAAGTCCATAGGAAAAAACTGAGCGACTTGGTTGGCCAGTATATGTCACCGAAACGGCTTATCATTTTGTTAGGGAAGAAGAAGAAATAAGCTTACTGAAACTATGTATATGTATTGAAGGAAGAATTATTCTCTCATTATTGACGGCAAATCATCGATCAATATATGCCGATAAGAGAAACCGTCCACAGAAATTGCTTGCCCTGGGCGATTTTCAAAAAATATGGTCCAATTATTACCATGTTGGGACAATGACATCAAACCGTCACTTTGAGACTATAAGGTGGCTTTTGATATTTTAGTAGTGGGTACTGTCCTTTAGGTGACCAATAAAGACAATTTTGCTTGTACACAATTTCATTTAAATCCAAACGGGCTTCATCACTCCAAAAGATAGTTTTTACTGTACGAAATCACTCCAACATTTGTCTCGCTGAAATTTTCTAGCAAATTGTAATCGTTAGGCTTAAACGATTGCATGATTTGAATTTTGAAGCGATAAAGTCTAACATCCTTCCTAAATATTTCATACACAATAGTTTCATAGTGGACTGTTGGCCACCGAACTTCTTGCGCGGAGCATTTGCACCCATGAACGAATCAAATTTTAACTGGGGGCATGACGTAAACATTGACATTGAATATTGTAACGTGAACAAAATCTACGAAGAGCAGTTGCACATGAATCATTGACCTTGAAATACGCTTCGATTGCGAACGCACGTTATTCACTCGACCACTGCGTCACCGTGACTAAATACTCCGCACGAATAACAAAGCTAACGCGGTCCTTTGCCCGCTCGTACGCTCAGCTATTAGAGAAACTTTAAATTTAAAACCGAATTCTGCCACCGGACACCCTGTACTTGGCGCACAGAATAACCAAACATGGGATTTAGTGAATTTTGGCGAAGACTCAGCCATATTTTGCGCTGAATTTCTAAGCACCACTAACCGCCGCCAGTAGTCTCATCTGACTCATTTGTCAACTGCACCTGAGCTTGTGCTTCTGTTTGTTGGCCAAATCGTTCCATAGCTCGCAGCTGAATGAGCTAACAAAGCCAAACCCACTTACTAAACGCCAAACGTCGCTTGTTTGCTTGCATGGGGCTTAACTGTCAGTCGCATTTCAGCTATTTGACGTACCACCGTGCACACAACCATATGTACGAGTACACCTACCATGTATGACCTGTGTCTTATATGCATACATATACATATGTATGTGTATGTGTTGCAAGTTTATTATACATGGTTGTGTGAGGGCTAGGCATACAAATAATGCAACTGCAGTTGGCAACGCTGTTGGAAATTTACCTTTGGCACACACAAACACATTTGGCAAAGCATAGTTATTTTGTATGTTTGTTGGTTTGTTGGTATGTGGCACTATGCATGTGTGTGTGTGTGTTATCTCTATGTGTATAATTGTGTGTCAGCAATATTTGCTAAGCACTCGTGAATTGTTGATGATGTCTTTCGACAATTCGTCGTGTCTATTTTTCTCCTTCTCCTAACTCAGCAGGCTTTTGTGTGACATTAATTGCTCTTCAAGGTGCAATTAAATACGAATTTGATTGTGTAGCGCTCAGCATTTTCATTCTGTCATTTCGGGGATTTTCCTACTCGAGCGCTTTAGCTTGTAAGTATTTATGTAGGTTGTGTATATGAATGCACGTAGGGATAGGTGTATACGAGCATATAGTATCTTAATTTGGTGTAAATCGCTTGTCAGTTAGCATTGTTGAGCTATTTGATGGCACAATAGATTTGAAATGAATAGCAAGATTTGTTAGCGTGATTTTCTACTGGAGGAGGTGAGAAATTTATGCGATTATACGTATTGTATGTTTTTTCTGACATCTTAAAGTAGGCTTAAAAATTTCAAAGGGGCCACAATAAATACTAAATACATACATACATATGGCATATAAAAAAAATAATAGGGTAGTGGATATATTGGGTAAGTTTGCCAATTTTTTATTTTTTTATAAAAAATACATTCATTTTAAACCCAAAATCATATAGATTAAATTTCAAACTATATATTCCGCCAATGCATTTTTATATTTTATGCCCATTCAACATTATCAAAAATTAATGAAACTTTGCGGTCACCCCAGACTTTTACTTTAATAGGTATACTAAAATAGGCGGAAAAATGAAATTTGTATAAAAAATTTATTGAATTTTTAAACATTTTTTTGATTCAAATGGTTTTGCATGTAAAAACTTTGTTTTAAAAAAAAAAAATTGTTAAAATTAAATTTAAAAAATTATAGTTTTCGTGTTTTTATTTGCTAAGCTATGGTTTTTCTATATTTCTCTATATTTCGACCTCAATTAGAAGACATATTTAGGAACTCTGGGTTGTGCCTAGACGACGAGGCCACAAAAACAGTTGAAATAAAAGGCAAAAAAAAAAAAAATAATAATAGCCAGAACTTGCGAACATATCACACTTCTATAGTTGTAAACACTGATGTAGATGTGCACGTCAAAGTCAGACGCTTAGTTCAACTTATATGTATTCCCTTATATTACGCTCGCACAGATCGTACATTCGTACATGAAAACATTTTTTTTAAATTTAGTACATATTATTAAGTCCTAATAAAAGGTAGGATAATGTGATATTCTTCGTCAATATGTAAAATTAATCAAAATAAAGTATATGTGTAATATATGAATCCGTAACAAATCCAATTGAAGCTTTCTAAACTTCAATGTATGCTTTCTAAAATTCAATTGACTATTCAAAAATCAACTTGACTATTCCAAAATTGAATTGACGCTCTCTGAAGCTTAATTGACTATGCTAAAATGCACTTTACGCTTCCTTAAATCCAATTTATGCTTTCTAAAATTCAATTGACTATTCCAAAATCCAATTTACGCCTTCTAAAGTTTAATTGACTAGTCTAAAGTCAAATGACGGTCCCAAAAATTCAATTAACTGTTTTAAAATCCAGTTGACAATTCTAAAATCCAATTGACTATTCCAATTGGGATTAGTTCGTTTTATAATAAAGAACATACTAATCCAATTTGAAAAATTTTAGTAAATTTAAAAATTTTTCTAAGAATTTAAAAATGAAGTCGGGTACACAGTTTCATGGCCGATTGAATTTTAATCTAAAAAAGAGCACGTCTGAGGTGCTTAAAATTCTCATTGAGTTTTTCCCTTGACGATGTTGCGTACCTTCTCCATATAAAAGCACGAATTTATTAGTTGGGGAAAATGCGCAATACTGTCAAGGTAAAAACTTATACAAAATCAACGCGATTTTCTAACAACTTCAAACTTTAGTGGGCTATAGAACTATATATCATACTTATTATTATTTTTTTTTTTTCTTCTTTAATTCTGCTTAAAAAGCTTAAGACTTTTCCAGTTTTTCTAATTTTTGTATAAAATTTAAAATTAGGATTTGTAGATTTTGCCTTTTGACATTTTTCCAAATCTGAAGATCAAAAGTAGAGCGCTGGTCTTTGGTTAAGGGGAAACGCCACTGTGGAAATTAAAAAAATTCCAATAACCACCATTTTGTCTTATACAAAAAAAAATGGCTACATACAACGATAGCCACTATTGTGTAGATGAATTAACTGTTTGGTTTTTTGATTTCAGATGATTATTCATTGCTGTATCGCGGCCACCAGATGACGTCATTTTTTATTAACTCGTTACGTTTGTTTACATAAATTTGTCAATAATAAACTATTTATAATAAAAATTTACATAAACATAGTTTAATACATATATAATAAATTGCCTTATTTCCGATCCTCGAATAATCATTCTTACTTACAAAAAAAAACTCCCAAAAATCGACTATTTTTTGACCCTCCACAGTGGCGTTCCCCCTTCATTTTTTTGCTTTTATTTTCAAAAAATTTATTTTGGAAAAAAATATTGATATTTATTTTTGGATGAGAATATTTACAAAGGTTCTCAGTAAACATAAATAAAAACAATCATTTCGCATACTACATATATTAAACATACATATTAGAAATGAAACCCTTTGATTCCAAAAAATTATAATGCGGCAACGCTATTGCCTGGTGTTTACATCTTGGCAAGTGCTAAAAACCTGTTGAATCTTGACTCAGGCTATTATGAAAAAGATACAAAACTAAAAGAAGAAGTGTTTATTAATCAAAAATAATGCGAACTAATATCTAAAATTATGTCAGCTCAACAGTCTATTCTGTCAAATTAATCGAGAGCTGAGTGGCGATACCGAAGTATGCACAATGGACTATCACAGTAAATTATAACACTCAAATACATGAACTTCATTTACCTTACATTTCTTCCTGAATATTCCATTTTCATTTAATTAAGGGGTTAGGCCACTCTAGGATTTTCAAAATATCGAACTTTTTTTTTTTTGCTTAAAAGATGCTTTAAACTCTTTAGAATATAAAACAAAAAGTCCTATGCGTGAAAAAAATGTTTATCTCTAATATTTCGCACTTTTGCGCGAGCGCCTCTGACGTCTCTGAACCGACTATTCAAATTTAAACCGTGTTTATCTCAAAACGTGATTTTTCAAAACTGCAAGCAGCATAACTCAAACAATTTTTAATATTTTCACTTGTAATTGTACAAGGATCTTTAGAACATTATTCCGCACTGAAATACGTACGGATTTTTTTATTAATTAATTAGAAAAATTTTTATAAACAATTAACGGTTCCATTAATCCAAACGGTTCCAACATCTGCAAAATACACAAATTTCAATATTTCTAAAATCCCGTACGTATTTCTACAGCTATACTCACGTCGATTTAGAAGAATTTTTTTAATTTGGTTTAGGTTGACATTTACGTCAGTTGTACTGCGTGCCGTGAAGTGCCTTTTTCGCAGGGCGCGTTCAGAGATTCACTCCAAAGGCGCCATTTTGTAATATTTTTCAATAAAAATATTTGTAATTACACTTAAATACATGCTTAATAATATACTTAAAAAGTTTTTTCCTAGCACCTTTCTTTCAATGTAAAAAAAATCCTTAAAAAACTGCTTTTTTACAGTAGCTAGAGTGGCGTAACCCCTTAACTGAATTTAGTCTAAACTTAATCGATTCTGTGTGTTTTTTTTTTTTTTGCAATTCTTTAGGTTTTGTTCACTTGCCTTCATTGGAACATATTTCCAATCCAGTGGATTCCTCATAGCATTACCATTTGTTTCTCTTCTTTTCTCTTCTTTTTTCCTCTATTTAATTCAGTTATATTTTCTGTTATAATCTTTTTGCATGTACCGAACTAACAGTTTTCAAGTAAAGTAAAATCTGTAACTTATACTTAAAGTTTCAAAAACTCGGACAATAATTGATTGATTTTTTTCATTAAACTTTACCAATATTTCGTTTTCATTTATAACTAACGCAAATTGCAATCGGGAAAGCAATCAACTCACCACAACACACGTTGCATTCACAAGTAGGTACAGACGCCACAGTAGCTACAGTAATAGTAGCAAGAATGCTTTGCTGAACCAGAGTGACCAAATGCAACGACCACAGGTACGTCTCCATGTACAATAAAAACCACAGGTAGCATAGTTTTTCATCAGCATCATCATCATCATCATCTTCATTATGGCTCCCATCAGCACTAAGGCAGTCAAGTCACGCTTCTCCTTGGCAACGCAACGCTAACCTGAGCACAATCACCCACTCTGCTACGCAATTTGCCAAGGTAAGCACCTCCACAGTCATTGAGCTGACTGCAAACTGCATCCTAGCATTTTCAGTGCATTTCGTACTGGAAATTGAAGCAATAAAATGCTACTTAAGCGATTCTTTTTATGTAGGCACAAATAGGAAAAAAAGGGAGGAATTCTTGTGATTCTCATGAATGAAAAGTCGATCACAATGCCAACCAACACCTCATTGCAGTTCAAAAGTTATTGTTGTACCGACGTACGCATACACACACGCACGCACGCAAAGTATAAAGTCACATCCGCGCAGTCAGCTTCGTACACACGCACACACCCATGAACGCACGGAATCTTTTCTCATAAATATGTATGTATGAGTGTGGTGTCTAAAAATCCGATCAACTTCAACTATGATGCGATGTGGCATGTGGTCACGAATGTTGTTATGTTGCAATCTTTATTAAATTGTTATTTTTATGCGACAATAAAATGTCTTATGATATTTACTGGTGAATGTTCAGAACAAACAGATGCTCGTATAGCTACTTCTACACTCATACATACATACATGCCCATATACTCGACGGTATTTCATTGCATTAGAACTGAGACGCATGAAGTTATGCATTTTATCGTGATATGCTTTCAGTGCCTGCTTGATCCTTAGAATATAAAGAGTGAGCCATTGGCTATTTTCCCTTTATTTTGACAGTGACAGCTATTTCGTGCTAAAAGGATGTGTAAGAAGCTCAGCAATTCATCACTGCTTTACGAAAAGAGAAAGCATTTCGAAAAATTTAAAACTTAAAGTATAAACAGAACCGAATCGCTGAGCAAATATCATCGGATGGTTTAATGTCTTCGAATGACATATAAGAAACATAAAATTCGTTGCATCCATAAAATTTTAGTAGGAATGTTAATCTCAGATGTGGTAACCTAGCAAAAAACTGAACTCAAATCAGTAGACTGAGCGTCAACTGACGGTTTTTAATCAAAAAAATATCGAAGACTCAATACAAATATTGACCGACATCAAACTTACACATTTTTGCACTCAAATTTGATGGACTATAAAACTGCGTACCCAAATTCTTTTTGAAAAATTCTGATTAAAAAGTTTGAAAATTTATTGAGTTTTAATTAATGTTGCACTAAGTTTGAAATTTTGATATTCTGGTCATTATTACAAATAAGCTAATATGTGCCATTGAATTTTATTATAGGCACTAAAATACAATATTAATAGTAGTTGTGGTTTTATATGGTGCCTTTATAATAATTTCGTGAGATGTGTTCAAATGCAATGCATCAAGCCCCTCGCTCTTCTTTTATCCTTGATCGCCCTATCTCTCTAAGTTAGTCAATATATTTTTAACGGCTTGCCCAGTTTGGTTGAAATTTTGATTTCAACCTTGGTCTGATTTATTAAGGAACTTTCTTTTAGACCATCCTTGGTTATTAGGCTCCAGGTAATGAAAAATCCGAATATGTTTGAATTTCTTTAGCAAATACTCTTTATCGTCTTTAGGTATTTAAGTTCTATGCAGTCCTTTGCTTGCCTAACTGCAGCTACAAGTATAACATCAAGGCTATTTTCAAATTTATTAGCTCCACACCAAAATTCTATTACCTCACGGTGCAAGTACACATTTATTTGGTGTGCCACAACACTGCGGCGCCCCATAAATGCAGACTCCTTTATTTGGCATTATAAAAAGTTAAATTATGTACTGCAGCAAAACAAAAACAACAAAATCCAAATAAGTACAATAGCCAACATGCAACCGATGCGAAGCACATTTGCAACAGACTAACACGTACACAGGCATATGCTTGCAATCATACATATGTAGATATGTAGGTGTAGAAGGCTGTCGGCACTATGCCGACTTAAATTACCCTGTAAACAAAAGCAGTCGACGGAGTCAGCTAGCTGTGAAAAAGGCAGGACGGAAAGTAAGTTAGTAGGAGTCTTGGCAATTTGCTACCTTTTTCTACCTATGCACTCAGCAAATCTAATTTCCTACACGTAATTCCACAACAAATTTTGCTCTGTGCCATAAATAAATTAACGCACCGACGCGCAGCAGGTGGTGGACCAGGTCAGTATATCTTACCATGTGCCTGCTGAGAGACTTTGTGAGCAGACTTTTAGTTGGTGTTGAGTGTTTGTGCCGTTCGTTGTGTGAAGTAGTGAATGGCGAATGCACCATTGCAGCGGGGTATGCAATAGGCAGACATCAGGATAATATATGTATGTGATATTTTCTGTATGTCAAACTTGCACTCAATGCAACTCAGTCACGATTTCTAACAAAATTTTCTCTTTGCTATGTAAGCAGTCCGCCAGATAGGCTGGAATGAGCAGAAGGTTCTTATTAAAAAATTGGTTAATCTTTAATTCATTGTTTCACTTTTTATATTGCTTGCGAGGCATTGTCCGTCATTATCAATCGGCAGGCACCGCGTTGCCAGCCCACTGCGGACATGATGGAAACTGCGCTGGAAACATTTTTAAAGCACATTTTAACCCTCTAGCGACCCTAAAATCGTAATATTTTTAAAATATTTAAAAATAAGTATCAACGGGTAAAAAAAAATTTAATAAAATTTTCCTCAAAAAGATGCACCATTAAATTTTATTAAAAGCACTAAAATACAATATTAATGGTACATGTAGTTTTAAGGTTGATTGGTTGAGGTGGTGTCTGGGTGACACGCTCCAGGCTCAATTAGCACAGAAAGTGCCATTTTGATACACCACTAGCAGAGCTACTGTCGTTATTTAGTCAAACCATCTTGATTTAGCTATAAATCTGCCTTTTTCATCTATTTTCTTTCCTGCAATTTCTACTAAATTGTTCATTGAGAATTTCCCCAGCATTCTATGTTGTAGAGCACCCAGACTTTAGCACTCACACAGATAGTGGAAGATTGTCTCCATAGAGTCCTCTTGATTGCATCTTCTACATCTATCGTTACATGGCCACCCCATCTTCCTAGCATGGTCTCCCATAGGTCAATGTTATGTCAGTTATTCTTGTGGTTTTATAAGAGTATTTTTTTTGTTTTTTCAAATATTAGATTAACTTGAGAAAACGCAGCAGATGGTCCAATATTCTACAGCTCTTTCTCTTTTATAATTACTATGCCGCATTCTTGCCTTTGGCTGCTGCACCGTGCTCTCTTAGTATTTCATGTGTCTTGTGTTTCCAATTAGAATTGTGATAGACCAGCTGGGATTTGAAAGCTCATTTTGATTTCATACAAAACAATACAATCTGACACTTGCATCGGTTCTAAAGCTCAATTTCAATTTTTATGCAAGTTAAAATTTTTATGGACGTAGTTATTTTCCAATTGGTTTTTTCTTTGTCTCATGGGCGTCAAATTTAATTAAAATAAAGACAAATATATAAATAAAATATTCATCGATATCAGAAAAATTTCGTTTAGAAGCAATAAAAATGTGAAAATAGAAATTTCAGCAGAAAGATTTCAAGATGGTCCATGAATACAATTTTTTAAAATACAGTAGCGAGGTTTATTTACGAAGGCTTTGGAGTTAGATTTTTTTCCAATTTTTTTTTTTGTTTTTTTAATATTGTTCTTTCAAGAGATAAGATTGAGCAAGATATAAAATCTGATCAAAACTTTCAAATTTTATACAAAATTTAGAAAACTTCGAAAAGTTGTTATCTAAATTTTTAAATCGGTTCAGAAATTGTTCAGGTACACAGTGGCATTTCGCACGAAATTTTAGTATAACAAGAGAAGGTTTAACCAATTAAAAATCGCCTGGATCCTTCATGACTTTTTCTGTGTGTTTTGCACTTTATATGGAATAATTAATTCCATATGGAAGAAAATGCTCGAAATCGTTTTCAAAAGAATTTTTCCAGTTTTCATAAATGTCTCTTATTATAAAAAAAAAATAATTTACTTTAACTTAAGTTAACTTAACTTGAACCTTACACATAATTATACCAAACTTCACTGGGCTGTAAAACTGCATACTCCAAATTTTCTAATAATTCTAATTAGAATTTCTGAAATTCTAATTACATTTTTTCCATAAAGTGTCTGTTGTTTTTGTTTTATATGATTTTGGTTAAAGAATAAACAATAGTTAAAGAAAAAGAATATGTATCTCAACTTAATAAACATCGGAAAAATTAAACAAAAAATAACCTAATGACACGCTTTTTTACTAAATAAAGAAAACTGATTGAATTACTGATGGAAATCTATATTTGTACCTTACGCGATCCATTGCTTGTCTATTTGTATACTGCAGCTGTCTATTTCACAAGTGTAAAATATAATTGACGTACAAAGCCATTTGTTATTAATCCTTGGATAGAATGATTAAATTGGCGGCCGCCGTTTCCGAATATATTGGTGCGTGACTACCATTCGGAAGTGCGCAGGTTCAAATCTTCTTGCATGAAACACCAAATGATAAAAATAGTGTTTCGTAATAGCGTTCGTCCCTTCTGGGATGAAAAATCTTCTCATTGTAAAGAATTTTTTTGTTTTAGTCCACTTATGGGTATGAACCTATTGAACCTTAAAAGCACTTTTTTTAAATATTTCGACACCAGCGATACCTGACCATAGTATATTCTTTAACCTGCTCGGAATATTATATTTTCAGTGTTTTATGTACCAATGATGGTCTTATACACATACCATAGGTTATGTTGGATTAGGTTATGGTGTTAGTCGGTCTGTACGACCAACTCACTTAGACCTTACTGGCCCGTTGTGATACCACTGTGCTACACGGGAACCTCATTTACTTTTCTTCGTGGAACAATTTTGTGGCTCTTATTAAGCACAGGATTGGTACCATGCCCACGCCAGACAGTTCTGTAAGAGGATTGAAAATGAATTTACCCAGACAACCTGCTCTGATTTTAGAAAGCGTGGCAATTGCAAAGGAAGTGCTCAACTGTTTCTTCCTTTTCCTCAAGTCTACAACTTCTACAATATTCAGGGGAGAATACTCCCAGTCTCAAGGCTTGCCAAATAGCCAATAACCGGTGACACAAGCCACGACCTTCGAGATATCATCTCTAGAAAGGCTAATGAGTTCCTTTGTCTTATTCTTGTTTATTTGCGGCCATAGTAACATAGCTGTTACGCATGTACCTTCATGGCTCCATGATCTATTGGTATCTTGGATAATGTTGTTTTTGATTATTAGTTTACTCGTGGACATAGGTATCCCAATGGTAATTTTATCACTGAAGAATTGAAGAACAGTACCTTTCTTGTCTACCTCATCAGCTTTACGATTTTCCTCAATATCTCTGTGCTCCGGAACCAAATAAGGCTGACCTTGAATACGGCGCTAATATTATTTAGTGCTGCCCGCCATTCCTATGCAACTTTTGATCTTAGTATAATCGCACTCATTGATTTAATGGCCGCCTGAATATGTTTATAGTAGCTTGTGTTGCGGCATGCGTGTTTAGATATGTAGTCATTCTTTTATAGCTAGAACTTTTGCCTGATAGACGCTGCAGTAGTCTGGTAGTGGAACGGATAGTCGAACAGACCTGCTGTAAACATACTAACAACCACATTTTGCTCACTTGATAAATTCACCATCTTACTTATTTGCCAATACTGAATAATTATTACGATGCATATATTGACTTAAATAAATATTTAATGTTATATCTCAGTACTCTTCTGTGATTTTTATACCAACAAACTCATCGCATCTTCATAAAAATCTGCTATCGCATATGTAATTTTACTCCTCTGCTGTTTGTTTAACCACTGTCTTTATCTCTGTGTGGCTAAGTAATTTCTTTGAGGTTTCAGGTTTTACATATCTTATCTAACTCAAAATGCTTTTTCCCAACCTTTCCCCGTTTCTTACAATATTAAATCTTTCGAAATGGAAGCCTATGTTTTAATCAGCCATAGGTGTTGCTGCAACATGTACTTTTAACCTCCTCATTTTAGCGCTTCAGACCTACTCTTACTTCCTACGTAACGGCTTCGTTTTTCTCTATTCCTCTTATCCCTTGCCTCCTTATACACCTTTACAAGTCTCCTTTTCTTTCATCCATTTTCTACAGCGTATTTCAGGCGGAATTTAAAAAATTTAGTTCTCAGCAATGTTTCACAATTTATTACCACAAATCGCATTCGAATGCCTAAGCATCACGCCCAATACTGCAACGCCCTCCAGTGTTTCTCCTGATTTTGTAAGACGTATATTAAATGCCCTGTCTACCACCTTTTTCCTACCACTTCTAATTCTACCCTTACCATTTCCCCCTCTCTGTATATCGAATCATGGGAGTCCCTAAGACCTTTTAGCCAAGCTATGAGCATTTAATGTAGAACACACACACACGCTCATTCTGAATTCGAGCCCACATTTCCACATATGCATGTATGTGTGTACATGCGATTGTACATTTATGTGTATAATGCTAGAGTAATCCGTTGGCATATTGCGAGACGTGCCTGCTGAGTCTTTGGGCTTTGGGCTTTCGACTCTAAGTACTTTGCTGAAATGAAGTTGAATGGTACCCGCAATATACATGCATACTTATACATATATGTATATGTGTACACTTATATCTTATTAGTTGTGTGATATAAGCCGAGCATACCAGACTATCGTCTAAGTCACCTTTGCTCGTATGCTTGCCTATACGTTTGTATGCGTGAATGTATGCATATCCTCGTTCATTTAAATTTAGGGTATTTTCCTTAATTTCAAGACATTCTCTGACAGCTCGTACTCCTCAGGAAATACCTGCCACATCCACTTACCTATACATATAGTATTCTCTCACGTGAATTATGTGCAACAACCTTGCTTGTCCAAATCTAATGAGCTGCGAACGTGTTTGTGTAGCATTTCTTGCAGAGAAGACGCCGTAAAGGCAGTTGAAGCACAACAGATATTTCTCAAATTAGAAGGCAGAAAATTTCATTACTCTGCAGTTCATTTGTGCGAATTTCTGACAAAATAAAATGTGTGGTTTTTTCTAGCTTATAAAATCTTAAATGCACTTAGAACTAAAGTTTGGGAATTTTTTTTTTTATATAATATTTTTTTCAAGTCGTCTCTTTCTCTGAATTTTTGTTAGCTGCGGTTTATTTTTGATCTTATTATTTTCCTTTCGCCACTACAAGGTGGCGCAAAATTAATCATGAATTTTGCTTTGGAAAACTTTTAACTAAATAAAATAAAATATTTTGAGTGATGAAAATCTTTACAAGGTGGCGCAAAATTAGCCATCACTATTGCTTTTGAATAAATTTTTACTAAAAGAAAAGTATTTTGAGTGATGGAAATCTTTATTTTGTCCTTTGCGCGCTGCATTACCTAACTATTTGTATACTGCAACTGTCCAGTTCAAGTCTCAAATATGAAGACATCTGACGCCATTGCCAAATGGCAAACCTCCTCCTCATAAAAAAAACATGTGCCTTTCGGTGGCTTCGTGAAACTATAGGTTACTCCATTTGAGCACCAACATCAAGACGCGTACCTCAAATAGGTGGAGACGAGCTGAGCCCAATACCCAACAAAGGGTATAAGCGCCAATTAAATATGATTATAATTGTTTTCAATTATTTTTTAGTTGTTAATTATTACTAATTTTTCCATTGAAAGCAACATATATGTTTGTCTTTACAGTATTTTAAAAAATTCAGAATGAGAAAATTTAAAAAAGAAACTATTCATTTAACCTACAGATATTAATAAGTTTAAACTATTTCATTTATTTCTTTTATGTTTTTAATAAATTTTATTTCTTTTTAAAAAAATATATTTCTTTCTATAACAAAAAACCCATGAATCCAAGTTTCAAACTGCCTATAAAATTTGTAAACATTTGAAAATTTGCAACCTAAAATTCCCATTATTTTTCATAATAAAAAAAAATTTTTTTGGGTATGCAGTTTTATAGCCAATTTTATTCTATTATAATAAATTTTGTAGCATACTTATATTTTATAAATTATTACTGTATTTATATCTATGTATATGGCAATACCGTCTGCTTGTTAAGATTTAATTTAACGTGTTTCTTATATGGGTAATGCCCTAAAATTGTAGATGTTTTTTTTTTCAAACTCCAAATTTGAATTTTATAATAGAATTGCTTTTGCCTATAAAAAGCCTGCGCGCTCTTGGAAAGGAGACATTCCGTTTGGTAATCGGCGGTGAGCAGAGCTCAGGTGCTTGCCAATGACTACCTTTGTAGTGTGGAGGACAGCGTTGGCTGGCCGCTGCAAAACAGGTGTTGCTCTTGCTCGCGCAGCTTAGCTTACTAAACGCATTTGTTTTAGTTTTTCGGCGGTTTTATTACGGTTAAAAATACTAGAGTTATATTTTATAATAAATTAAATTATATTTTATAATAAAATAAATGCAACTTTAGAGTTTCATAATTTTTTTTCCGAAGGTGTTGCGCTTTTTCTGTATACAGCAAATTTTCGTAAATTCTGATAAAATGTTTAAAATTTTGATGAAAATTTGTCGAATTTTTGTAAATTTTGTACACGGTTTGAAACTTGGATTAATACCATATAGAATTCACTATATTTTTACAAAATAAAAAAATGTTGGACATGTGGTGCTTTTATAATGTTTTTGAATACCTTATGTCAGCGTATCTGTCTATCCAAAAACTACGCAAAATCGGAGCCACATTAGCTTTTAATAACATGTACTTTACGAGTGAAAAATATACCCTTTTTTTAAGTTGCATAAGGAAGAATTTGCTTGCTCTTCAAGGACATTCCCTATGTTCCAACTATGTAAATAAGTAACCTGAGTATCATATAAATAGTTTTTGCATTGCGCATATCGCACCCTAAATACAAAAGGGGCACAACTCAAAATTTTCCACACTCGAGCTTGACTTATTTACAGTATCACAGAAAACAAACTATGTGACATATCACGCTGAAATTTGCCATGTAAGCTTATAACAGTCCTACCAAAAAACAAAAAATTTATTTTTGCCATATGTCATCCGCGGACCGTTTTATTGATAACGTCTCGTTCATATTTGAGCAGAAGTACATTTTGAGTTGTGAACCTTTTGTATTTAGGGTGCGATATGTGTGACTCCTATTCTGATAACTATAATTGCAGTACTGATAACCCAAGCCCCGAACTATCACCCTCGAATAAACCTTGATTTATACGTATTTAGTTTTGAGCACATAAAAGTGAGCATGAGAAAGTTGTTGCATATTCCAAGCCAACATATTAATTTTTCTGTCTTCTATGAATTGATACGCTCTTTCTATAAAGACTTTGTCTAAGTATACCCCTAGTAAAATTTTCTATTCCTATTTTAATTAGCTTTTCCAAAAAAAGGGGTCTAAACAACCATTTTCTGCGAAAGCATTAGCTCTTGCATGTTTTACAAAATTATTCCTCGGTGAATTTTTATGTACCCAAACTTCATACTATATTTCGCTCTGATATGAATTTCAACTTTTCTTCACCTATTTTAAAAACACGCAAGCAAACTTTCTAATTGCAAACTGAATTTAGCCATAGAAAAATATTTGACCTCAGAGTGCCAAAAGACTTCGAGATTTTATTATATGGGTCTGGGTCAGGTCTTTCGTTCTGAGTTGAAATCATTCAGCCCACAGACAATGATTCTGTAATTATTTGTAGAATTTATAAATTATGTACTATAGATGCTAACTTTAAAACAAAAACAATGTCACTTCTCTGCTTCTTCTGACTTGCAATGCGACTTAAAATTTTTTGTTTTATTTTTTATGAAATTTTGTATTCAAACGAAAGCAAGAATTATGACTTGGTATGTATTTTCCCTACTTATTTACTTTTTTTTCGCTCTTCGCAACATTTAGAATTTATGTCCTTCATTACCATCAGTGATTCATTTTTTCTTGATTTCACCCCATAAATTGTTTGCAAATGGCTCTTTTGTATTTTTGGTTTTTTTCGTCTTCCTCCAATTTGTTTTACCTTTTTACCTGTTCGTCAGTTTTGTTGCCGGTTCTATTGTTTTTATGTTGCTCTGCACTTTGTTCAATGCACTTATTGCACGAAAACAAGTTTCCATAAATACTATATTTGTTTATTTGAGAATTTTGATTTCATTTTTAGTAATGCTATTACCAGTTGAAATATTATACTGCAGATTTTTGCTGCCATCAAAGTCATCATTTGTAGCATTTCCAGTTAGTGCACATTTTTTCGCATTTTTTTATATTTTGTTGTTGTTGTTGTTGTTGCAAATATTATTTTGAGTATGTCAGCAATTTGTACTGCGATGCCACCATCAAAATGTTTTGATTCAGTGATTTGACAAATTTGTCAATCTCAGCAAAAAGTAATATGCACACAACAGTCAAACGGAAATTCACGCACACAAACCCACCTATGTATAGGCGAATACGCAATAATATACAGTGGTCACACAATTTATTCGTACACCCTGCGTAGTACGTAAAAAAATTTAGCTTTGCACAAAATATTTCCTGTGGCAACTGTTAGAATGTTAGATTTCTAATGAATTGCCGCAAACAAACCTCCCGTTATATCAGCTCACACTGTAGCAAAATGTTACAAAACATTTATTCGTATACTTTCAGCTCATAATATTTTTTATGCAAAAGTAACAGTAAAGATTGTTTGTGCTTTTACTAGTATTGGCGAAAACGAAATAAGATTGATTTTTCTTATTTTTTATCGCCGATTCAGTTTCATTTATGCGTAATATCTCGTTTGAAAATGACAAAATGGGACGAAGTGCAGATTTAAAATTGTTATTAAATTTAATTGGAAAACTAGTCTCTGCGCGAAATCGGCAAAACAATTAGCAAATCGCATTCTATGGTGCAAAGCGTTATTACTAATTACGTTAATACTGGTAAATTATAAGCTAATATTGGCTTCACGTGAGGAACGCAACAAAGTAGCATCAGTCGGGCAAAATCCAAAAATAACTTCCACGATACTATGCTGAAATATTCAAGAGTCTTTGCCTAAAAAAGAAAGCCCACAAACAGTCCGAAATATAAATTAGCCAGATTATTTTTGGGAAAACGTCATATTCATCGATAAGTCGAAATTAAATGTTTTCGTATCAGATGGTCCTCCAAAAGTTTGGCGAAAAAAAAACGGAATGGAAAAAATAGTATTCCTACCGTCAAGCACGGGGGAGGAAATGTAATGGTTTGCGGATGAATAGCTGCATCTGTAGTAGGAAAAATGGTTTTTATTGATGATAAAATAGACAGACATCTGTATTTAAATATTTTGAAAAATAATTTGCATGATAGTGCCATTAAACTTGGACTGGATTCTATAGGATTCTTGTTTCAACACGGCAATGAACCAAAGCACTCATCTTATCTGTTCCAAGAATGGCTTATTTACCAGTGCAAGCAGTTTAAAACTCCACCTCAATCACCGGATCTGAACCCAATTGAGCCTGTCTGGGAGCTATTAGAAAGGAGAATCAGAAAGCACAAAATAAGAAAGGCGTCATTAAAGACTGCTTTCAGTGTTGAGTGGGGGAATATTGCAGCTAATTAAGCCAAGGTATGGGTAAAAAATATGCATCGACGTTTGGAAGTAGTTATAAAAGCTAAAGGCGGCCCAACAAAGTACTGAATACTCTTTTTTTATTATTTTTTTAATAAAATATTCTTTATATAGCTATTTCAGCGTTATTTCATTATTAACGTTAGTTCTCTAATTCCAGAAATGAATTTGGAAGTTTTAGTTCCTTAAATATTGAATAGAAATGGATTTTTTTTTTACGAATTCATTAAAGTTTTGTTCTTTTGTATAAATCATTGTAAGTATCAGGTGTATCTGTTTAAAAACCGTGAGTGTACGAATAAATTGTGTGCCCACTGTATATTTTATGTTGTATGAGTAATCAAATGTGGGAATATGATAGCATACCTACATCCATACATTTGCACATTTCCTCATATGGTTACCAAACTATTAGGTATGAATTTGAGCTTTCAGATACATGACGTCAAATACACAAACCCAGCTGGAAATTTTGCCTTAAAAAAATCAGAAATATAATGCGTTTAAATACTCAAAGAAAATATTTCCCGTGGAACTTTATTGCGTATGTCTTAGCCTTTCATTCACTCAAACATTTATTCTAACCATTTTTTCCACATTTTGGAAACTACCTAAGCTGAGAGACATGAAAACTTTAGCTAATTTTCGCAAATCAAGCTAGTTTTTTATTACAGGATAGATATACTTTCATAAAATATTAACAAAGCCCGAACTGGTTTTGGTATTGAAATCTTCTTTTGAAGGCAGCAGTGCTCGGTTTAAAATGAAGAGAGTTGTAGTTAATTCTCAGCACTGGCGCTAAAGACAAGTGATGCCTTATGTTTCATTTAAAATTAAGGAAGATGAAGAAAAAGACATTAGTGATCTTAACATAAAAACATAATCCTGCCATAAGTTCTCTTACAAGTTAAGTCCGTTGTAGATATGAAATTATAATACATTTTTTAATGACATTCGTTTTATTAAATCATTTAATTTTCATTCGAAAAGGTCATTTGATTTTATACAAACCTTCAAACAATTAGAAAATTCAGCTATTGCTGCACGCACAGATTCCATGGATATTGAAGTCGCTGCTCGAAACAAAGACTGTTTGAGACGCACCAAATTTCTGTGAGGCCTGCTTTAGAGGCTTCAAAAAATCGATTTTTTGTTTTGCATAAATGTCTTCCCAAACTATCCAAGAATGTGCCCTCAAAATTTCAGAAGCAAATTCACAATATTTTCGGAGTTACAGAAGAAACTCTGAGCAAGCGTCGAGCAGGTATACGAGCGGCCGGATCGCTCGAAGTGCGATTTCTGGGTTTTGTATATTTGCGATTTTTCCTAATTGGCGGGAAAGATAGCGGAAAAGTTAACCGTCCTATCGAAGCGAGATAACATTGATTGTATTCGGAATTAAATTATCTTCTAGTTGAACCTAAAAAACCTTAAGAAAGTTATGTTTAACCCACTTTTTAAAGTGAATTTGTTTTTCCAAAAAAATTAATTTTTTTTAATTAGCGAAAAATTGTTGAATGTCTCACTTTTTGTTTAATATTCTTGGTTTAACTAGAAGCTGTACTATACCAAAATAAAAAACTTTTTGGGTGTTTGGTTTCAGATGAAAATTGCGACCTGCATCTTTCCCGCCGCACGACACATGCACACTCGAGGCGCCTTGGCAAAATGCTTGTATCAGGCATAATATGACATATATTTTAATGAAAAAATTTGAGAAGACTGTTGAAATATATAACTATAAAACCAGAAAGTAATATTTCTTTCCTTCCCAAAAAAATCCACAAAAAAATCGATTTTTTGAAGCCTCCAAAGCAGGCTCCCCCCTTAGTCTCACTTGCACTTTTACCACACTTATGAAATGCAATCACTGCAATGCGATTTTCCTTAGCTACCCATTCCATTTTTAGCAGTAGAAATATGCAACAAAACTGAGTATAATTTATGAATAGACAATACATACGACCAAAAGCAAAAATAACAGAACTTATTTCTGCGAATTTATTTATATTATAGCAAGACTAAGTATAGATTACTTATCGGGAATAAGTTTATAACACATTTCCCTCCTATGACTGTTTATTTTTTTCGTGCAAGGTTACATCAAGTGATTTAACTACAAGAATATCTACGGAGCTTTGTTGATTTCCCCCCGATAACACCGTAAAGTAATGCATAGGGAAATGGAGTAGAGGCTGCACTCAATGTTTGTTTCCTGCCAGGTGCAAGCGGTTAGTGGCCTCACCCACTTGGCACCGCCTCATCATGTGTGCTTCATAATTATAACCGAGGACTTCTACCAACTGAGAATACATATTTATGTAGTAAACGAAATCTAAGTTGTACAAACGTACGCAATTGCGTGCGATGTGCGTCAGTGCGTATGAGGTAGTTACTAGTCATTTATCATATTCGCTCTGAATGTTGCGCACTTTGCTGGTTATGTATGATTATTAGGGTGCATCACTCTCCACACAAAGGGATTATAAAATGTGTTATATTGGAGGACTACTGCAAAAATATTTCGGCAAAATATTATATTAAGATTTACATGAGCTGGACTTGATTTAAAAATAACTTCAAAAATCGACTTTTTTATAATTAAAATTAGTTTTTCCATAAAACTACCTCAGATGATAGAGGAATTTAAACTTAAAAAGTTTGCAGTAAAATTTTTAAAAGTTGTATCAACAGAACCAAAATAAAGTTATATTAGAAAAAAAAATGATAGGAGTCTTAATCGCTCAAGATTTGGCTGAATTATTTAAGTTTTTCTTCAACCTGTCTTCCAAAAGCAGTCAGAAATAACATGAAAAATCTCATCATTTTGATTCCGTTGATACGGTTTTTAAAATTTTTAATGCAGATCTTTTCAGCTAAGCTCTTCTATTATATGAGATAAATTTCTTGGAAAAAATATTTTTTAGAACTAATTTCATTTATCAAAAAATCATTCGATTCGTTGAGATACTTTCAAGTCCAGCAAGTCCAGCATAAGCGTTATATTCGAAAATTTTTGAGCGGAAGTCTTAAAATATATTAAATATTATAATTGCGAAAAACCCCAAATTTTTCTAGTGAGCCACCATAATGTATGCTTGTACTAACTGTGTTAACTTATTTTCTAATTTTTTTGTTTACTGTTGTATTTATTATGTGTATAATGTTGCTAGGTTGTTAGGTTGTGATCAACAATTTGTCACAAATACTGGTATTTATTTTCAAACACAGATTCTCTTATACTGGAGGGCTTATACATATATCTCTACATGTACATAAGGATGTGCTTACACAGTCTGTCACAAAAGCGCGTGACTACGATTACAAGGTGCCACATGTGAAAGAATATGTTAATCCCTCGCGTCTCATAGTATTTTTCTGATGGCTTATGGAAAATAAGAACCATAATATTTTACCAAATATTTATATCATTATTTTTTCATCTTATGCCACCTCAAAGTTTACAGGCAGAATAAGCATTAAACATTCGTTATATTGCAAAACTATAAATATTATTAAAATCGAGATAGATATACAAAGTGGCCCAAAATTGTTCATCCAATTTTGTTTTCAAAAACTTTTTTACTAAATCTAAAAAAAAGAACATATATAATATTTTGAGTGATGGAAATCTTTATTTTGACTTTTATGCGGTAAGAGTAGTAGGTAGTATGAGCTATATTCGTATTTTTTAAAAACAAAAAAATTGAAGTGTGTTTATAATTTCCCGAATCGGTGTGCATGAGAAATAAGCGTAGATTTTCGAATTAACAATGGTCTCAAAAAAAAAAAAAAATTTTTTAAATGTAACCGTAGCGAGACTTTTCTGAATTACAAGGTGGCGCAAAATTAATAATCCAATTTTGTTTTTGAATAACATTTTTTACTAAATCATAAATCTTCCGATAGATGTTTATTTCTGCCTAACAGCATCTACCCGTTTATGTGACAAACTGTATATATGTAAGTATGTATCGGGTGTTCGTTTAAGAGCTTGTGAACTTAAAGTGGTAATACAAAACAAAAATATTTTTGGAATGAATTATTTTATTACAAATAATAAATTAATTTCATAATTTTTTTTTATTTTTTTATTTTTTTTTGTTTTGAATATGATATCCGGCATATGTTCGTCGTGGCTACGAGTTCCATGGTCCCTTCGATCAATCCAATTTTTGACAACTTTTTTCAATAAATCTGCCCATATGGCGTCAATGGTGGCTTGAGTGTTGCAATCAATTCTTAAGCACGCTGTATGGCATGTTGCATCGTCTTATTGGAACCAAATGTCGTCGATCTTTAGCTGAGTAATTATTGGAATTCAAAAATTTTTCAAAGTAAATTTCCACAAATTGTAAGCGTTAAACGGTTCATGATGCCTTGCCGAGTCTTGCTGAACAGAAATGTCAATACAGTTTGCCATTCTCAGCTACCAAACCATAGCTATTCTCATGCAACTAAAAACAACACCTGATATGTCTCGGCAACATTTGTCGCCTAGTGTGCACGCATGAAAAACTCTCCAACTTGAAGCGACGCCACACATTAAACATGCCCCAAATACGTTTGTAGTGCCAACCATAACACAAAACAAAAAACGAAGAGCGTAAGCAACTTGCAACACTTTAACAACTGGCAACTGGCAACACTCATTTCATTGCTTTTGCATAATTAAGTGTTTTTTTTTTTTTTGTTTTTGTTTGCGCTCAAACTGCTGCTTTATTGCAGTTATTATTGGTTTCTTTTCTTTAACACAATGGTTGCAAAAAAAAATCAAAAAACAACAACACAAAAATCAAAAGTGATTTCTTCAAATTGCTTTGCCGCCGTTTGACTTTCTACACCCAACCACACTTTAGTACTCAACTATACTAATTCGCTCGCTTGCCTCTTGTTATTGCTGCTGGCATGCAAACGGTTTGACTTTTTTTTGCTTTCTTGTAAGTTGTAAGTCATATGCATAATTGTCCACCTATTGTTCGTTAGTTGTTACTGTGTTGGGCATGCAAGTGACGGGCCGTCGCCACTTTTTTTTCGTTCGTTAATTTTTTACTCGTCTCCTTTTTTTAGTAATATTTTACTTGACTTCCAAGCAGTTGACTGTGTTGCTGAAGTACCATATTTCGTTGCCTAGTTGAAGGCGCACATTTCACTTTCTCATACTTAGTCATATTTGCTTAGCGAAATATATTCTGGTTTCTTCTGTCATTTTGTACATTTTCTTTCCACTTCTTCATGTAATTTCGTGTAATTTTCATGCAAATGTATGCGCCTCTAGGCATGTGGCATATGTCATTAATGTTGTGATTAGTGTAGTAACCTCTTTTGTATTTAATGCGCTATTAATTCTGCTACGAAAAATGCTACGACATGGACTGCATTTTCGTTTCATCTCTGCTGCCACACAGAGCTAATGATACAGCAGTATCGTTTTCGTTTTTCGCCTTAAATAATCCATCATTCGTATGCCTTGTGAATAATATTAAATTTATAAGTAGCTTACTTCCGTAGTCCGAGGCTTCACCACGACCAATAATATTTTTTTTTTTAAACTCGCACTTTATTGTACCAAAATTCAATGGGCTATAAAACTGTATACCCAGAAGTTTTCGAAGAAATTTTGATTAAAAAGTTGAAAGTGTTGATGATAATTTTTTTAAATTATAAAATATTGCAAAATTAATATATATTGTATATTTCAATTTATTAAAATTAATATTTTTATAAAATATTTGAAATATATATTTTTATAAAAAATTAAGAAAAAAATCAACATAAAAAATATTGCGAATTTTGAAAAAAATTATGTGCCTTAATTATGTGAGCCCAAGTGTTGTTACCATTTCTGTCTGTTTGGTATAGGTAAACCAAACTCCATTTTCTTATATAAACGAAGGGCACAAGGGGCAAACGTCTTACATTTTTATTTTGCTATTTTTCCTATTTTTTTATTTTTTAACATTCGAAAAAAAGGTATAAATAAAGTTTTTAATTTTTGAAAATATCTGGTATTTGGCCCTAAGAAAGAACAACTAATAAGCGGAATTTCGTTTTACCTTCTAAAGGACATAAATTACTTATTAGTTCTGCATTGCAAATTGTGCATTTAGTAAGCTTTAAAAATTAAATAACATTATTTCTTTCTGCGTGCATCAGATGCATCACCAACCTCATAACTTTCAGCTGACTTGAGTTGAACGAATTTTCCAAAATCAAATTAAAATCTAGACTTATTAGTGAGTCCAATTATGGTATAAAAGTAAATATAATAAAATAAAATAAAAGTAATAATAATTTTCCCAATTTACATCAGCAACAATAATTTGTACAAAACCAGAACTAAATCAAAAGGCACTACCTTTCTAGGTACAGTACAAACAAATCTCGCATGCTGTGAACAGAATAGGGAAGTGTTAATTAGAGCGTAGAAATACTTGCAACCAAAAATTGCGACATACTGAAAGAGAATTCAGAAACAAATAAACAACCACATATGTATTTAAACAACAACTGACAACGTAACAGCAATGAAGGCTCAACCGAGTGTCTGACTGAGTAACCAACAAACTGACATACGGACTGCCTCCGGTGAATGGAATAACTGACTTCATGCAACGTTTTACAGTCATACCAACAACAACACTTTGTGTATATAACTAAAATGAAACTGTGTCGGGAAAGTATGCAACATTGCGCGCAATAACGATGCCATTTGAGAAGCGATAATGATTGAGTGGAACAGAGTGGAGGAGTATCTGACTGCCTATGTTAGGTGGCTTTTGTGACGATGTCGCCGCGGGCGACGTGGGGCGCGGACGTAAAAAGGATTTTCGCACGACACATATTTTCGAACTTTTACACTTACCAGGAAATACACTTACATACACTGTGTACAAAAAATAAAAGGAAGGGCGAAAAACAAGCGCTAGCGACGCATGCAAGTTTTTTTTTTATTTTTCTATTTTTTATTTTTACTTCAAATCTATACACACATAAAGGGGCTTCAATTAGAGATTTAGATTAACATTTATCTTTAGAATTTAATAAAATGTTGATGATGATTAAAAGCTGTAGCACCGATAATTGGGCGCATAGTGTCCAGCTTAATAAAATAGCTTATCCTATGGTCAGATAGTACTAGGAATGTTTAAATAAAACAAAATAGAGTTAAATTTCAGGCAAATTTATTATATCTCCTTCAAAATATGACCCGTCTGAAGCAATACACAGGTGCCAACGTTTATCACAGTCCTCCATGCACCCCTGGTAGGCCGACGAAGGCATGGCCTTCAGCTTCTTCGCCGCATTCTCTTTGAACTCCTCTATCGACTAAAATCTCCTTCCACGAAATTGTAACTTCAACTTGGCAAACAAAAGGAAGTCGCACGGGGCCATATCAGGTGAATACGGCGTTGGCACGATGGCATTTACTTGGTGTTTGGTCAAATAATGCAGCATAATTTGGGCTCGGTGCGATGGTGCGTTATGATCATGCAAAATAGAAGAATTGTTTGTCCACCTTGCGACATACGGCATCTCTCAAACGCTTCAAACGGATAAATAGTGACAGATGTGTGTCTTACAGTCCTACCAACATAAGAAAAAATATGGACCGGTTCCCACATGCGCGGTTCGTTTAAATTAAACAATCCCGGTACTTTTTGATCACAGAGTATAACAAAATTAAAGATCTCCATTACTAGATAGCTGAACGCCTACTAAAAAGTCACCAAAATCTATTGAAAGCAATCAGTGGCGCTACTATTCATCCCTGAGCAATCAAAGCTAAGAATGCACACTTTGACAAAACCTCATTAGATAAAGCAGGCCTACTATCATCGTATTCCAAAAACACATTCATAGATCAAAACAGCAACCAACCAAACGAAATAACCCATTATCTAAACATATATTTTTATATTTCCTTGTTCCTTCCGCTTGAGAGCAGGGGCCCGCGACAAGACTCTTCCATCGTCCTTCTCCACCTAATCTTTGACCAACCGCAACCTCTGCTCCTTTGCGGGTTCCAATCCGGTGCCATTTTCGCCAGTTCTAAGTGTGTAACCTATCCATAGCCATTTTCATCGTTTGGTTTTTATTAGGATGGGCTCCTTATTTGTTGATCTCCACAGCGCGTCATTGCTGATGGTGTTCGATCAGAATATTCTACAGGCATTTTTTAAGGATGTGATGGTGTTGGAGACCAGCCATGTTTCACTTCCTTACAACAATATAGATTTGCACACATGAGCTGAATATTCGCAGTTCAGTGCGCCTGAAGATTTGCGAACTCTCCCATATTGTATGCATTCGCCCGAACGTCACCCCTTGCTTTGTTTAGCCTACAGTTGACATTTTTATCTGCTCCGACGTCTGTCGTGATAGTGCAGCTGCTTTCGATAAATTCCACCGTCAACCACTATATGGCTTGCTTCACTGTGGTTGACTCTCATAGCCTTCGTCTTGGCGATGTTGACCTCCAGTCCGGCAGTGCGTGCCAGCATGACTAGTCTGTGCGGCTTTGCTGGCATGTCAGTGAATTTGTGAGTGAAGAGGCAGATCTCATCGGGTAAGTCCAGGGCCTCAAGATGTCTGGTGAAACTCTATACGATGCCTCTTTTGAGCAGATCCACTTGCCTCATAATGTTGTCTAGGACGATGACGAAGAGAAGAGGCGACAGAGGTCAACCTTGCCTTACGCGTGCGTTGGTGGTGAATGCGTCGCTGATGTTGTCGCTGTGAAGCACTATCAGTTCGGAGTTCTCGTAAAGAGCTCTGATGAGATGGATTATCTTAGCGGAAACTTCCTTTCTACTCAACGCCAGCTACTGATTGTATTGAAAAGCTATATAGAAGACAAAAAATTCTATGTAAAGTACAAGTACAACGATGATTGCTCTGGCAAAAAGCCAATGAACGCACGAGTTCAACAAGGAAGTATATTGGGCTTAAGGAAGAATCGAAATGTATAACATCTGCCTTAGAATATGTAATGCTGGCGTGCACCTAGACACTAGGAATCACTATCGACGCAAAGTTAAATTTAAAAGTAAGATTAAATATCGCTTCAACAACTCTTCATACATAAAGCTATAATGATGCCAATATGGAAGAATGGCATAGAAGTTTGGGGAACTGCGTCCAAATTAGGCATGACGAGCGCTGATATACATCGTGATTTAAGCATCGGCACTGTTGAAGAAGTGATACGTAACGCTAGTACAAATCAGCGAAAGCTGAAACGCACAGTATTTAGTAGTAAACGAATGCACCTGTAGTAGGTAGTTCCTGTCAGTAATATTTATCTTTAAATTTCTGTGATTTTGTAAAAATAGGGCAAAGGGCCTAGCTACTTAATGTATTAAGCCAGTTGTACTATCAAATAATAAAAAATAAAATAAAAAAATTAATAAAATAGCATTATTTAGCGTCTCTAAAGTTAGTGTGTGGAAGTATCAAAGTCCGAACGTTTTCTAATTTCTTGCCTATATGGCAAGTTTTACGCCCTGAACTACAATACGTCGATGTATATTTTTCAAAAGTATATTCATAACTTACAAGTACTATAAAACAAATTAGGCAAATTGCTATTTCCAAATTGCTTTGATAGCATCCATCCATTTACCACTACCTTAAAATAATCAACATACTCCTGCTGTACCCAACTTAAACCTCTCTTGTTACCATTTAAAAAGACGCAAACGATCAGGAACGTTTAGAACGTAGTAGGCTCTTGAGCTCATGAACTTCATGAGATCGGCATCCATGAGCATCATGCTGTCGAAGCCTCGTTAAAAAATCTGTATCACAATTTTTTTTTTTTAACTTCATCAACAGCATTTTTGGGAGTTTTCTTCCATAGAAAAAAGTGTCGAGCATTCGTTATATGGAGAAATTGCAACAAGCGCACTAGGAAAAAAAAATTGTCAAAAATCAACGCCTCCTCAAGCTTGTACCGAAATTCAGTGGCCTATAAAACTATAAAACTGCGTGCTCAGAAATTCTGATTAAAAAGTGTGAAATTTTGACGAAAATTTGTTGATTTTTTTTATATTAGCGCTTCGTTTGAGACTTGATTATTTGGTTTCCTAGTAGAATAACCTGTATTTTCATAAGAAGAGATTATAATTAAATAAGAAACAAATAAATTTCTAAAACTTATCAATAAGTCCTTGTGCTATATTTATTAAACGCACTGTACCTCATGCGGCCGCCGTAGCCGAATGGGTTGGTGCGTGACTACCATTCGGAATTCAAGGAGAATGTAGGTTTGAATCTCGGCGAAACACCAAAATTCTCGGCAGGCAATAGCAAACCTCCGAGTGTATTTCTGCCATGAAAAAGCTCCTCATAAAAAATACCTGCCATTTGGGGTCGGCTTGAAACTGTAGGCACCCCATTTGTGAAACAACGTCAAGGCGCACACCACAAATAGGAGGAGGAGTTCGGCCAAACACCCAAAATGAGTGTATGCGCCAATTATATATATATACCTCATCCGACTGAAGATTGAGCATATCACATAAAGCCAAGTCTCCTTACCCAATTCTGCTGAGAAACTCGTAATAATTTGCCTTTTTCAACAAAATGATTTTCTCTCCAAAAAAACACAATTTCTGACCGTGGGGCTCTTAGAGTCCAGATAGCGAATGTTTCAACGGTCTCCGCCGCTTACATTTATTTGCCAGATTCATTAAAAATTCTAAAGTTTCTCCAATGTTAGATTGTATGCGTTGCGTATACAGCTAATTTGAATTTTAAACGACAAATAGTCGTTCGGTTTTAGAATTGGAATAGAATAGAATTATTTTTGAATATGATATTCTATAATAATTTTTCCACAACATCTCTAACATGTCTCGCTTATATCACTGGGTTAGTGCCCATATTGAGAAACCCTGTACGTAAATATAAATATCTATGAATTTCCACATGTGGTAGCATGTCACACAGGTAAAATCCATTATGGCTGTGTGTATAATTGGAAAAGTTGGCCTCATTTACAATTGCCTGTCAGCACATTGATTCGTTACAGTTTACATTGCACTGTGTTTTTTTTTTCGTTTTTGCTTTGCAATGCTTCGCTCCTTTGCAAAACTTTCATTTGCAAATGCGTGTGGGTGTATTTGCGCCCATTCGTACATAGTATTTACGAGTAGATTGACGGCAGCTGCTCACTTACACGCTCCCATACACCTCCGTAGGTTAGGGCCGTCGAAATATACGCACCTATGTTAATTTTTTTTTTGTTTTTGCCATTACTGCCTCTGCGCTGGCCCACATTTAACGAAAGTTCTTCCTTCGTCGCAATCAAGAAGCAGTTAGTTTCAATGCCTGAGGTATTGAAAAAGAATCACTAGTTGACGCACATTCACACACCGCATACATTAGGCAGACAGCAGCTGATACACGGAGAAATACTTGCTGCAAAGCGCTTCAACTCCCATTAAATTCAATCATAATCATTTGGCTCTCCTGACGCATAAACTCGTGCACAACTCACACATGCACACATGCTCGTATGCTTTTAATTAAAACTAAACTTAACTGCTCTCACACTACCTTTCCGCTGCCTTCATACAGGCAAATACTAGATAAAAACAAAAATACCATGGGTTTATGTAAACTATCTCGCGTCTGCTAATACGTGCATACAACTCTAACTTTATTTCATTCATTTCATCCTGCCTCATCACACATCCTTTGGCGCGATTTATTCAATTCGAGATAAAACAAAGAACTGCAATTAAAACTTGAGTTTGTTGTAGAGTTTTTTTGTGCTGCAGAGAAAAGTCGGAATATATTTGTTTATCTGCATACGTGTGTAGGTATTTTTGCTAAATTATACTTTCATAGCTTTTTCTGTCTAGTGATTATATCTGCATGTATTTATGTTGATGACAACTTGGCTTATTAGCTAGGAGTAATTACTCGCATCAGTTTAAGCAATGGCTAAATAAAATAAAAATCAAACAAAAACAGGTTTTTCATCGGAAGCAGTAGTATATTGCATCTTAAGACTAGTGCTAAAATATTTCGAAAAAAATATAACGATTTGCATGAACTGTACCGATTTGAAAAGGCCACCAAACGTGAGGTTCTTCATGATATTATTTACTACTTTCGAAAAATGGTTTAAGGAAATCTGAAGGCCACATTTTGATTTTATTTTCCCAAATATCAGCACATCTCTCTTACGTTGATAAATTGTTTACACATTTTTATGCATCGTAAACTCTTCTCTTTTCATCTCAGATGATTTTTGGAACAAGTATTTTTGAGATAGAATGATTATACCACAACAGAGGTAGAAGTTGCAATCAACAAAAATCCAAAGAAACAGTTTTTCACTATCTGTGAGAGTGACCAAGTCTAGATGCTCTATGACATAGAACTCTCGATGGGCAACTTAAAAGAAATTGCAGAAAAAAAAAATTACATCATAGGCAAATTCATAGTCAAAGTCAGTGGCGTATCAAAATGACATCTTTTTTGGTAATTGGGTCTTTGCTGTGTCACTCAGACAATACTTACACTACCGCCTTAATATAAACATCAATCATAATTCCAGTGGAAAAATCGCAACTTTTTTGAGAAAGGACGCTCACATACACCTATACGAGGGTTGCCTGTTAAATTTTGTGGATACTATATGATCTGTAATTCGAAATTTTTATCGAAAGCTTGGGTATTTTTTTGGCATAAACTTAAATATAACGCCTTCAGCGAGTACTTTGAGCACTCAAAAGATCGAATTAATAGCCAATCCGTTTTACAACTCTGATTTGGTAGCTAATGACTTCTGTTTGTTGCCGAGCATCAGAAATGAAATGCGAGATCAATGTCTTTCAGCACCTGAAGACACTGTTGAAGCCGTTAAAGACCTCCGTTTTAGAGGTATCCACTTCTGAGTGGGAAAAGTGCTTTGAAAATTGGTTGAAGCGAATACAGAAGTGCATGGACTTCCAAGGAGAATATTTTGAATAACAGTAAAGCCATTCTCATTATTCACATTATTTTACTGTGTTTCAATTACTGGGCGCAAAGTATAAAAGGCATATAAATAAAATTTATGTCATATAAATAAAATTTATGTATTGTGTTGTTCACTCTGTCAAAAAACAAAATTCCAAAAATTGCAAACACAGCCATTTAAGGTATAGCGCTTTCATTGTGAGCTTTTCTGGACAGGTACTCAATAAATATCATCGAAATTTCCTTAGTATTCGCATAGTATGACTCCAGTTGACCTTTTCTATCTCCAAAACTAAAATTATCATTTCGATCGAGACTCCCATTAGGCTGCTGCGGAGTGACAGCTCCTTTTCTATGATTTGGCATGTTGCGTTCACAATGGGCTTCGAACCCACCACTACGCATAATTCCGCATGGCTCTGGGACCACTTTATATAATAAGTGTGGCTTATAGCTTTATTAAAATTGTACTTATAAATATAATTAAAATATATTGGTTAAACTAACATAATTTTTATATTTTACTCTTCTCATTTCAGGTAAGTCTTTGAAAGATAACAACTTATGGATTTCATAGCTTTGTATAAAAATTGTAAGTATTTTTCGAACAGTATTTGGCACAAGTCTCACCGCAGTGATGTCCACAGCGGACAGGGGAAGGAATGCACACCCACAAAATTCTAGAGATGAGGCTTTGTTAGATTTTGAAGTTTCCTCGAGCGCCTCAAATTTACTCATGGCCAAATGTATCTCGCAACCTTGCACCTTTTTGTACGAACCCAGCGCTGACTGAGTTGACGAGAAGCCCATCTTGTCAGGAACAGACCAAAGGTTTTTAGGGGTTCTAGTAACCTTAACTTGCGGCGAATACACCTCGAGGGCCCCATGTTTAGCTAGTTTATCTGCGCTGTAGTTTTTGCAGGTCCCCTGCAACCAAACACTACCAAAATAAACCAGAAATAAAAATTTGTGGATGCGGTCAATAGTAAGCGCGCTAGTTGCGAACGCACCGTAATAGAGCCCAGGACTTTAATTGGCGCTTGGCTGTTGGAATAAATATTTACTACCTTATACGAGTAATCAACCAGTCAACCGTTTATTTGATTGCGGCTACCCCGTTTCGAACATACTGCTGTGGTAGAATACTCGTCCACGAAATAAAAATTGCCAAAAATCAGCGCGATTTTTGAGCCACAGGAAGCTTTCACTTTATCGTACCAAAATTCAAAGGGCTAAAAAAACTGCATACTCTGAATTTTTTCTAAAAATTCTGATTAGAAGGTGTGAACTTTTGATGAAATTGTTTTTAATTTGCACATACTTAAACTTGGCATATACTTTACTTAAGATTTATGTGGTTTTTGTAGGAGAATTAACTATATTTTCATAAAAAAACTATTAAAATTAAAGAAGAAACAAATAAACTTTGCAATAAGTCCTAGTCTATAGTTATTTAATGCTGTGTATATATTTAAATTATTTAAATTTCGAGAACAGCGCATCACAAATCCAAATGGTTCATTTGCTTATTGCATTATTATTGAGTATTACACAAATCAAAGCCAAAAATAGAATTGCCAAATACCAAAGTCAACGCCTAAGTAATATTGCATTATTTATGGAATTTTATATAGTCTAATATGTCGAACCAATGCGGCCAGAGCGTAGAGACGCAGCAGAACGCAACTGCAAATTATTAGTTTACTACAACCACAACTATGCTTATTTGTGGCATGAACAGCTAAATAAATAGAAATATAAATGGAGTTACGGGTTGTGGGTTGGTTGAACAAATGAACAATTGTTAAGTAGTTACGCCATTTTGGGTTTGTTAAAGGAGTGACAATACTGCGATTGCATGGATGAATGGATGAATCTGTGCAATAGAAACGAAAACGTGTACATACTTCTAAAAATGTTTATAGTATGTGCGTGTGTGTGGGTGTACGTGCTTATTGAGTGCACAAATCGAAATAGGAAATCTAAGCCATTTGCAAATAAACCAAACAATGAGTGACAGGCCGTCAACGAGTGATAGCGTTTGGTACCCCTGCAGCAGCTCATTTCATTTCAATTAGTGCAACGCTAAAATGGCGAACGCCCATTCCATTGGCACAGCTACATTGCAGTTGAGTTACAACGGCAATTTGACTAGCCCACACACACATGCGGATTCAAACCTCGTAGGGAATTCACTGTCACTGAACCAGAAAACAGAACTGCTTTTTATTCCATTCTATGTATTTGGTCTACGTAAGGAAGTGGTTGCAGTATAAGTATATATTGCCCGCCCACAACATTCTTTTTTTCGATAGTTCGGAAATGGTATTGCATAACATACTTGGACACATTAGTATGAGTCTTCAGACAGCAGTCACTATTCATTGTTGGTGACTTACTAGTGTTTATTCGATACTAGTAACTGCAATCAAATCAAACAATTTTGTTTAATCAATTTGAAAATTTTGGTACAGATTTTTCAAACTTAATGTATTCTTAGTTATTCTTTAGTTTTTTAGCACATCACATATCTAAAATGTAAGAACGGCATAGTGCCTTATGCCGACCTAACGTTCAAATGTCAGAATTTATTGCCGCAAAATTAAAAATTTGCTCTGAAAACTTTTTAGCGTGTGTTCAAGGTTGTCAATATTCATGTTTTAAGACATTTTTTTTTGTTGATGGTATTCTTATTTTTTAATGTTATTCTTTTTTTCCTAATTTTATTCTTTTTTTATGCTTTTTTTTTTTTTTTTTATGCTTTTATTTTTATTTTTTAATGATAGGTGATAGGATGATGCTAATAGTGTTTATAGACTATAGGGGAATTTCAACTTATGTTTTAAGAATCCCGTTCATATTTCAATTTCTTTTGCACTAGCAAGGGACTGCTGACTCACTTTGCCAACGGCTGACCAATTCATTTTTTTCCTTGCAGGGAAATGTCCCTTCATCACACACCAACACACACACTCACTTACCCAACTAAAATTGCAGTGACGAGCTTCCTGCTTGTCCTTGCAATTAATTACCCCCTGTATTCGCTACATAAGGTACCTACTGCTATGAGCATGCCAAAGCAATGTGCCACATGGCACACACTCGCACGTGTACTATTACCACACTCACAGCAGCAGCAGTCTCATTCGAGCAATTATTGCTGTTGTGAAGTCCTAGCTTACTTCTCACAATCGACAGAAATTGCAGCGCATTGTCGTTGAGAGCATTTAGATAGCCATGCTTGTGTGTGTTTGTGTGTGGGCATGCATTTGCTGTTCACATAAATCACTGATTTGGCATGATTTGGTGTGGTGGATTAATGTTGTTAAGCAGACGCCGGTTTTCTATGCCATTTCCAGTATTTTTCAATTGTTTCTACACACACATGGATACTTACATACATATATACATACATACATTGGAATGCATTTAGAGTGCTACGCAAATTTGATCTGCTAATAAATGTAGATATGTATTTGCAATTTCTAAAATGGGAAAATCTGCCAACATAATTGCAAGCAATTCAAGCAATTATCTTTTACAAGCCAAAAGCAATTAAAACTCCATTATTAGCTCATTTCAGTCGAGTCTACATATGTTGCTGCTTTTTTGTCTCATTAATATGTAGCAAATGAATGATTTAACTGAAAAGAGAAAATTGCAATGAAATCAAATTCATTGGAACTGTTGGAAATAATTCCTCTATTTATTGTCCTAACATTTCAATACAAGGCATTTAGCAATTCCGGTAAAATATGCCAAGGATTCTGGGTAGTAAGAAATAATTTGATATCCTATCAATGAGAATGCTTGCTTGCATCCAAATCTTATACCTATAATTCTTCTACTGCGGGGCACTACAATTTGGAAAGTCAGTATTTGTGATATTGGTTAGAATTTCCGAACATTGTTTTCAATTTTTAAAATATAAAGCGAACTTTTCGTAGAAGCATATCGTGGAAACTTAACTGCGTAGTCCAAGTAGCAGTTTATTGCGACTTAATGCACTGCCAACTCTCTCCCGCTCCAAACCTCGGACTCAATGAAAGAGTGAATGGGAGAAATGTTTGCAAAGTGGATGCAGTGTTGCTCACACAAAACGTTTATTGAACTGAAGCGGGAATATTTCTAAAGCTAAGTCATTGAATGAGAAAAACCCTTTAAGAATATGTTTTATTCAATATATTTTTTGAATATTCGATTATAGAATTCTGGATTGCCTTCTCTTTGTCCTAGGCAAGCAATTTTGTTTGAATGTTTCATAGAATCATATAGAATCTAACCAAATTCAATAACTTGTTTGTACAAATCATGGAGAAACAATGTAGGGGATTATGTTGAGTTGTTTAAGTTACCACAAGTGAATAAATACCTCAAACAAGTACCATTGTTTTTAGCACTCACAGAAATTATATGTTTTTCCCTTCCAAAAATGTATTGTTGCTAAGTGTTAAATGCATCAAGTATTTTCCGGCTGGTTTTTTAAGAAAATATAGTTGATTGTACAACAAAAACCTTCCAGAGTTTGTATAAAATTCCCAAAAATGTAGGATCAGACCATTGAAACACGAATCAAGTTTAAAAGAGACTCGAAAAATAGAAATAAAAACCGAAGTTCCGTTCACATTTGTAGTATTATTTTAAACCTTATACGAGGGTTAAGTTAGGTTGTGGTGGTAGACGGTCCGTACGACCAACTCACTTAGACCTAACTGGAACCTGATTTACTTTTCTTTGTGTATTGTGGCTCTTATTAAGCACAGGATTGGTCCCATGCCCACCCCAGACAGTTCTGTAAGATAATTGAAAAAATACTTTGCTAGACTACCTGCTCTGATTTTAGCAAAGGCTGGACAATTGCACAGAAAGCGCTCAACTGTTCCTTCTTCTTCCTCATCACTACAACTTCTACAATATTCATGGGAGAATACTCCTAGTCTCAAGAAATGCCTGCCAAATAGCCAATGACCGCTGACATAAGCCACGACCCTTGAGATATCATCTCTTGAGAGGCTTAACAATTCCTTTGCCTTTTTCTTGCTTATTTGCGGCCATAGTTACCTAGCTGTTACGCATGTACCTTTATGTCTCCATGACCTTTTGGCTTCTTGGATAATTGTGTTTTTTTTTATTATCACTTCACTCGTGGCCATAGGTATCTCACTGAGATTTTTGTCACTGAGCAGTTGTAGAGCAATACCTTTCCTTGCTAGCTCATCGGCTTCACAATTTCTTTCCGTATCTCTGTGCCCCGGAATAAAGCTGACCTTGAGTACGACACTATTATCATTTAGGGGCCGGCATTCCTGTGCAAACTTAGCATAGCCGCACTCATTGGTTTAATGGCCGCCTGGCTATCCGAGAATATATTTCTAGTCGTTTTTGTTACGGTATGCGTATTTAGATATGTAGCCACTTTTTTATAGCTAGGGCCTCTGCCTGATAGACGCTGCAATAGTCTGGAAGTCGAACGGATAGTTCTAGTCTAATTCCTTCGAAAATACTGCTTACCCAACTTTATCGTCTAGCTTGGAACCATCTCTATACAAATTTAATTCCCCCTTCTACATGGCCTTGGTGTCTGCCACTCCCTTCTTGATGGTATACTCGTCTTGAAGAGCTTGTCGAAGGTGAGTCTAGGAATAGAATAGTCTATTTCTTGTTTGTGACTGTTGAGAGAGTGCAAAATACAGACTTGACCAAACCTCCGTTCTTTCCATAGCGCCATACTTTTGAGTCTAAGCGCCGAGGCGGCGGCCACGTGTTCGCTACGAAATTTAGTGCAGGCAAATTGATTAGCACTTCCAGCGCTTTATTTGGGGTAGTCCTTAAAGCGCCAGAGATGCATAGAAAAGCTGTTCTTTTTTTAGCGTAACTCGCCTTTTCAGCAGATGGCCACCATACAAGTGTTCCATGTTTATACGAGGGTTGTTGTTTATATTCCGATCCTTGGGCACTTTTAATGTTAGCAGGCGCCATCTAATGTTTCCATTGGACATATTTTACCTTAAACGCACTCAGAACATTTTGATGTATAAGCCGTATTAATGTTGTTTACAGTGGCTTTAAAAAATCAAACCCGGAAAGATGGAAATGAACCGCGACCATTTTTGTGTAATTATTTTTCACAACTTTCGACGTGGATTAAGAAGATAAGAATGCATAATCATTATACGGCGAGCAAGCGCCATCCTTTAGCAAAGTAAAAGCATTCTACAATGAATTTTCTCGTGATCGCTATTCGCTCACCGACGAATTCCGGGAAATGCATCCAAAATCAATTGCTGTGCCACAAAATATTGATGCTGCGAGCAAAATAATTGAGCAAGATCGTCATGTCGTAAGGTTGTGGTATCATTGGGCATTAGTATGACGAACATTAAATATATAAATATAATTTAAGTAATTTAAAGGCGCCTTAAAAAGCTTATTTTGAATCAACAATAAAAACGTTTTCAACCACCAATTTTTTTTTCATCCACTAATGATATGGCAGAGTATATTTTTTTGTTCCAATATTTGCAATATTTTCATGCCAAATATAATATTTGTGGTGTGCGTATGGTTATTTTTTCATAAATGTAGGGGCTTACAGTTTTGCGCAATATGTGTTTTTATGGAATTTTTTCAAAACGGAAATACACACATAGGTTTGCCACAGCCTGCCGAAAAGAGACCGCTATTAGATTTTTTTTCTTTTAGCATTTTTGTTTCGTGCCCAAGGTTTCCGAACCTATACATTTTCGAACGGTATTTACGCACAAACTCATTCGGCCACGACGTTTAGACTTGCTTACGCTGCCTTAATTTGGAGACGCTCTATGTAGTAGTAGCGTGGTAACTCATATTAGACGCATGGTAACTCATATTAGACGCATAGATCGAGTTCAAAAACTATTCATTAGCTTTCTGCTCCGTTCGTTAAACGTTCCGAACCTTTTGAGTCAAGTATGGTAATTCAGTTAAGGGTGCCTCCCTTTTGGAAAGATTAACTTTCTGCATTGATCTCAATATTGAGGAAATTGGGAAATTGGTTCAATTCCAAAATATAATTAGTACAATTTGCTGCTTTGACTTGAGTCCTATTTGAGTTATATGATGGTTCTAATACATACCTTCCCTTCATTTCTAAGTAGTATTAAAAAGTGTTGATCTATAATCAGTAAGAATTTTGTTCATTTGGCTTCAAATTGGCTCAAAACCAAACTACTTAATATTTTTTATAGAATTTATATATAAATCTAAATGCATTAAGAACTCGATTTGGTCAAAATATTGTATAAATTAATACCTTCCTATAATAAGGTAATGTTATGTATGTATGTGTGTATGAATGATTTTAATTACTTTGTAATTCTATATTACTTTGCTCCTTCAAATCATCCAACAATTTGCAGCCAAACTGATTCTTCCATTCCATTCAACAAAATATATTCCCTTTAAAAAGTTCAAATTCTAACAACCTGTTGACCACTTGCCAACAACACTCGTAAGAGGAGTGCAAAGTGGAATTACGCAAATTAATTTGAGGCCAATTTAATATAATTCCTGTAAATAAAAGAAAAATAGGCAGGCAGTTTGAGTAAGAAATATTTGCATATACATGCTTATATACATAAGTACCTACATATACATATTGATGTGCATATAGGATGCACGTACTATGTATGTATGTACTTTAATACATGCGTTTACCAAATTTTGCCGTCAAAGAAGTTGTGCATATGTATGTGTGCGCGCGTGTATGTGAGTTGATTGCGTGTGCTGTAAAATTCAAATGTGGCACAAAATGCTAGCCAATATCAAATATGAAACACCAAATTGTGGTATACACATCTGCACATACGCTATGTCCTATGAGTACTTATGCATATGTGGGTGTACATGTATATACCTCGCAGTGGAGCATCAAATTAGTAAGAAAAAAATACTCGTTTACACATAGAATTTACTGCAGAAATCGAACTAGTCCGAAAACGACCAGATTTGTACCGATTATATGCAAAACTATTTATTCCTGCCTAATTTATTTGGATTTAATCATTTAACTACCATTTATTTGGATACTTTGAAACCATTAAAAATTCTACCACTGGCACTAGCACTATGTCTCATCACCTTATAAAATAAAATCCCGAAATACCTATGTAATATAATAACTACGCACAGAATGTTCCGATTTGTTAAATTCCCCTCTACAGTTAAATTCCGCCAATCAGATGATTCATGAACGCCTAATTATTGAGCACGTCGAGATAACGATGTTCAAGGTTGTTAAGTGACACTTTGCGCCACGGCAGCAATATTCTCAAAAGAGCGTCCATTTTTGGTCCTTCAGTCATTTTTCTTTCCTCGAAAGAATCAGTTTCTTGAAATATTTTCACCCATCTTTAAATTGTCGACTCATTCGGACCAAAAAAATGACGGGTTTTGTGATATGTTGTTCTTAAAGATCAACCATTTTCATATATTTCAAGATTAATAAAACGTGTTATTCTATCGTGTAGAATTGCATCTCTATCTACTAGCCAAATGTTAAAGATGCCAAAAAACGGAATTATTCTCTACTAATATCTTGGCGTCGCTTTAGAAATACGCTTTACAACATGCTGACGAGATGAACGCAGCTTTGAAACGGATTTACTTTTTGTCTATCAAACTATGTACTATACACTACAGCTTCAAAAAGATTTAAGAATTTCTACTTCTGGCGTAGATAATAGTGCGCTTTTTCCATTTTCCAGTTCAAGTTAAAACATTTGAAATGAAATTTAGAAAGAGTTAAATTTTTGTAAGCATCTAGTTCCTTTAAATTCGACATTGATTTTTTTCATCAAAAAGTCTTAACTTCTAAAACCGTTGAGACTCAATCTTGAAAAATATTGAAAGAATTTTGGAAATATGGAACGAAATTCCGAATATTAAATAAAGTAGCGCCCTTTTAAAAAATATTTTGTAGCAAAAATTAGGAAAGTAATTAAACCGAAATATTGTCTGCCTTATGAGCTTTGCAATGCCACAAATACAAATCGGATCTGAAAAGGTTAGATATACGGCACACCGATCTAACAAACATTTGTATTTGGACCAAAGACATTGCAAATCTGATTGTGAAAGTATACCATGAAATTAGCAATCTTAAAACTGAGTCGTTGGATTTGTTTAAAGAGCGAGCAATATTTTCAGCTACCAATGAAGAAAACAGATCCGTACAGTTAATACCTTAATACTTTCAATATGCAATGCGGAAGCACAGAAGATACCAACGAGGCAGTACATTTCCCAATAAAACTTAATGCCGCCATATAAACTAATTATTAAGGGAGCAGCTTCTCTAATATTACTACGTCATCTAACTCCGTCAACATTGTGGCTGCTGATCAAGGCGCTTAGAAGGCATTGGATCTTGCAAGTTTGACTGGATGTGATTCAAAAATCAAATTATCAATTAGAGATTTTGATCCATAATTCCAAAGATTTTTTTTTTTTTTTACCGAAATCTGCCAATAGACTTCTCGTAGATCATCGCCATGGAAAAAATACCAGTTGCTTGTATGGAGAAAAGACAAATGCCCGACTACTTGGACCTGCGACTCGTACTGGTTGTGAGGTAGTTAACAACTAGTGCATTTTACTACAGGGTGTACACTCGAACGTATATATGTATATAAAGCTTCAATGTGGCGAGAAATTTCACTTTAATTTCAGCTCTTACATTTATGCTGCTGCTGCTGCTAGTACTGCTGCCCCAGTTGTTGACTAGTCTGACGGCGCCTACAATGACTTTCGGTTTTCCTTATTTCCCTCCGCTTCGTCAACACTCACACATGCCACAACACTGTTGGGGGTAATTTGCATATGTGAAACCAGCCAACAACTACCCCATGTAGTGTATAAGTGGAGCACTTGCAATCACTGTAATAGCAACAACAACATCAGTAGTAGCTCCTTCAACAGTCAGAATAATAATAGCAGCAACAATATCAACAATGGCAACAATAAATGCATAGTTTTGAGGAGTGGAGGCGGAGGTGTGAGTATACTTATTTGTTAGAAGCAACAATAACTTCCATGCATGCATTGTATGTGTGCGAGTATTTCGCCATCTATCATTTATTAGAGGCACATACATGCATATATTTATGTTTGTGTTTGTATTATTGCCTTCACAGGCGGAAGTTTCAGAAAATCGTCGAATGCCTGGTTGCATTTCCTTCCTATCTCCCTCTGTCCCTTTCTCTGCACAACACTTAAATGTGTTGCTCCAGCCAGCCCCCTGGTTGTTTGCTCGAATGCATGAATAGATGACTGAGTGAATGACTGAATGAGTGTTGTTAAAGTTTTCCAGCTTGCAATTAGCTGAATTTTGCTTATAAAGTTTTAAAGCTAGAAATCCAAGTTGGGAAATTTCAAATAAAGCCACAGAAATAATTGTATATGAAAATAATAAATTTGCTAATGTTTTTTAATTAATATTCAGAAATTAGGGAATAAATTCACTTAAATTAGATTAGTTAAAATACAACTACAATAAGTAATGGGCAACTGGTAAAGGCTGTCATAGCTGAATGGGCTTGTCCGTGACTACTCTCTTCTTGGTCCCTATCTCGATGCTGTCTATGCAAATAATTCACCGCGCAACTGGCAATGGTTGAGTGAGACAATTGCACACACTATCATAACCTAGTACAGTGGCCCGAGATGAATGTAGATAAATGATTTCTCTCCTTATGTTTTTTAACTTCAAAAACTGGAATTCGCACGATCAAATTATGTAACTAAGAAAATTGTCACGCCTTTTCCGCAACAACTTCCTCTTTTTCACATAGAAAGAGAATATTGATAATAAAATATCTAGCCAGAGAGGCACATAACTCTTTGGATAAGGCCAACTTAAGCTTTCTTGCAAATTACTTTACCAGCCATAATCGACTACGTTCACATCTGCACCGAATAACTAAGACAGTTGCTAACTACATAAATTGGGAGGAAGATGTGACGTCTCAACATATTTTAGTTTAACGGCTGAACTAGACAGAACTTAGACTAATTTTCTTCAAAAATGTATAGCTGACATTTTATCACAGTTAGAAAAGCGGCACCTACGGAACGCTTAACCTGCATTAAAAAAGTCTGAATGTGGCCTGTGCTAGGGGGATTCTGGACGTTATATTGAGATAAGAAAGCTCCTTTAGATCACTCCACTCTTAGCTTATTTTAACAATCTTGCTTTAACTGTGATTAGCTGCAGTCCAACTTTCACTCAACAGATGAGCCTACATGCATGTGATCGAGATGCATGCTAACCTCATTCACCTAGCCTGCCTTGAAATGGTTGAGAGGGCGAAATGCCGTAAGACTTGAGTATAAAAGGATCGCAATCCTTAAAGTATTAGCTGGCTTAGAAGGATTAGAGAGCTTTGCTAGACAAAATCTTTGGTGTGTGCGAATACAAGTAGATCAATCTATATAAGTTTCAATTTACAAATCCTTGAATTATACTTCAAGCTTACAATATACTTTTAAGGCTCAGTCTTTTGTATTGGACGGCGGCATAACAGAGATACCGGAGTCGTCTAAGATTGATGGCTATATGTCTATGACGCCTTCCCTATGAGAATGACTGCATTATCTATGCAACAATTTCAGTATTTCTTTACTTGCTGCTCTTATCTAAAACGTAGTGCGCTTACAAAGACACGGAACAGGACTCCAGTCATTCTCCATTCTCTAGCATCTAGAAAATTGTTCACAATCTTCAAGATCTCAGAAAATGTTTTCTATTGCTCTTGGAGATATCGATTGGATCATATTATAAGTCCTGGGACATACTCCGGAATAGGTAAACTCCGTGGTTGTAATAATCAATACTCTCGTATCAGCTTTTTTCAGCTGTTTTATGCTAGCCCTCTTATTACAGAGCTAACTTCAGTTTAGTTCACTTACAAGGATCAGGATCTCTACAAAGGCTCTGTCAAATCAATCCTAATATTTTCTATTATACTTTGTAATAAGTATTAGAAAACCTACACAAAAAATCCTGGCAATTTGCTTTCCATAAGTACCTTCTTCCACTGTTTCAATTAGCCCAATTGCGGTAAAGCCAGCGACCAGTCAAAGGTCGCCCGCACACACAGTTAGAAAGTAAAATGTAGTTAAAAGCAGTCAACGAAAAATAAAACTAAAGCTGATACTATTAGAAAGCAAAAAATTCATCTGAACTGTTGAAGGGCAATAGAGAAAAAGCAAAAAACAGATACCAACCAAAAAAACAGCCTACAGAGGAAATTCATGAAATCGCTTTTTGGTTGCTAATTTTAAACGGAAGTGCAGCGCCAGCAAAGCTTCTAAAGTAGTGACAGAGAGTAGATAGAGACAGTATGGCAAAGGAAGCATAATGGCTGATTTGGTAGAAAATAGCCAACAAAAAATTAAGTGAACTTGACTGAAGGATAGGAAAAAATGTGAATAAACTAAGAAGGAAGGAAAAAATGAGGGACTGAAACTCAAGTGAAGTTAAATGTTTAAGAATAGTAATATGCTGACAGGAAGAGTGGTAGCATATCTGGAGGAGTGTAAAAATAATATTTTTTCTAGTTTTTCACTAAGCTTCCAACTATTGCTGTCATTACTTGGAGCTCCGTTATTTGACGCCGTTCGCTATTAAAGTGGCACTCTAGTCACTACGTCGTACTAATAATAGCACATAGCTTAAACCACCAAAACTATCTGCGAGTACGTAAATCTACTTGAAGGGACTTCTGATTTTTCACTTATCAATCTGTACCAGCTTATCTCTGTAAGTACCGCTGATGGCTATCAAACCGAACCGAGCCACATAATCGCCGCTGTCATCATTATTCGCATGCACTCTATTCTTGGCCAAATTAAAAGTGAGGGAAATCGAAAAATTTCCTGCCATTACTCGGTGCATGTTTAAGTGGGCTTTTGGCCATTTTTAAAATTTGGTAGCCACAATATCCACTGCATCCGCATAGCTGTATTTGATGGCTCACTCATAGACAGGCTTAAATTCACAAACACACGCATAAATATATCTATGAGTATGTGTATGTGTATCTCACTTAGTCCTAGTACAACGGCCTTCAATTGTTGAAACGACACTAAACTGCAGCCATTGTAACTGCCGCCACTTACATTTGGTAACTCACACTCTTATACACACCTATAAATAGCGCTTGACCCTGCCGGGAAAAGGTAAAGTAATCATCAAATTTCTGATACAGAACTGGTACGACTTCGACAATTGTAAACCTGCCGAGGGGCGACCGCCATTAGAAACAACGCACCACCCATTCGGCTACGGCGACCACCATTACAATACCGACAATAAACAAATTATTAAAACTGAACGCGACTTTTGAGGCACTTATTTATGTTAAAATTGAGTATGCTACTTATAAAAATATACATACTCGAAAATTTTTGAAAAAATTCAGATCATACTATAAATTGTAAATTTTGGTGAGAATTTAATGAATATTCCTGAATTTCGTACAAAATATAGAACTTTGATTCATATCGCGTTTGTGAAAGAATGAAGTATTTCCGCCGTAGCCGAATGGGTAGGTGCGTGATAACCATTCGGAATTCACAGAGAGGTCGTTGGTTCGAATCTCGGTGAAAGCAAAATTAATAAAAACATTTTTCTAATAGCGGTCGCCCCTCGGCAGGCAATGGCAAACCTCGGAGTGTATTTCTGCCATGAAAAAGCTCCTCATAAAAATATCTGCCGTTCGGGGTCGGCTTGAAACTGTAGGTCCCTCCATTTGTGGAACAACATCAACACGCATACCACAAATAGGAGGAGGAGCTCGGCCAAACACCTAACAGAAGTGTACGCGCCAATTATTTTTTTTTTTTAAATTAATAAAAATTTAATTTAAAAAACTTAATGCCAACATTTATAATCATAGGTTATATGTGTGAACACAGGAGTATATATGAAATGTAATCTTTTTTTTTTTTTTTTTTTTTTTTTTTGTATTGTGAAGCTAATTTCTCCTGGAAGGTTTTATTCGATATCAATTGCATTAACTTGGAAAAGAGGTGCGTTTGTAGACCAAAATGTGTTAATCATAAAATAATTTTTAACTGCCTCAAATCAAGAATAACTGAATCGATTGGAGAGCTGTTTTTGGCTAAAAAACTTGGAAATGTTCACTTCCAACTGGGCAAGTCTAATTCATGAATTATTTCATACCCCTTTTACAATTTTTAAAACATTTCGATTTTTTTAGTCTTGTCTCGGAAAAATATATAAGCATGAACTCTGTTTCCTCTATATGTTGATTTGTTATTGTCCTGCTCTTTATGATTTCCCTTTTAATTTGCTTTAATTGCAGAGTAGCATTTGCTGGGCATTTGCTAGGTTATAATATTATATAAATAGTAGACTGTCTCACAAAAAAAGTAGCTACATATATTTCCACCGGAATTGTGAAATATATATATATTGTAATATTTTAAGGCTTCCGAGAAGGTATTTTGGAGAAATATTAAGATTTGCACACATGAGCTGATTCAATTTGAAAATGCTTTCAAAATCGAGTTTTTGATAAATAAAATATTTTTGTTTATTAAACTCAGATAGTAAAAATGTTTAAGCTTAAAAGTCTGCTTAAAAATATTTAAAAATGTTATCATCGCAATCAAAATAATGAGACATTTTATGCCATTTCTGACTTTTTTTTGAAGGCAGGTTTAAGAAAAACTTAAATAAGTCATCCAAATCATAGCCGATTAAAACTTCTGAAGTATCTATAGGTATTTTCTCCCCATTTTTAATTATTAGAAATCGAACCTATTCAAAACCCACACTTTTTCTTCGAAAATATCGTTAGTTTGATTCTATTGATAAAATGTTTAAAGATTTTTGTGCAGACATCTTAATCATAGAATATTCCATCATTTGAGATAGGTTTTCGGAAATACATTTTTTTAATTTTTGTATTTTTTATTTATAAAAAACAAGACTTTTTTTTAATTTAATAGTTACCAATACCTCTATACTGCAGACTACTGCGATCGGGATAGGAGCGCACGCAAATTTACAAATTTTCCTTTCTTATTTGGCGAATTGCTTTACGTAAATGTCTCATAACGCCACTTTGTAGCATCAAAGTTGTTAAATTTAGATGAACGCAGTTGTCAGATATAAATACTTGTGATAAATTCTGTGGCAAATTTTAAAATGCATAAGGCGAAAAAAATAGCAGAAAAAAGCTTGGTTATTTTTGCTTTTTCAAAACTAATGAGAGATGATCTCCGCATGAGGTCCTCCTGGTCGTCTTCTGTCGGACCACTGGTCGTCTTTTGACAACGCGCTTGAAGAAAATTAGATTCGACAGATGCAAGCAGCTTCTTCGGTGGCGCGCTTTCAACGGCATTGAAAATATTCTTTTCACAGATGAGACAATTTTCACTGTTGAAGAAGTTTTTAATAGTTAAGCAAAACGACAAAATCTATGCTAAAACTTCTAAATGTTGTTCCTAGGATTCAGCATGGCCACCATCCAGCCTCCGTAATGGTTTGGCGGGAAGTGTCTTGTAAAGGCGTTACATCTCTTCATTTCTGCGAAAAAGGGATTAAAACCGGGGCAGAAGTGTAACAGGAGGATGTCTTAGAGGGTGTGATGAAGCATTTGAGCAGCACTCTCTTCAATGGAGAGCGTAGAATCTTCCAGCAAGACTCCGCTCCAGCCCATAAGGCAAAAGCCACCCAGCAATGGCTAAAAAACAATATTCCTGGGTTCATAGCCGCAGAAGATTGGGCGTCTGGAAGTCCAGATATGAATCAATTGGACCTCACAGAAATTTGGTGCGTCTCAAACAGTCTTCGGTTCGAGCACCGACTTCAATATCCATGGAATCCTTGCGTGCAGCATTAGCTGAATGGCCTGAACGTTTAAAGATTTGTGTAAAAGCAAATGGTGACCATTTCGAATGAAAATTTAAATTTTTTTTTAATATTCACATGATTAAATAAAACTAACTTCATTAAAAAAATTATTTTAATTTCATATCTATAATGGACTTCACTTGTAACAGAACTTATGGCAGGACTAAGTATGCCATATTTTTATTTTGTACACCTACAGCTAATATGTATAAGCGAATGTGCCTATCTTAATGCCAATGCGCACAATTTTCATGTGAGTGCAAAAGCGTCACAAAGCGTGATATTTCACAGTAGAACCGATAACAAAAGAGAAGGAAAATGAACTAGTCTTAATACTAAATTCACTAGACGCACATCAATTCGCTACAATTTCATTTTCCTACTGGGTGAATTCGTGCACTACGTATGTTTGCCTGCATTTTGGATTGTTTCCTTTCTATCCGCTAGCTTTAGCAATGACATCATTTCTGCCAATTTTCGCTCATTGTCGCCGTTGAATCATTTTTGAAATTATACCATTCCTAAGTTTGTGTGAATTGTCATTTGCCATTCATCGGTCGTCTCTTCGCTCTATTTCGCACACTTGTTTGCATTCTTTAAATTGGCTGCAGCAGAGTGACGGCTGAATGCTAAGTGTTGAATACGGAGTGCTTAGCGCTGATTGTTGCCAGTTTGACGCAACAATGACAACGACCGCCTGCATATTGTGGCACGAGCTGCAGCAATTTTAGCTGTGGCTACTGCGCATTTGCTGGTGAAAATATGTGTCCTTATATGTGTATATGTACGTATGTTAGCCACCTTTTATGTTCAAAAGTAAATACACTTCCCTTGTGGCAAACGGTGTTAGACGCTGGTGAAAGTGAAGCTACTTGTGTTGGCAACACCGTCAAGGACATTCATTTTAGCGAGAATTTATGCATAGGAACAATGGTGGAACGGCATAGAAATATTAAAGTTATGATGGTGTTTTTTATTGACGATAATGGAGTGGTGGTGAAATTCTTTGAAAAAGAAATAATTTTGTGCAAATTTATCTAAATGCATAAACCCTTTTTAGTGTATTAAATTGCTTATGTAATTATTCAGATAAAACACACAAAAAATCCAGAATTGGCACGTAATGATGCATGGGAAGTACACCTTAATTTTCTTCTTATAAATGATATACATTTAAGACATCTTGTAAAGAGCAAAAGTTTTCTTATGAGGAATTCCAGACATACACAAAAAATCAGGTCAAGATGCCATAAAAAATGCTAACAGCAACTACTGCTATATATGTAATAGACCATAACTATGTATTTAGTAGATGTGTGTTCCAAAAAAAGCAGCGTACACATGAAAAACAACTTATTTATGATTCCATTTTTTGCGAAACTTACTTCGATTAGAAACGTTTATTTGTTCCGCAATCGGAAAATGAGTTTCAAATGAAAAGCTGCGATTGACTTTTATGTTAAACTTGGTAGATCTTTTACCGGAATAGGCCAAATACTTCGAAAATTATAAGTATGGGGTTAATGGTCTATCATGTAGAATACTAGCGATTTCAATTGATCAGGCGAATGACTCATCAATTCGATCTTTTGAGTGATCAAAAACTCTTGAGTGTGAGTCAACGAGAGCTCGCATTGTCTGGGTGAAGGATGATTCATCTTGGCGGCGGTTAGTTTTCCTTAATTCTCTGAAGACTACTGGCAAACAAATAGTTGAGTACCACTCAGAATTGACTGTTTTAAATGTCTTTAGTGATACAGTTGCGACATGACCAAATTTTGCGAAAACGACGAAACAGACAATCATTTGTTTCGAGGTGCTTCTCCCACGATCAAATTTGGTTGGATTAAGCTCATCTTGGAACACCTATACTGTCGATTGCTGTTTTGTTTTGGGGTCATCTGCATAGATCTTAGATTCGTCACCTGTTATGATGTCAAAGACGTTCTTTGTATTACCGCGGCAGAATTTCTTCAGCATTTCTTTATACCAATCGACAGGAGTCTTTTTTGGGGCAATTATCAAATTATACTGTACGCACCGAGAACAAAGCTTCTTAACGGCCACGGTGAGGATGCCTCTGTCTTGCTTCATGTCGAGATGAAATTTTGAACTCACTGCAAAAAGAACAAATAAAGTTCGTAAGTAAAAACGTTATATGTAAATTTATGCTACAAAATACTAAACTTTTCGTTATAATTATAAAACGCAAGCCTTGTATTTTACTTCAGTCATCCACACATCCGAAATGTACATTTCCGCTTTAATTAAGCAGCTTTCATCACTTTCCACCTGCTACTTTTTCACTCATTTCCTTGCTCACTGCTAACATTTACAAATAGATTAATTACAGCAAATGAATTCATTAACGATCAAAAAAACAATTTTCAATGCAAAGAAATGCAAATATGCGATGAGTGGGAAAGGCAAATCAAATGTTTTGTTTCTTTCAACATTTCAACCAACACCGAATCTTCAATTCTATAGCTCACGTCAACTCTTCACACCAAGCGCCATTCCAAGCATGCAATATGTTAGTAACTCTCCTCAGTAGCAGCACAAGCAACAGTTATGCCCAAAAAACAAAGCAGCCTTTAAGGCGCTAATGCTTACTTATTTTCATAGCAGCTACCCAAGGTGAAGCAGTTGTGTGAGGCCGATGGCCAGAGTGGCTAATGGCTGGGTTGTATATATCTATAGTCCACTTGTCCTTTACTCCTTTACTCCTTCACACAAACACCAATCCAAGCAGCTATTCGTTGAATACTAAATGCGCGAAAATTTCCACTGATGAAGAAAAACGACGATGACGCTGATAGTGACTTTGAGGAAAATGCGCGGTGGCAAAAAAATTAGTTTACGGAAATTGCAATTTTCCACTCAGGAAAACAATAATGGGCGAGTGAATGCCATGACGTTGTGAAGTATGAGCTACATTTTTGTTGCATTGCTGGTGGTTGCTTTTGTTGTTTATGTATTTTGAGCTTAAACAAAAGCTTGAGAAAGGATATGCGAAGCACAGACGATTAGGTAACGAATTGGCGTCGTTAGCTAAGGCAGCAGTGGCGAGGGATAGAGGTGTAGATATCCGATATACTGGCAGTAGACGAAGGTGTTAGTGGGAAGGATGTGCTGCAAGTCTTAGTTATAACGCTTTTTGGATCACGATAAAATAACGCGCAACCAAAAGCACGTCGCAATTTAATTTTTCAGCGCTAACAAAAAAAGAATAGCATAAGGTCGTCTAAATCGGGTACGCGTTGTGTGTGTCGGTGAGGACACGGCATTGAAGTGCCTACTGCTTAGTCTGTCTACCTTTTTGCCTATTTATTTTCGGTGTATCTGTGCTCCTTTGTGAGTCTTAATTTTTTGCTCTTGCACCTTTGAGTTTCTTTTCCATTTTGCTTTTGTTTGTTTTTGTTTTCAGTTGTCATTTCTTTACTTATTTTTTGGCGGTCAACATATTAGATGTTTCTTGGCTGCAGCAATATTTGTGTTTTTTCAGCTGCTACGCGAAGGCTTAGTGCCATATTCACATTATCATCGTTGCCTTCGCATACAAAGCAAAGCCGTTCGCCAAAGGGCTACCACGGAAGAATATGGAATTTACTATATACCTGTATTTTAGACATCCATCCATACATATGCACATACGTATTATATATTTCCGAAATGACCCAGCAACAATTTAGACTCTTGCATTCAGCATTCAAAGTTCTGAAAGCAATGTCGTGCATTCGTTATGTGTCGAAATTAGGGAAAAAAGTATCAAAACACAACGAGAATTTTAAACCTGCACTTTATTATAGATACTAAAATGTAATGACTTAGTCGAATGGGTTGTTGCGTGACTACCATTCGGAAGTGCGCCGGTTCGCACCTTCGGCCATGAAACACTAAATGACAGAAAAAGTTTTTTCTAACAGCTGTCGCTCCTCGGCAGGCAATGGCAAATCTCCGAGTGTTTTTCTGCCAAAAACTCCTCATCAAAAACCATCTGCGGTACGGAGTATACTTTAAACTGTAGGAAACTGTGAAGGAACATCAAGACGCAAGCCACAAATATGGCAACTAGCTCAGTCGAACACGCTATAAAGACTGTAATGGCCTATTATGTACGAGTATATCAGATAAATATTAAAAAGAGATATAGGATTTATAAATGAGTTATACATTTGTTGTTATTTCGCCATTTCTTGAGAGTCATTCTTAAATCTTGCTTTCTATGAAAGCAGTACTCATTCCGGACTCATCTTTTCGAGCGTTCTTCCGAATACGTTTACTGGGGAATATTCCTCCAGCGTTCTATGTAGGCATAGCGAAAGGTAAAAAATAATGAGCTGCCTTAGCTAAAATTTATTTAGTACTTACTCATTTGATCTGCTTGGGTTCCAAAAGCAGGGCAAGTTTAGTGGTATGTGTGAAGTAGCTTTCACATTGCTTTATAATTTACGTTGTTCTGGTTTTTCTTGACTGGAGTTTTTTATTTGGCTATTTACAATGCTGATATATTATAGTAATTTATTATATCTGCACCAAAAGAGAGCTCAAATTGTTTTTTTTTTTTTTTTATTAATTTATAATTATCATGAAGTATTCAAATATAGCAGGCAAAGTTACTTTCAAGTTTTTTGCTAATTCTACATGCACTAAAAAAATTTGGTTAAATATTGAAAATTTTAGTAAGAGAAATTTTTTTAATAGAAAATTTAATAATAGCTTGGCATTTTTGACTTTACTACAGGGAGCTCGAATTAGTCGTCGATCTCGACATAAAATTAGTAAATTACTACCTTCAAACTTCCATAGCATCTTCAAGTCGTACGATTCATGGTAAGCGTAAATGATTTTATTACAATAAAATTTCCGATATCGGCTGGTATGCTCAGCGAAACGTTCTTGGTCCAACGTTATTCCTTTTATTTGCATCTGATATTTCCATTGATAGAAATGTGTTAACTTCAACGCCCGCAGATCATACCGAAATTATCTAGTGAAACAAATGCCGAACGAAGCCGTCAAAAGTCTTGCAATACCACATAAATATAGAAGAGGAAAGATAAGCGGCTGTTGCATTAAAGTTCAGTATACGGTACAGGGTGGGCCATATAGCGTTTGCTTTTTGAACCACCTATTTTTTTGAGAATGGTAACACAAATGACATGTCAAATGTATTCATAATTTACTTAAAGATTTGACATTTACGAAATGGGATGCTATACGCTTGAACAAAATTGGGAAATATTGAAAACCTACATATTTCCAAAGTGGTAAGTCTTCTTCTTCTTCCGCGGTTACAGTAAATGGCGAGCGTTACCGTGACATGCTCAACGAGTTTTTGTTTCCAAAAATTGAAGAGGATAACATGGACGACATTTGGTTTCAACGGTGCAACTTGTCACACTGCCAAAGTTACACTCAAACTTTTGGCTACCGTTCTTGAAAACCGAATAATCAGCCGAAATTCCGATATCAATTGGCCGCCTCGGAGCTGTGATTTAAGCCCGTTGGACTATTTTTTGTGGGAAGCCATTAAGCACAAATTCTATGCGAACCATCCAAAGACGATTGATGCTTTAAAACACGAAATCGAAGTTGCCATTCATGAAATTGGAGACCAGACAATCGAAAATGTGCTTAAAAATTGGGTTGATCGAATGGCCTACTCTCAAGCCAGTCCTGGCAATCATTTGAACGATATTATTTTTCATTCATAAATGACAATGTTCAATCATCAATATAAAAAAAAGTTTGAAAAAATATTGATTAGTTTTTTTTTTATAGCCGATTCAAAAAGCAAATTTTACGTGGCCCACCCTATAGTAGTCCGGTGTAACGACCGAAATTTCGACGTTTTTTTATGAATCTTCAAAGTGGAGTCCTTAAAAAAAAGATGAGTTGGTTCGGGGAAACACACAGCCTTCCAAAGTCATCTGAAATAAAAAATTCAAAGAGATTATTATTCTGTAGACTTTATTTTAGGTCCCGAACCTATTTTTTTCATAAATTCTTTACATTAAATAGTTTATTATTAAAAAATTAAATGGTTTAAAGGTCCGGGATCTAGATATGTGTGTCTAGAATAACGGGTTAAATTTTTAGCCAAATCGGTTGAATAGTTTTGAGTCAGGGATTCCCCGAAATTTCGAAAACATGGTTTTGAGAAAACGCGTTAAAGTTTTCAGAGCTGCTCGTGTGTCACACGCTTTCATACACACTACGGCGCGCTCTCTTATTTTAGCTATAATTTTAAAAATAATTAAAATTTCTGTCTGAAATTTTCTTACTTCTGCGAGAAGTCAGCATAAATAGTATCAACCTGGAACCCGTGTTTAAACGCCGAGGCAGAATCTTCTGGAAACACAAACACTAAATTGCTGTAGTACCCATCAAGAGTTATTTATCGGTCGGCAGGCTGTTAATCCGACAGATATGTCTAGCGAAAATTCTACTGGCGCCATTGAGCCCCTGTTATTAAAAAATAATGTTTTCTGTTTGACTTCACGAGCTTCAGTTTTATATATAAATCACAATGTATTGAAATTGTATTTTAGCTCTTATAATTTTAACGTTTGGCATTGCATATACTAAAAAATTCACACCTTTAATGACTTATAAGTCACCAAATACCGTTCATATCTTTCGGTTATACTCTTTACTTAGCGGTTGCGTGAATATTACTTTATAATACCAAAAAAAAGCAAAGTAACGAACGAAAATACATAAAACTCATTTCAGTGCTGATTGTCCGACAACTCAGCTGACTTATTTGTTTTTTTTTTTTTGTTTTGCACTTCAGGTCATTACAGCCCCATTCGCTGGCTCATGAGCTAAGTAAAGTTGTTACTCATACGCCCCGTCACTGCTTGCTGTCTTACCTTCAGCTATCAATATTTTCTGTTCCTCTCACAGTACGTATGTACGTGTAAGCTTGCCGTGTTGGTTAACGCACAAGAAACAAAAAAATGTTTACGAGTACTTACGTGCCACTCCCGCTGTTTTTATGTGCAATTGTCGTTGTTGTCGCACGAATATCGCTGCTACTGCTGTTAGTGACGACGTAAAAGTCAGTTTAAATGGCCTCATCATTGCATCTGCAAGGCACTTCACTTCTCTGCACTTCGCCCTATGCGGCATACTTCATACTTATTTCGCTACTTTTCGGTTGCTTCATGACAACTGCCACACACCAAAATGGCCAAAATCGAATGGCTGAGGCGCACACTCACACTCAATCACCTTTTGGCCACCTGCTATTGTCCGCTCAGGCGCCAGTTGGTGCGTACGCTTGGGTATTAAAACACTTTGGGTCGCCCGTCTCAAAGCCGTAGTGTGATGCGCGATTTGCATATAAATGCGGGTCACGTACTTTTATGCGACACCGCGCACGACGTGTTCCAATTCAGAGCAGTGCATACATACTTACATACGTAATTACGTTGGACGCTTACTAATGGAATCGTTTTTATATGTATTTGTGTAGGTGTGCGTGTAAGATTGTTTGCTGAAGTGGAGCGATTTTTTAAATATTTTTTGTGCAGGCGTTTTTTTCTACGACTTTCCTGTTGCCTTTTTCAATGACTTAAATGGTTATGACTCCCAGATACCCACTGAAGGAAATCTATGTCTGCTATTTATTTCTCAACTACGCCTGCGAGGGTTTCCCTCACATTTTTGCTTGCACACATAATTTTTTTCTTCGTTATTTGCTTTGTTGTTTTCTTCTATCGCTGGTGAAATGTTCCTCTGTTTTGGTAAGAAAATTTAAAGCTTAGATACAGAGTGAACGTTTGGTTTTATGATTCCTTTGGCTGCTGTTTATTTTGATTGTTTTCTTTAAAGCTAAACCACATTTTATTTTCCCTCCATTTCTGCTTTATGCCAGCACTTTTTATTTGTTTACTCAATCCTCTCCTTTGCCATCAAATGTGTCTGTCTGTCGTTGGGTGTCATAAATTGCTTGTGCCGTATTACTTTTGTGACGAGCGCGGAATTTCAAATTCAGACACTTTTTGAATGTGCAAACACATTCCTTTTTTTACTCCCCCCCCATTTACTTCAATAGCTTTGCCTCGCCTTTGTATGACATTTTTGTTTTATTGCATTAAATTTCCTCTCTTCAGTTTGGCGTACAGTACATAGTCGTGGGCATTCTGTCGATTTTTTGGCGGTATAGTTCATGTTTCATTTTTTGCGTCTCTACCTCTTCTGTATGTCTTCGAGTGACTTCATTTTATTCAATCTGACAGTGCGCATGATGAATTGGCTGGCATCGAGTGTGTGTGAATTAAATGGTTTTTGGGTGGGTATGTGTGCGTATTTGTATTATTTCACTTGAGCTCGTTAGCTGTTTATAGTTTATGAGTCATTGTGCGTTTGCAGCCTAATTGAATTAGTTATGGTCTTTTCCGCCTGGCTGCTTGATTCTATTCAGCTTCGACACAATTGCCTACGCACATTTAGAGTTTAAAGTACTTAGTTTTTAAGATACTGGAAAATATTTCTACGTAGCCAAAAATGCTTATCATCTTCCTGCTGTTAGTCGCGCGAATGTGGTGGATTGATGGTAGCTTCGCGTGAGTAACTAGCCGCGGCTCAATTAGCGCGTAAAGCGCCGTTTTGATGGCTCTCTTGGTTTTATTAATTGTTGCCTTTAAATCACTTGGACTCGTCGATGAATCTAAAGAAGATCTCGCCAGTATTGCCAAAGGTACACTACATACACCGGGGCTCAAAATATAGCAGCGCGACATATTGCAAAGTTTTGGGTATTTATTTATTTTTCATTTAATTTAATTTAATTTATTTCTTTTTATAAAAATACAGCTTAAAGCTCACAGCTACACAAAATCTTATTAAATCTAAGTTGCAAACTATGGAGAATATTTAAAGAAAATCAACAAATTTCGATCCATTCTCAAACTTTTTTTAGGAATTTCACGAAAAATACTGGGTACGCAGTTTTGTAGCCTATTGTTTTCTAATATATATATATATGTATATAGTTTTTGTGATGTTGTTCATATTCTTTAATGCTCGAAATTTGTTTTGTGTGGTGAAAGTGTCATCAAAACAAAAAAAAAATGGCAAACCAACGCAATCCTTGAGGAACTTCAAACTGGCACCTTTTTGCTGCATTCTTTTGCATTCGACCTACAAAACAAACTCCCGAAATTGGTTATATTTTATATTTACCTATATTTGCTCTATTCTGTTTGTCCTATTTATGTATCCAGCTGTTAGAGGTTTCGTTTTATTCAAGGCGAATCTATGTATCTCCTTGCAATAGTACAAAAACAAAATGTGCAGGTTTTCTGTTTTGCACGTATTTTGATTTGCCAATTTAGCGATTTAAGCATCAAAATTTTAATCAGAATGTAAACAAGCAAGCAAAACAGTAGATCAAATTCTCAGTGGTAAAAAGAGATTTAAAAACTACCTTTAGCAGAGAAAAATCAAGCGGTACAACATTGTTGTAATAGACACTAAACAGATCTGCGACTGTCAAGAGACTTAACACATTGACGCCCGAGAGCGAGATTCATCGTTTTCATTAGTGATTTGTTGGTTACTGGGAAAGATATTTCTCTTTTTGGTGATAAGCATGATTCAATAACAATAACGATAAACAATTCATTGACTGGCATTTTGTACTGCTATTGAGCGTTATGCATTGGGTTTCTAAGTAAGTTTTCAATTCGGTTTTTATTTCGGAGTGATTGGTGGATACATACACGACAGCGTTCAAATAATCATAGTAATTTTTACTTTTGTTTTAAAGCTTTATACTTTCGTTATAGATTAGAAACCCAGTTTTGCGGGGAACTTTCATAATATTTTTATGAATATTATTTTTATTGCACGCCTCCCAAAATAATTTTCAAGTTTAAAATCACCGTTCTTATAGTAAATTTCAGCAATACATTAGCGGGCGGCAATGTGTTAAGATTTAAGTGGAAGAATACGACGTTATAGGATCTGCCAAATTCAAAGAGCGAAGTGCGAATTTGAAAGAAAACTTCTGAACCATTTCTATCTTCTATATGGCCTGACCGTCTACACCAAATAATCTTCGCATACCGAATCACTGAGATAAATAATAATAATAAACTTAAACGTATATGAATCTAAGGTGCTCATTCACCATATAGCTGCTTCTTCTTTATTGGCGCGGTACCCGCTTAAGCCGATCTTGGCCGATAGTAGCATTTTATTTAAATAAAAAAACGCCAAAGTGAATACAACGTTTAATGAAAACGAGCGCAAAAGAAAATTTGTTTATCTTCTAGAAATGCTCGCAGAAAAATTCAGGTAATTCAAAAAGTTCCCGTAATATATTCAGAAAGTTCAAAATACAAAGTTATTACCCAAAAGTGATACTATCGCCTTCAAAGAACTTTCCATCAACTGCGACGCATTTATAGCAGCTTTTAACCCAGCTCTCGAAACATTTCTGGAACTTTATTTGCGGTATAGCCATCAGATCCGTCTCGTGGGGTACAACACAGTCGTAATCCATAAAAACCGTTGATCTTGGTTTTTCGGAGCTCGTCTGATATTTTTCACTTTCTCACTCGCCTGATATCTTTCACTTTACTCACTTTCACTGCCACGACGTTCGTCATCTTCGATTGTTTACGATCTTTGGTGAAGCGTTCATGTCATAAGTATACAATGCAATATTTTGGTATTCGCTTATTAGGGATCGGAACTCATGCCAAAATTAGCCAAGAACTAAATTAAACATCTCGCTTCAAGGTTGCTGTGTTCAACAAACGAACACGGGAATTTGAATTCAACTTTAATTTGAAGATTTGCTTAACTTAAAATTTTGTATGGTCTTAATTTCTAATAAACATTTTGAGACTAGTGCTTCAAAGTTTTAATTTTATATTGCAAACGTCACAAAATGTTAAAAAAATTGCTTGCATATATAAACCCATTTCAATCTACTCACATTAGTTTTGCACAATTTTCAATTACACATACATACAAATGTGTGTTTCCATGTACGAATATGTGCTCCCACTACATCAATTTGTGCGCCCCAAAAGCAAATGTCCCTAATCGCAGTAGCTACACAATTCTATGGCTCCCTAGTTTAGCTCAGTTGAATATTCATGCGCGTGGGTGTAGCGGTACCATTTGCTTATTGCCACTGTGGCTGGTACGCTGGTAAGCACAAAGTGATGTTGCCAACAACAAATGAGAGCAGCAACTACCAAGCGTCAAAATACTAAAACAAAACCTAAGTGTACGTTGGTTAGATACGTACATACATATGTATGTATGTACCGACGAGCATACTATACATTTGGCGCAGCTGAAGCAGCAATGCGAGTTCGTTAGCGGCAACTGTAGCTAGGAATCAGCACTGGCTGCACCAATAATAAGAGATACACGAATGGCTAGGGATGTTCTTAAGTGTTGAGTTTTTAAAAAATTACCAAAATATATATGTACGCATGCATATGCAAATGAATTGATATTATATAATTTTAAAATAAGATTTCAAATATTGTAACTGTTAGTTTATAGAACCAATTGTTAATTTATAGAAAAATAAATAATGGAATCAATACAAAAAAAAAATTTTTGAACTTTAATTTTTTCTTTTAATTTTTCTTTTTTTTCATTAATTTTTTTTTTTTAATTTAACTTTTTAATTTTTAATTGTTTTAGCTGAGTTCATTATACTACGAAAGTCATATATGCAAGTTTCAAACTTTGTGCCAATTAAAAAAACGAAAATATTCTTCAAAATTTCAAACTTTTTGTGTACTCTTATGGAGGATTTTAATCAGAATACAATAAAAAAATAATATAAAAATACATGTTTAATTTTATTTTTAATTTTTTTTTTTATTTAATTAGTATTTTTTTTTTTATTTTTTTTTTTATTTTTTTTTTAGCTAAGTTCATTATACTACGAAAATCATTTAAATGCAAGTTTCACACTTTGTGCCAATTAAAAAAAAAATCAAACAATATTCATCAAAATTTCTAACTTTTTGTGTACTCTTAGGGAGAATTTTATTCGAAAACGCAAAATTTATACTTTGAGCTGGGGTCACAATTTTTCAATCTATAAAAATCAAATAACAGTAACTATTTGTCAAATATTAACTCTCCGCTCGCTTCTGAACAGCCGGTCCGCTCTCTGCATCGAAACTAAACACAGACTTTTCAATTAAAAAAAAAGTACACCTCTAATAACAATTGTTGCAACATCACCACAAATGTTCGCCCAAAACCGAAGAGTTCACGAGTAGTACAACATATGAAGTGTTAATTTTGTTACCCCTTCTTGGTTGATGTTAATGTAAAGTTTTTTTGTTGCAAATTTTTATGTGCGCCATTTTGTACTTAACAAGCTTTGCAGCTTCACTTCGCTGCCGTTATTTGTTTTCAAAACTAACAGTTTTAAATTTATATTTTGTAGGGACTCTCTTTGGTGCACTTACATATGTATGTACGTAGATATGTGTGATTGTGGCTTGTAAATGCGTCAAGTCTTTGGGGTTAATAATCGTGTCTTTTGTCAATTGCAGTGAATCGCAATGCAGACTTACGCCAGGGAGCTGCGACTGCGGCATAGTTTCCGACGTATTTAAGTTTTGCCTTTTGCCCTTCGTCCTTTTTCGTTGCCCTTTCTTTTGCGAATGCATAGAAATATGAATGCACTCGCACGGGTGTGCGTAATTCCATAGAGTCTATACTGTAGCGCACGCTTTGTTGCAAGAAGATTAAAAGAACTTTGCGAACGCAACTTTGCCGCGCGTGTGGCTGTGTGACAGTGTGTGCATGTATAGTTGAGTTCACTAAAGTTACTTAACTATAGTTGGAAAAAGTTTTGACACAAAAATTTATGCACATCTCTGTGTATTTACGCATCCACTCATATATGCATATGTGCGTATGTATTTAAATATTTATAACTGTTATCTGCCCACACAACGTGTACTAATAACTAAATAGAATATATAAGTGTAAACTTATAAGCAGCGCACGACTTCTTGTTGAACTTTCGTGACTTCCATTTGCCTTGAGATATGAAGTTCGAAGTTTCAACTGAAGCTCTTTAGCTCGATTAAGCTTACGAAGATGCATATATGGGAGTCTTTGCAGACATACGTACATATATAAATATACATACATCGTCTAAGGCGACGACAAGAAGTAAGTGGTGAATAATCCCTAGGCAGTATATTGTTTATGCCATCTTTGACATTTTTTAAGTAGATAAATGTACAATTTTACAAGATGAAACAGCGCGTTAAAATTATTAAAACTTATTATGAAAATGGTCGATCTGAACACGCATATCGCATAATTCGTGATTTTTTGGTGGAAATAGTTGTCCGAATGAATCGACAATTTAAAGGTTGGTGAAAAAATTTCAAGAAACTGATTCTCTTGAGGATAGAAAAAAAATTGGCATACTTAAGACTGACCCTTCTCACCATGTATTAGCTTAATTCTTTTTTTTTTTTTTATAAAACCGTAGTTCATGTTACAGCCAAACTATATTACTTAAAGTTTCAAACTTTGTACTAAATTAAAAAACATTCAAAAAATATTCATCAAAATTTCGCACATTTTACTTAGAATCTTTAGGAAACTTCTAAGTACACATCTTTAGGAAAAGCCATAGAGTTTTTGTGTAATATTGTGTCTGTTTTAGGTTGCTCTGAATTCAGGCTAGAACGAATTTTCCACTTTTCTATATTTGGAGAAAATGCACGAGTCGAATGCACCATCGAAAAAAATATGCCAAAAACCAATTAGAATTTTGAGTCACTTGAAACTTGCTTTTTGTTATAATAGGAATGAATGGGCTATAAAAATGGGCGTACTCGAAATTTTTCTAAAAATTCGAATTAAACAGTTTGAGGTTTTGATGGAAGTTTATTGATTTATTTTATTTTTACAAAGTTTAAAGTTTTACATTATATGGTTTTTGTTCTAGTACGAACCATGCTTTTAATAATACGAATAAAGCTTAAATAAATAGTGAAAACTTTGCAATATGTCGTAGTGCTATTATTGTGAAAACAGGTTTATACTTCGATAATCGTCATTTTCGTTTGTTGGTGAATCGCGGCTTCATGGCAGTATTAAAAGCAGCAAATATTCAGTAACTGGATGGAAATTGCAGATTTTTATAAATTATTGATTTTAAGTATTTGCTAATGTTAAAATGATTTTTAGTCGTTTAGATAAAGTAAAATATTCAAGCGTTTTGCGTTAAATGTCTTTATTGAGCCTTGCTTCTCGATGTATTTACGAGGTGGAGCAAAATTAATCATCCATTTTTTTTTTTACTAGATAAAAAACTGTATTTATTTTTATTAAATTACTTAATTTATGTATTTGTTTTATTTCTTTATTTAAATATGATTGACGTACGATGCCATTTGCAAAAACTATTTACATATAGATATTTATAAAGGGCGCTTACACCCTTTTCTGGTGTTTTTCCGAGCTCCTCCTCCTTTTGTGGCGTGCGTCTTGATGTTGTTCCACAAATGGAGCGACCTCCAGTTTTAAGCCGACTCCGAACGGCAAAAATTTTTTTATGAGAAGTTTTTCATGGCAGAAATACACTCAGAGGCTTACCATTGCCTGCCAAGGGGCGACCGCTATAAAAAAAAAACTGTTTCTTCATTTTCCGATAGTGTGATTAATTTTGCGCCACATTGTATATATCAGATTGGATCATACTACATATACCATGATTTATGTATTTAATTGCACTTCGAAACAATTTTTTTGATAGCTTTGAGTTTCTTGACTACAACTAACATGATTCAGCGTTCCAAATTGAGTTAAAAAGCGAGAAAAGTCGGTTTTTTTGTTTCAGTGTCGATACGGCAGAGGTAAAAAGCAAAGTGAACGGCCAAAAATGTGTGATTTTTATGAGATCAAGACAGTGTGAAATACAATAGCAAATTGGCGGTGCTAATCATTGCATTCTAGTAATAAGGACGTCGAAGATAAGGCACGCTCGAATGGGTCAGTTGCCGAAAATGTCGATAAAATCATGAAAACCATGAAAATCATTGAAATCGTGTAAAGCGTGGACAGATATTTTTTTCCTTATATTTTCCTTCGAACTATTTGAATGAGATGTCATACATTTTCTAGAGTGAATGAAAATAGAACTAGGTCCCTCATTAATCTAGACCGACCTTCGACTCTTACAGTAATTGGTATCATCACAGGGAGCTGCTTAATGTGAACTCATGGGAAGCATATGGAGCTTCCCTCTTATGACTTCTGTAGTAGTTGTTTATTATTATTATTATTTCCCGTGATTCCAGGGAGGATCAAAGGGCCGTAATTATAGGAACAAGGAAAAAGTGGAGAGTGTTAAACGCTTCTTCTGTCTTTCTACCGTTCTTGCCAGACCGTAATACCGCTGTCTACTTATAAAAAATCAAAAGGATTTATTAGCAACTTCAAGCTCACAGAATTGCATAAGCTATAAAACCACACACCAAAAATCTTTCCAGAAACTCTAATTTAAAGGAAGTTTGTATAATTTTTCTCATTTTTGTATAAAATTGGAAAAGTAGATTATCATGATTTTATTATACAGAGAACGGCACTTTTATTTAAAAATAATGAACATTCAGAAAAAAACGTAGTCAAAAGTGGTGAAAATTTTGATGTGCTATCGTTTTCAAGCTGCCATTCAGTCAGCTGTCGACGCAGCATCGCTCGATTCACATACACACAAATCTTTATAGCAGTTCAATTTGTGAAATTGGCAACATGTCGCTAAACGATTACGAAAGCAATGTCAGCAGCGAGGCAGGCGACATTAGACAACAACACGATGACTCTGCAACACAAATTCAATTTTCTGCGTCTCGAATTGGTTATTGGAATATTTTTATGCGATCTAAACCTTTTTGCAGTAACATGCATGCTTGTACCTAAGTAGATATGCGAACATGCGCAAGCATAAGTTTTTGCATAAATCAATTCGTTATAATTCCCCTGAGTGCTTCAGACGCCGATTCGTCATAACGACGGCGCGGCAATTTGCAATAGCCAAACAACCATTTCTGAGATACGTGTATGAGTAGCTGAAAACTTGTCTTGGGTTATTGCAAATTCTGCTTTTTAGAGCCATATTTTTTCTTTTGTGCATATTTTCGCTAACAAATTTTCAAAGCCGACACTTGAACTTTTATTTTCCTTTCATATTTTTTTTTTTTGTTATTTACTGCATTTTCCCCATCCTCACGTCCACCATCAATAACGCACCGCTCAAAGCGTGACACATTTGAGTGTCGTGAGTTGGAATATATAAAAAAAATTGCAAAATCGAATTTTTCGCTTTATATTGGAAAATATTTTTCAATTTACCGCGTGCACACGTCCACAAATACAAAAACATAGAAAGAATTGCGAAAAATGCATCAAATATTGGAAGCAAAGAAAACTGTGAAAAAATGTTATTTGTGCAAAATCATCAATGCCATGCATGTGTATACATATATGTGTCTGTGTGTGTATATCAGCCTTATCACTAGAACAGCAAAAACTAACAACAAAATGCAACAGCAAGTGCATCTGAGCAGCAGGTGCTTAATTTTTCGTTGCGTATGACTTTGCACAGTGCCATAGTTTGCTGTATTGGCGGTTGAAAAAAATTATTCTTTTTTTTTGAAGAGTTATACGAGTATCTAAATGTATCACTATGAAATGGACCTACTTTAGGACTTTCTTAATCAGCATCACAAATATTTTTCATACAAAAAAATCTGAAAGTACTTATACTGGACAGAATTTGGTAAAAAATAGTATTGGAATTTAATTTTGTCAAATTTTTAAAACATTTGCGAAGAACTGGAGCATCTGAAACAGACAAGTCAAGTATATTCTAATATTTTATTGAAAGATTTAAGAAAGCAACTTTTAATAAAATGGTAGCTGGTGAAGAAAAAAAGTGGCTCTTTTATGTTTTCGAAAAATGTACTAATTTTATTTTTGTTTATTTTTTTGGCTTGGTTTGTAACTTTTAGGTTATCCAAATACCATTTTGTATCCAAAAAAATCGATCAACTAACGGCTAAACTTTTAAATGTTAAATTGTCACAAGCCGGCCGATTTAATTTGTAAAATCAATTGTTTTTTTTTTTCTGAAAATAAGTTCAATCCCATAAAGACTAAAAACTGTAGCAAATTTTTAAGGAAACGGCCGTTTTTAGTTTATGAAAAAGATTTTTAAGATTCAGAAAAAAATTGAATTCATTGAAGAATATTTTTTTATGTGCTGCAAAAATATAGTAGTTTTGAATAATACGGCCGTTTAGGGGTTACTGAAAAAAGTTTTTTGTGGTAAAAAATTCAATCCAGGAAGTAGGGCAACACTTATATATTTTCGATGTTCGAACTTAGCACTTTTACACTTATGTTGTAAATAAGGTAATAAATAGTCTTTATAATCTCAATTCCATCGCTAATAAACTGTCGGTCAAATGCTCATTCTTGCGGTATTTTAATCAACAAATCCTTGAATTACTTGATTTTTATGTGTTCCGTATTCAACACTATATTAGTTTTTCACTAATCGTGGACTCCGAACCGAAAAGTGGTATTTTGAGAAATAAGTAAAAATGTTCCGACGTTAATTCAACATTCCTTTAGTTTTTTTAATTTAAAAAAGGCACCAAATTCTATTTTTCAATTAATGTGATTCAAACTATAGTAACTTTGTTTATGAATTGAACTGAATTTTTTTCAAATATATTTTGTACCTTTGAAGATATTCAGTAAATTCATTAGTAAAATTGGCTGAGTTGCGTTGGATTCAGCTTTTGACTGAGAAAGTAATGCTCGGTTGCTACTTAAAAAAATATGTCATGTGTTCGCAATATAAAGAAAGTGCACAATACCGTTGAGGAAAAAACTTATCAAAACTCAACGAAAATTTCGAGCCACTTCAAACTGGCGCGTTATTGTTCCAAAATTTATTGGGCTATAAAACTGCATGCTCCGGATTTCTAAAAATTTTGCGATCTTTTTTTTATTTGCGTAAAGCTTAAATTTGGACTTATACGGTATAAAGCAAACATTAATTAAAATTAAGTTGCCTGTCGAGGAGCGACCGTTATTAGAAAAAACTTTTCCTATCACTATGGTGGTTCATGTGTGTTCACTATAATATTATAATTTTAGAACTCGCCGTGGGTTATCAGTTACTCGTAGCTGTAAAAGCACTGATCAAAAATTTGTTGTTTTTTCTTTAATTTTGTGGTTTTGTTCATCCTCACTGCACAGTGCAGTACTTCTACGGCAGCAACATCAGCGTATCCTACACCTACATTTTGATTATATTTCATGTCACGCATACGTCCAGGTGTACACCATACAACTTGAACTGCTTATGCACACACAAATGTATTAACGCATATACTCGCATACACAATTAGGGAATACATACTCGTGCAACTACCTTCACATTTCGCACGAATGCAACGGCTTATAAATACATCATTCGTATGCACATGCACGTGCTGTGATACTCTTGCATACACGTACCCGTGTATACTTATATATACTTACACATATGCAAGCGTATGTACCCAGTAGAATTTGGAATCATCGTTCAAATGTTATCGTATTCTTCATTACGAATATTGTGAGTGCTTGGCGAGCTTCTCCTCCAATTTGTTGTTGGCGTCTTGATAAAAAATATAACAATATGATAAAAAGTCATCTTTAGGCAGAGAAAAATCTGGCAAGACGAGTTCGCGATCTCGTTAAATTCACGAAAATTTCGATCCCAAGGTGCATTTGTTGTTGTTGTTGTTGTAGCAGTATACCTTTCCCTGTCTGTGCGGTGTAAATCATTGGTCGTCTTCGTCTTCTTGTTTTGACAAGTTGAGTCCAGAGGAGTGGGCTTTATGGGTCAAGTGAAAAGCTGGTTAATGTCGTGCGGAGTGCCTTCAAATGCATTTGTCGCATTAGTTAGTTCCAAACTTACCTGTCTAAAGACAGCTATCTTTCTCCTCCGATATGTGGTTGGCAGCTTGATTTATATATTTACTTCATTAAGTCAACAAAATGCAAATTTCTTACTTAAGGCTATTAATTGCAAATTAAGATATACTTAAAGTCAAGTTAAAGCGACGAAAAAAATTATTAATTAGAAATATAACAATGAAAAAAGGCATCTTTATGCAGAGAAAAATCTGGCAAGACGAATTCGAGATCTCGTTAAATTCACGAAAACCTCGATCTAAAGGTGCAAATAATATCTTTTACGGATTTAAAATCATATCAAGCGAAGTATTAATTTATTTCTCCTTTATGGCTTATGCCATAAGCAGTAATAATGAAGCACAAAACCAACAAACCACTTTTGTTGTCCGAAATCGTTACAAAAGGAGTACTCTTTTATATCTCGCTTTAAAATATCTTCCTCTTTATATCCGAACATTTGCTGAGTGAGTGCAACCTCAAAAATCTATTCTATTGCATCTCAATACTCTCATTACTATAAAGTTCTACTGGGTACCTGCTCTCAAATATTATTCTCACCCTTCCATTCACATATATGTGTACTATGTTTAAAGTTAGCTACAAAATGCGGCTAACTGTGGCAAACTTTTTCGGATTATTAATTTTTTATTTTTTTTCCGCCCGTTTTTTACTATTTACAATTGTATAGCTCTTCATCACCGCTTCGAGATATTACATGAAAATTTCATTTACCGTACGTGGCTAATGGAATGTAAAATGAGAAAATTTATTGAACTGCAAAATAATTCGTTTAGAGGCATTTCTCAGAAGAGATATGCAAAAGCTCTTGCTTGAAAATATTGTCACATAAAAACAGATGTATCAAAAAACTTGTCACTGCTTAAGCATTCTTTATTTTTACTTAAGGTGCATTTATGTTACGTCAAATAAATATTGCCTAGGCACTTACTACTTATATATTGAGAATTTATTTGTTTCTTGTTGGGCTCTAATAACTTTTTTATATAAAAATGTATTTTATTCTAAAGCAAAACCGTATAAACCATTAAAAACACTTAAAAAACCTTTTTAATCAGAATTTCTATATAAATTTTGAGTATAAAGCTTTATAGTCCTTTGAATTTTGGTATAATAATATACTAGTTTGAAGTAGCTGAAAAATTGCGTTAATTTTTTATATAATATATACTTTTCTTTTTTCTGACATTTTTAGGTGTTTTCTGCGATATAAAAAATTGTCGAACAATATTGTATAGAGCAAATGTTCACGACCGCCGTCAAAATGTGTGATTACAGTATGTTTTTTTTTAGTTTTTTGAACTGTTATTTATTTTTTATTAATTTGTCTGCAATCACATAACTACACCGTGTCTAAATAAAATCAAATAAGGGGGACCAGATTGGAAGTACTTTTTCCGAAAGATTTTTTTGACAAATCACGCGTGGGTACTGTCAAGTTAAGTACATAATTTTTTTAAGTATGCATTGACATTTCATCATGGAAAGACTTATGCCTTAACAACATTTTCAAATCGTACAATTGTAATTAATGGCTACATCAATAAGCAAAATTGCCGTATTTGGGCAGAAGAGCAACCTAAAGCCATTCAAGAACAGCCATTACATCCATTGAAAACCATCAAACGGTGCGGCCTCTGGGCTGAAAGAATCATCGGCCCATATTTCGTCAAAAACGAGGCTGGCCCCAATGTCGCATTGAATGGCGAACGCTATCGCGCCATGATAAATGACTTTTTGATGCTAGAAATTGAAGCCTGTGATCTCCACAGCATTTGATGCCAACAAGGCTCCGCCACTTCCCATACAGCCCGTGAAACAATGGGTTTACTGCGTCGTCGTTTCGGTGAGCAATTTATTTCTCGTAATCGTTTGATTTCACACCTTTGAACTTTTATTTGTGGCTGTATGTAAAGTCTTAGTGTTTTGCGGATAAACCAGCTTCGATTGAGGCATTGGAAACCAACATTACTAAAGTTATTCACGAGAATCGGACCGAAGTCCTTCAGCGAGTCATTCAAAATTGGTGCTTACGGATGGTTAAATTAAACTCATTAATGGTTCTAAGCAAAAATAATAAAGATGACCCAATCAATTTGAATTTTCGTTGTTTTATTTCAATGTAAAATCCGAGCCCTCAAATCACCCTTTATGTCGTAGAAAAGTGGAGCGGATCAAATAAAAGTAAAGAAAATCGATGAAATAGTTTAATCCAAAAAGTGCATAAGAACAATTTAAAATTAGTTAAAATCAATTGCAATTAAGTCCTCAAATAAGCTCCTCTTCCTCTCATTACTAAACCTCACAAGAAGCTAATAAACTGCGTTACTCATACGCCACCGCAGACCGCAACCACCGAGACGCAGTATTGTGTTTGTATTCCACCTAACCATCATTAAGCATGAAACACAAGATAAAGCCATTGATAATGACATCGTCCGCTACCACAATTGCCACAATTTAAACCTCATGCAGAGCCTCTGAGTTTCGCTGACAGTGTGCAATCGCAATTGAACTTTGCGATTACATTGGCTTGTCATAGCTAATCGTCTTTGTATTCGCACTGTTTCACTAATTCAGCAACTTATTTAAGTGTAAATGTAATTTCAATTAATAGTGTAGTGTAAGGGATACGCGTATAACAAAAACAAACAATAGTGACGATGACAAAAGCGGCGCGCCCTCCACCAACAACATTTATCTATTAGAGTGGTAAGCAATGGAGAAGCTGTTTATGGCAAAAGCGACCACTATTTAGCGGTGGCTTAGTACGAATTTAAGCATGCAAACAATAAATGGGTGCACACATACATTTCTATGCACAAGCACACTTAAGTTCACATGAATAGCAGCACATTTACACTACAAATGTTGGCACTGCTGTGGGGAAAGTAATCTAAAAGCAGTCTGTTTTTTTTTTTTTTTTTCAATGCACTTGCTGAAGTTTTCATTTTGAACCAAATCAAGTGTTTTGATGTGCATGTATGCGCGTGAGCTGTTGGTTTTTTTCGGTTTTGGTTTATTTTTTCCTTTTACTTTAACAAATCATCTGACACTCAAGTGGTAATCGAAAGAATAACCCTTTTGGCTGTGCTTTGTGAGTCGCATATTTCAGAGTTTGTAGCGACAAATTTTGGCATTTAGTAGTCGGTTAGAACACATGAGAAGAAAGTTATTTGCATACTATTTTTGCATATATGTGTACGTAAATATATTTGCGTATCTTAGTCTTATTATTATAATCTTATGTTATTAAATAGTACCTACGCTGACGACTGGAACTTAACTAATTTTTTATTTTCTTTTTCTTCTCATTTCAGGTAAATATCAACTTTTGGGGGTTTTTAATTAAATTGTGATGTGGGTGAGTTCGGAAAACCATTTATTTTTATTTTTTTTTTTATTTTTTTTTGTTTTTGTCTTCTGATGGAAATCTTTCCAGCAACATTTATATACTAAATGGTGATGCACAATTAATTATCCTATCGGAAAATTTGTAATTTTTGCAAATGGCATTGTGCATCCATTGGATTTGACATTTATCAACTAAACAGCTGCTGTATAGAATGGAGTGCGTAAAGACCAAACTAAAGATTTTTGTCATTCAAAATCATTTTTTATTGTATTTTTTCATTCTCATTCAAAACCAAGCCGCCTTGTTTTTTTATAAATCGGCATTCATATCAAAATGTCAATAACACAAATTTACGAATTGAAAAAAAAAAATGTCCGACCTGTAGCATTTATCTGTAATATCTTACGCCAAATATGCTACTGAACCTGAATATGAAGTTAGATATTCAAAAAGTAAAACCGTTTATAAGATATGGCAAAACATATTATTTAATTTTTTTTAATTCTGAAACAAATTTTAGCGCTTTGGAAATTTGTAAAATCGAAAAAGTCGTGTTCTCGCATACCCACTTTCCAAGTACAACTGCGGAGCAGCTAACTAAATTTTTTTAGCTGGATTATGTTTTTGACTCTAAGGAGCCCCAAACTTTTCCTCTAAATATTCCCCGTAATATTTTTTTAAATTTGTTTAATTTTTGTGAATTTGTTAACGGAGTGTGTAAAAGTTTATAAGATTTTTGTTATATTTACAATGAAATATATTTTTATAAAAAACTGCCTGAAAAATATTGTAAATATTTTAAAAATATTAAGTGACTTAATGGGGTGTACTTTCGTGTTGATGCAAGGAATAGCTTCTACTTTGAATATGATTTTTTTCAGTAATTTTTAATTTAAGCACTATATACTTACTACTACTAAATGCTAAGACACTCACGTTCAAAAATTGGGTATTTTTTTTTCTAATGGCTTCAAATCACCCCTCATCAAACATTCAGGAAACATGTAAATATATCTTTTATATCTAAACGAACTAAAAAATTATTATAACACCTTGAATGTGCAAGGCCATCAAATCCTCATCTCAACACAATTATAATTTTAGTAATTTTCTAATTCGTTACTCAACCAGCCAAAGCAGCAGGCTCCTGTTTTTGGCCCTTTTTTAACCTAATCGGAAAATACCTTTTTAAACATTCAAATAAAATCACACTGACGACAGTAAGGCACAACTACCAGCACATAGAGAAACGCGTCTAGACCGGAATTTCAATGAGAGGAAATGAAATTGCTGAATCAGTCACACCAACCTGAAACGGCAACAAGTGTGGGTACAGCAACGAAAATAAAATAAACAGAAGAGAGGTAGCGACACTATACCCAAACTTTGTAACACTCATTGCAAAACAACAAGCGTTGGGGTGGCTAAAGCGCACACCCGGAGACAGACGGACGTGAAAAGTAAACGAACGTAAAGGGTAAAAAATTCGCTTAAAAATATTTACATATAAAAATGTGTGAAAATGATCATTGGGTATGCAAAAGTTGTTTCACGTTTCCAATTACAATTTTTTTTCTACCGAAATTTTAATGAATGTGTAAATGTAATAGTACAAGAAGGCATTTAAACCCATATAGTAGGTAGATCCCATCATAAGCTTTACCTTTTTTAAACTTGTTAAAAGAAGCGACTGAAGTGAGTTTGGGGTAGAGAACGAGGACAAGGCGTAGCAACTCGTGCCGTCAAACAAACAGACATGCGTCGCATGTCGACATTCACATTGCTGTCGCCCGTTACAATTTTGAACTAGTAGCTGGCTTCATTTGCTTGATTTACCGATAATAATGATAGCTTTGAAATCCAATAAAGAATTGCTTTTGTCAACAAGCACTACACTGAACTTTTATTGGATCATATTATTGTCGGGAATATAGCACCGCAATCTTAAGATCTATTGTTCCACTTCAAGGGCGTAGAGTATGTTCTTTAATCCTGCTGCCGAGAGGAACTTTAGCCTAAATACCTCGAGTTCATCGTGTCATCCGTTATTAGATCTTCACCTAAAACTATGTTGATTTTGTATATCAGGGCATAAAATATCATAAGAGGACCATGCCACGACAAACATGACAATTCTCATGCACTTAGGCGTCTTACACTTTCGTTTTCTCTCTGCAAAATCTACAGATCTCACATTACTAATACCATTCATTGAATCAGATGATGACTCAATCTACTACGGCATCCATAGCTGAATGGGCGGAGGTTTTAAAAAGTTCTTTCGACAGCAGAATTTCTCTACTGGCAGGCTTGGCGCGATGGAGAAAAACTAAAAACGTAGATGTACTAACATTGAGTAAAATGTAGTATCACACACATAACGGTTTTCTTTTGTGCGAGAAAAAATTTAAAATTTGTTGGCGAAAACTTACTCAATTCTCTTCTAATCTTCGCTTTGTTAAATCATTTTGTAAATGCTTGATAATCCCATCTAATAGAACTTCACATCCAGGCTCTGTGATCTTCTGCAACGTCGTTAAAGAAGTAGGCGGTCTTGATCGGCGGAGATGTCTTGATCGAACACAAACTCTTTGTATTCGTGTTTCCTGAACGCTTTTGGTCGATCACCTGTGTCAATCTGGTCGGGGCGGTCAAGTGCTTGATCGGATAGGAGCAGCTCATAGTGAATCCTTCCATTCCACCAGACTTCCATGAAGATCTGCTATCCCGTTAAATCGGGATTGACCGGTCTACACTATTTCACCATCATTTTTTTGTATGTTTATGGATATTGTTCGCTAATGTTGAGCTTTTTCCCCTGATTGTTACCACCGACGCCTTCGCATATCGTCAGAATTATTATTTTTAAGTAATTAGAGATTTTGTATTTGGAAACTATCATTAACCCCGAAGATAATAATGTCAACATCGAAATCCAACGAAGAGTCCTTCTAGCCCACAAGTGCTATTTTGGTCGAATTGGGGCATTGAGTTGTAAAGTCCTCCCTCGACGATCAAAAAAAACACACATCTTTAGTATTTCATTACGCTTGTTATGTTGCATAATGCAAACGCTTGGGCAATGACAAAATCCGACGAGGGGTCTTTAGAGTGTTCGATGGAAAAATTCTGTGGCAAATTTTCATATCTTTGCACGTTGGCGTCACTGAAGTCAAATCGATCCAAAATGTTATTTTGCGTCGATTTGCGTGACGCGCACACACTAAGCTTTTTCTTCAGACCAACCTCATGCGAATGTTTCCAAACTGTTTTCACACTAATCTTAAGTTCCTGACTTCTGAATGACTTCTGGCCACTTATGAGCAATTTTTAAACTGCAATCAATAAATTTTTTTTTTTCAACATGAGCACAAATTTTCATGATACATGCACATATCAACAAAAGCATACTGATGTACAAGCACGTAAGTCTTTCCGATCGACGTGTGCTAGTCATTGATAATCAAAAATGTGCTTTAAACCTCACTATTGCAGGTGGAAATTATGCCACAGAGCAGCATAAGCATAATGTTCTCATACCCTCACTCACAGTGGTAGTGTGCAACTACCCGCTTCACTTCGGTTTATTTGCCCGAAGGAAAAGTATTGCTTAATTTTAATAATTTCACTTGTTTTTCTGCTTGATTTGTTTTTGTAGCGATGGTAAAATACACGGCACTAAATGAGTCTGAATTATAGAGAAATAATAGCCATGTGTACACTCAGTACGATACACAAGCAGTATTGCTCGTATTACGCTGCATTCGAGGCCCCTGGGTATAGCAAGCAGTTCCTCGTTTTTCCATGCGCTGGCAAAAGCTTTGCCTTAGCTTATCTGTACTAGTTATCATGTATATATGTAAATACATATTCCTCAAATATGATTTCCCGTACTTGCTGTGCTTTCATGTTTTATCTGCGGAATCATATAACTCAAATACCTTTAGGGCTGTGGAAATTATGTTACTGATATCGGCGCTTCTAAAATTGCTGCAAATTGTTTAGCACTTACACCAAAGTATGTATAACTTGTTACAAAAAAATCCAGTGTATTTTTTGGGGCTAATATTTTTTATTAATCATAATATCTGCCATCTGCTTCAGTAATAAATCTCTCTTTTTAAAACGAATTTACAAACGAGTATCCTTTTTAGAAATATAGTTCAGGATGGCGGTCGCAGCAGCACGAATAGCTGCATTCGATTCATGGTAATTTTCTTTCAACACAAAACGCAGTTGCGGGAATATATAAGTACAATAGTCGCAGGGTGGCAAATTGGGTTATTACAGCGAATGTTGTAACGAAATGAGTAGGAAATTCACTAACAAATGGATAAATTTTTTGACATCTGTCAGGTCGTGTGACACAATTTTTGGTCGATGGTTAAGTACACTATCATCCAAATGTGCCAGCAGCGAATTTCCCAATATACAGCAATTTTCGCGAAAAGACCCAACAACTTGCCAAAATTCCACAGTTGTCTGAGGAATTTTCAGTTCCATTTCAATGAATTCGCAGGTGATTTTTTTAAATTATCTTTGATAAAATCATACATTTTTCAAGATTTTTTGGGTATAATCCTCTCTGTGGACGACCAGGTCTGTCATCGTCTCTAAGTTTTTCTCTGCACGATAGAAAATGATTGTGTGAATCCCATACGGAATAAATCATAAAAAATAGCGCTCGTAAAGGACTTCAAAATGTGAGACTAATTTTCAAGTGAGACTAATTTTATATTTTTTCAGACTACGTTGACCCTTTTAAAAACAAGGCCAATATACTCCTGAAAAGTGCATTTTTAGGATTTACCTATGTAAATATACATATACGAGGTGTGTTGAAAAAATAAGGTGAATTTTCATTTTCGATTATTATTATTTTTTATGCTGGCACACACACCTCGAATATAGGCATGTTCACGATTTTAGTAATATAGCATGTATAGTTTGTTTGTGAGAGGCATCAATAAGACAAGTGTTTTGCACGTTTAGCGATTTTCTGCTATCGAAAAAAATAGATCAAAGAAGTTCCATCAGATTTTGTGTAAAATTAATTAAATTGAATTAAGTGCTCGAAAACACTTGAAATGTTGACAGTGGCATACAGTGGGAGTACTCTGAGTCAAAAAAATGTTTACAAGTGGTACAAGCTTCTTACAGAAGGTCGAAAAAATGTGAATGACGACGCTCGCTCCGGACGCCCCAGCACATCAACAACCGGTGAAAATGTTGAGAAAGTGGAGAAAATTTTTATGGAGAATCATCGAATCACAATTAGAGAAGCTGCTGAGGATAGCGGCATATCAGTTGGCTCATGCCACGCAATCTTTTCGGAAATTTTGGGCATGAAGCGTGTGGCAGCAAAGTTCATTCTAAAATTGCTAAATTTTGACCGAAAACAACGTCGCATGAGCATCGCTCAGGAATTATAGAATGACGTTTACGATGATCAGATTTGCTTAAAAGAGTCATAACTGGTGACGACCCTTATGGTTATGTCATCGAAACCAAAGCCCAATCGTCCCAATGAAAGAGTCCAGAAGAGCAAAGACCAAAAAAGCACGTCAAGTTGGATAAAATGTCAAGGTTTTGCTCTCTGGTTTCTTCGATTACCAAGGCGTAGTGCATCAAGAGTTCTTACAACAAGGGCGTATGGTAAATAAAGGCCCTTGAAGTTATGGGCCGTTTGCGTGAAGCAATACAAAAAAAAACGCTCGGAATTGTGCCTCATGCCTGCGACTTTTTCCTGTTTCTTAGATTGAAGAGACCCATGAAAGGACGGCGTTTTGCATCGATTGAGGAGATAAAAATCTAATCGCTGAGAGAGCTCAAAGACATACCACAGTGCATATCAGAACTGCTTCGAGGATTGGGAAAAACGCTGGCACAAGTGTATCATATATGAGGAGGACTGCTTGAAGAAGATGAAATAGAAATTGATGAATGATATGAATATGAAGCAAAGGAAGGAGGGGATGGCTCCAGAAGATACGCCAAAGCCGAGAGTCTGATCTTCATCGTGAAATGTGTTTGGTGGAGCTGGGATGGCATTATGCACTGGGAAATGCTCGAAACGAATGCCATGGTCAACAAGGAGCTCTACATTGCCCAGCCTGCGTGAAGGAGACTATTCGGCTGAAAAAACCCGATTGACCTGGTCAAACCATACTCCTTCACGACAACGCCAGGTGCCATGTTGCACAAGTCGTCAAAGCCGCACTCCAAGAGCTCGATTGGGAGATCCTTCAGCATCTGCCGTGTTCTCCGGATCCTGCACCGACCGACTACCATCTTTTCCGTAAGTTTGTCAAACCATATGAATGGCGTTACCTTCCATAACAAAGAAGTCCTTAAAAACTGGCTCAACAACATCTTTGACACCATACCGGGCGATTTTTGGCGGAACGGAATCAACAAATTGGTCGAGAGGTGGGAAGGGGTTATAAACGGCGAATATATAATTGATTAACTTATTGATATAATTATTGTTTTATGTTTAAGTAAAAGTCTTCTGTAAAAACGCTACGAACCCCAACCCAATAGAAGAAAATTCTGAGCATCGTATGCAAAAAATGTCAATAATAAACGTGATTTTTAAGCGACTTCAAACCACTTAATTATGCTTAAAGTAAGATCTTGGAGACCATAAAGTTGCATACCTTCAAGTTTTCTATAGATTCTGATTAAAAGACGAAAATTATAATGAGAAGTTGTTGAAATTTGTTCCATTTTTGGCAATTTCATACAAAGCTTGGAACTTTGATTTATAAGGTTTTTGTTACACAATGAACTAGACCAATACCTCACTTTGCGTCGTGGTTACGTTCCAAAAAAACACAACGCAAATTGAAACGACTCAAAGTGAATTAAGATTTTCTATACCAAACCATGTAAAGATCTAAGATAGGTTCTAGAGCTACCAAAGTACTACTTTTTAAAAAGAAAATTGAACAAAGTAAGCATTTAAAAATAATATAAAATTTTATTGCATGCATACAAAAAACAAAAAAAGAAACTTAATTTATGAAAAACAAAATTAAAATTTATCATTGTCTGATGAGTCCATAGTGGCTGTTGTCGCAAGTCGTCTTTTTCACACAAAATTGGTCCAATGTTTACTGAACAGCTTTTTTTACAACATGAGATAAATTTTCCTGCAACAATTGATATTTATAGCTACCGCCTGGGACACTTTAAAACTCCTTCCGCTATCAGGATCGTTTAAAAAAAAAATCTCAATTTCTTTGTCAAGCAAACACATCGGAGTTTATTTGGAGATTAAATTTTGTTCTTTGAAGATTTCTTTTGAACGGTAACTGTCCTCTTCTTCAATAGCAAATTGCAATTCCAGTGCGATAGTTCTTCTTTAGAGAATTCTTGGTTGTGCGAGGTTAGCAATTTATTTATGTCAGTCTCCTCCATACCGTCAAAATTAGACTCTCTAACTAAATTAGAAATTTCATGACGAACAGCTGCTGTACCATAAACTTCTGCAGCGCATTTTCGGTGAACCCAATCAGGCCATATTTTGCGCCAAACACCATTCATGCAAGATGGCCTAACCTCTTCCCACAAATGGGAAATAATTTCTATGGCTTTCATAACGTTGAACCTTTTCCAAAACTCTAGCATGGTAGGCTTATCTTCTCCAAAGAAATTTAAATGTTCCTCGAAGGTAATAACTTTTAAATACATATAGAGTTTTTAAATGATAGTTTTTTTTTATTTTTAGGAATTTTACTAGCAGCGCCTTTTCCCCTAATTTGGCAAAAAACAATTACGGGTGTATATAAAAAAAACTTTAACTCTGCCAATAAATAAATTGGAAAAATATTTACCTTTTTTGTAACCAGAAACAACACGTAAAAATTTATATAAATTTACTAGCATTCCCCAGTGGGCTTCGCACCACCATACATAAAATGTTTTTTTATATTGAATCGTCTGGCGTGCTCCCCAATTGGTGTTTTATCGGCTTTTATTATTATTTTGTGGTCATCGGTGGGCATCAGATCGAGTGGAACTTTGAACAATTTCACCAATTCATTGTGTTGATGGAACATTGTTTGCAATTCATTCACGCATTACCCAGTGGGCTTCGCACCACCATACATAAAATGTTTTTATATCGCAAGAAATTTTTCATATTAAGTTTTCTTTATAGAACTCGTAAAATGTTTAATCCGTTGAATTAGTTGATTTTTTTCATTCAACATACTTTCTAAAGAAGTCACAATAGCCTTTTCTGTACTTTTTTAAAATTTGATTGTGGTGGTCACCTATATACATACATGTAAGGTGAAAGTGCCGATCAAAACTTGTAATTAAACTTTCATTCCTTAATTTCCATTTCTATTTTTTACACTAAATAAATTATGCTAAAATAAATAAAGTTAAAAATGTTTTTCCAGTTCCTCCTGGAGCATTCAATTTTTTATTATATTTTCGTCCAAAATGATTTGCAATTCGATAAAAAATTGATTGCTAAAAAGATTTGATTTGTGAACACAATAACGTACAAAATAAAATGAAATAATTTTTATTTTTATTTCGGAAAAAGAAAAGCAACTTTTAATTTAATACAATTGTATACACAACATTTTTTATTTTATTTTGTGGTGCATAAATAAACAAATTTTTTGGCGTTCCAACTCTCGAACATGCAACGTACAGTTGACCGTGGAAAAAGCAAGCATCCTCTAAATTAACTCCACAAACCTGGAGCGTTTGCCCTTGGGCTTTGTTTACGGTAGCCGAACAGGAAATTGAAGACGTTTAAATTCGAATGGCATGTCCGTTGATATTAATTGCAATTGCTTTGAAAACTCACGTGCTGATGAATCATTTTGAAGACGCACACGCATATTGGTCGTCAACGAAAGCCTTTGTACGTGTGCTCACAAAAATGAACTTTTCAAACATGCTTTAATTTCATTTGCTGGTGTTGATCTCAGAATAACAGACAACGTTTGCACCGCCAAACAGCTCTTGACTCTGTCTCAAATCTTGCAATGTTCGACTTAAGGCTTCCAAAAATTGTGTATGGGTCATTGGACATTCGTCCCATAAAATAATCGATGTTTGTTGCAAGACTTTAGCCATTCCAGAACTCCTTGAAATATTGCATGTTGGTGTTTCAATTGCTTGCATGTTCAATGGTAATTTCAAGGCGGAATGTGCTGTGTGGCCGCCATCAAGTAATGTAGCTGCAATACCGGAAGAAGCAAGTGCCAATGCGATTTTTCATTCCGACCGAATCGTTGCCAATATCAATGAAATCAAAAATGTTTTTCCAGTGCCGCTAGGTGCATCCAAAAAATACAATCCACCAGTGTTGTTATTGACAGCTTGCATCACTTTGTCATATGCATCTTTTTGTTGATCATTTAACTGTGGAGTATACGTTTGTACGAACGCACGCAATTCATCACGATCAAATTGCTGTTCGCGTTGCAATTCTCGTTCAAATAAATCATGCATTGGACGATTTGGTTGAGTCAATCCTAATTGCCCTAATGCTTTATTTAAAGAACTCAAAGCACATAAGAGAACTGTCAACTGAATTCTAACGACAGCAAATTAATATTAACATAATACACTTAGAACCACAACAGTACAACAGAAACGCTCATAAGCGGCTGTGTATTTGTTGTTGTTTTTCCCATACAGGCGTTTCGTATGAGAGAAAACCATTACTCACACAAAATGTCATAACTCAGGAACGGCTGCACCGATTTCAATCAAACTTCACACAAACTACCTCCTCAAAGATAGAAAAGAACTCTAAAATTTTTGAGTTATAAGATTACCAAGGAAATGTAATATATAACGACAACTTGAAATAACTCAGGATCAGCAGTGTGGTTAGGAATTTCAGCTGATATAAGGCTATCGATTTGATCCGGAGTTATTTTATGTACCAGCCAAATTAGTATATGTGCGTGCGGCAATCCCCTTTTCTACCATTCGATGGAGTACATATGGCAACGCACCTCCCCAAATACCTATAATTTCACAATTAAATCCATAAGTGCTTTACATTTTTGCCGAAATGGATACTCATGTGGTTCAAACCCATCCTAGGGCTATCCAAGTCCACGTTTTGGTCTATATCTCGAGACCCTAGTCACGGAACGGTATGAAAAATACTCTATACTATAGAAATCATCAACAGCTTCCATTTGCTACCCATATTGTACGAACACAGCCTTAAGTTATCGGGGTCCACATTTTGGGCGATATCTCGAGACCCTAGTTACGGAGGGGCATTAAAAATACTCTATACTTTAGAATCATCAACAGCTTCCATTTGCTACCCATATTATATAAACACATCCTCGGGTTACCCGGGTTCACGTTTTGGTCTATATCTCGAGACCCTTGTCACGGAACGGTATGAAAAATACTCTAACTATAGCAATCATCAACAGCTCCCAATTGCTACCCATATTGTACGAACACATCCTTAAGTTATCGGGGTTCACATTTTGGCCGATATCTCGAGACCCTAGTCACGGAGCGGCATCAAAAATACTCTGTACTATAGAATCATCAGCAGCTTCCATTTGCTACCCATATTGTACAAACACATCCTAGGGTTACCCGGGTTCACGTTTTGGCCTATTTCTCGAGACCCTGGTATCCGATTCTTAAAATTTCAAAACACAAACCATCTACTGAATAGTCCAAACAAAGCCTGAAAATTTGGTTTGGATAGGTGAGCCCGTTCTTGAGTTATAAGATTACCAAGGAAATGTAACTTCTTTTTATATATATAGATTATTCTCTTTAAAACAAAAGCACAACACACTATATAATTGAAACTGAACGCTAAAATTAGCAGAACAAAGTGAAAATAAAACTGTTTTAAAATTGCGTTGATTTTCACTTAGAAAGCGAATCCTAGAGTTTTGGTGGCATGGCGCAATTAGAAACAAAAGTGTATTTTAGAAAAAAAAGGAAATTAAAAAAAAATAAATTAAAGACTCGAACCCAAAAAAACGCAACCTCGAAAATCTAACGATATCGATAACTATGGTTTGGCAGTTGAGAATGGCATTTGTGTTCGTTAAGTTTTGGCAAGTCATCATGCATCGTTTAACGCCAAAATAACGCTTTCAAATTGTAAAAATTTACCGTGAATAAAATAAACCTGTTCGCAAAGTTCACACATTTTTCCATACATACATAGGTATTAAAATAAACAAATTGTGACATGAATGTCTATTATGCTAAACAAATAAACGAACAAAAACAAACTAGTCTGCAAACGCATGAACACGCTCACAAATTCATTTGTATAGGCAAATACATGCATACATATGTATGTACATAAATGCATACACGTGCACATATAGAAGAAAATTGCACAAAAATGAAGCTATCGACAAAGTGCTATGCCACTACAAACAATTTAGCATAAATTTGCACTCTCTTAACCATTTGAAGCTGACCAAATTGCATATCATACACATAAAAGCGCATAATACATATGTACATGCATCCATATGTGTATCTTCTTTCGTTTGTCTACAGCCTTTTTCTAGCCTGACTTAATGCTTAACTACCGAGTGTCTGGCTGATTTACTACACGTACATCCTTGCCCATAAAGTCTTCACCGGCGGTGAGCCTCTATTGAAACCCCTAATAAAGCAAACAAATTTCAATAAAACCCAATGCTTCCTTGTTGCATTTACTCAAATGTTTTGACTTTCATCGAATTTCACTTCATTTGGCCTCTACGTACTATTACTTACTACTTGCTGCGTGTTGTTTTTGTGCCTCTAAAGTTTTGCTCAGCTGCAGCTATTCTCATTTTTTAATGTGTTTGCATAGGTTAACCTTTTCCCAGCAAAGGCTAACTGCTACTCAGCCAGACATATTTTTCTTTTTCTATTTATGTAAAAAAATTTTATTCGTACTTTTTACTTTGCCATCAGTTAGTTGGCCCTTGGTTGCTAAACTGCTGTGCTGGCCTGCATTTTTTGCTTGTTTGGCTACCACGAAACTCTGTTGAGTTGGCCAACTGCCTGCATCCTTTAAATATTTTTGCTCATTTTATTTGCTTCAAAGCAAAAGTTTTACTTAGTTCACTAACTGGTTTGTGTTTATTTATGTTTATTTTATTTTTATTTTTCTTAGTTCTCTCACATATTTTGCATTTTTTCTCATGAGCAGAGAGGTTTATTTAGTTGGCCTTGATTTGGTGTATTGAGGCATAAAAACCAAATGGATGGAATTTGAGGAAGTTATTGAGTTAATGGATTGTTTAAAGGTGTTTCACTGAGTAAGTGTTGATCAAATTGGCTATTGAAAAATGAAACAAAAAAAAGAATAATTGTCTTATAATGAATAAAGGAATATTATTTTTAGTTTTCTCTGCATAATTAAAGTAAACTAAAGCTATTCATATAAATCTTATTAGAATTATAGCTCACCAAGATTTAGATAAATTTGTTTATTCGCATCCACACCTTGCCAAAAAACTATGCAAAAACCATGATATTCTACTCAAGAAATTTCAGAATAATCCAAGCTTTTAACTTTCACACGCACGTATTTTGTACCAAAAGGGTTTACTAAACTTCGAAGGTGGGGCAAACATTTGAAACATAATTGTCTTTTTCCCAAAAACTATATTTTTTATATAAATGTGATTATTATTTTTTTTTCTTTGTTTGTTCCTTTGTAGCCTTACACTCCTAAGTGAGTTGTTGTGAGTTTATATGCCTGAAAAGTTTTACGGGTTTTTGGATCCGCTAGGTGGCATGTGGTCAAGATATTTATAGGAAACGTGTTTAGGGGCCGATTTGGGCCGAAGATATTTTAACTTCTTAAAAACAAACTAAAGGTGAAAAAATGAGTTCGCTAAAGAGCTCATGAGATCGAAATGTTTGGAAGTGTGTCAAAGAACATTTTTGACAACGTATGTATATAATGTAAAATTATCGCATCAGTACTGTATAAATACCGTATGTCTACATTGCATCAGTAAAATATTGATACTTTGTTGAGTGATGCCTTGCAACTCTGTTCACGTTTTGAAACATTTTATTTACTTTGAACAACATTAGAATATTAAAAATGATATTTTAAATAAAGTTATCTTATAATGTTAATAATTTCATTATAATTTTTTTGTGGTTATTTTTTAATATTGCTACCCTTTTCCCAAAACCATCTAAATCAAACTTTCAGCCATTATATGTACAATGCAGAGTTAAGAAAAATGTATTTATTAAATTTTCATTTAAATCTTGAACTTTTTAATCTGCTGCTTAAACTCTTTTATAGTCTTAGGTAATTTTTTCGAAAAAACATTTTTAAAACCTAATTTTAATTATATAACCCGATTTTCGGATGTACAAAACGATCCAGCTCGGGTGAACCTAAATATTTTGACGTAAATCTTAAAATACAAAAACATCATAATTCCAACGAAAACTCAGAACTCCTTTTTTTATGGAGAGTGATGCACCCTAATACATGGTGGAAGATTTTTATCAAGATTTAGATCAGTTCAAGGATTTGCTAAAGCCGACTAATGCACTTTTAATGTTTACCATACTTCTTACACTTAAAAAATTCAAAACACCAAGAAACATTACAAATTTTGAATGAAAATATTGAAAGTAATCCGAACACTGAAATTTCACAGCTGCGGCGAGCCTGATTGAAGCAATAAAATAACATAATTTATTGCTTCTACGGGAAGGCTTGCAATGCAAAAAACAGGAAGTGGTGGCTTTAGAGTCAGATAGATTGGCTTTGTAAGAGCGAAGTGATGAGCTAATAAATGAGAATGGGAGGCTGGAGAGTTGATGCAGGAAATAGCGAAAAAGGAAGTTAGAATAAAGGGTAAATGAAGCATACAATACGCACACATACATATGTTCATGTATATGTTCGCGTATATATACATATAAAAATAGAAAAATATGAAAGTAATGGCTTATGGCAATGTGATGATTGCTTTCCCCTTTTTATTGTATTACATATATATTGTGCATAGCACACAGTTGCATTGAATTATGTTTATGCTTTTATTTTTATTATTTATGTTGTCATGCTGTTAACCTAAAAACATATATTTTTATCTTATTCAGTATGGAAACTGCCACGCCACAAATATCGCGCCGCAGATAAATTTATGAATGCGTTATGACTTGAATATGTAAAGACAGATAGAATAAAGGAAATGATGACGAAAGTTGTATAAATCAAAACTGTCACTAAGCAAATGGTTATAAATGGGCATTGAAAATATTTTGTTGAGAGAGTTTAACTTTTGCTGTAAAGAATTGACGAATTGAAGCAGTTTTACTTTTAATCACAAAAGTGTTTTTTTTTCTCAAAAAGCTCTCAATCATTATGTTCAAGTGACTTTAATGAAATTTAGCGAAATTTAAATAAATAAATAAAAGTGCGAATACAGTATACAATGATTCACTTGTAACCATTTTTTCAGAATAAACATGTATTTTCATCAAAAAAAACAGCGAGAGCTTAGTTGCGCACCTAAATTCAAGTCAGTATTTCTTTATAAATTTCTACTCTGTCAAAAGTGTCAGTTTTTGTACCAAACTCTGGATATTTGCGTTTCCGCTTCCTTTCACAGAAATCTTCACCTGGGCTCATCGAATTCTCCTAAATTCTTACGATGATATTGTAATTAGGAACTCATCATTCAGTGGTGTGGGAGCAATTTCAAGTCAAGTGATCCAAGTATTTTGGGCACCGCTGTGAGTTTATGTTGTAGTTTTGCATATAATAAGAAGTAAACGGAAATAATTTTGGGAAAAAAATGTTTAATGTTGAGTTTTATTTAATGTTGAAAATTTTGGTAGCGTTTTTTTTACGTGAAATAACATTCACATTTTTATTAATAGTTTTTTTTTTTTATTTTTCGGTGAAACATCTAAAAAATATCTGTTTTGGAAAAAAATAGTTTTTTCGCTCAAAAGTTTTGAGAAAAAAAAGTTGTATTGGTATTTTTGAAAAAATCCTCTTCAAAATAATTTTTTGATTTATTCATTTTTAAAACTTTTATAATGTTTTTTAATAAAAACTTTTTTTTTAATTTCCGGCATTTTCTACTGGCTTTTCGCTGTACATATTTGAATATAACTCGAAAAATTATGGTAATCTCACTATGAAATTATGGACTACTACTAAGCATAGTTTTAGCTATTAACGGAAAAAATAAGAAACAAATCTCTGAATGCGGTGTTTTCAAAAATTACTAAAAAAATCAAAATTTAAAAATTTTGAAAATATTCAAAAATCCATTTTTTTTTATATTACAATCAAATATTTTCCTAAAAAAATATAAAAAAGACTCTTATGTTAAAAAGAATAGAAGATATTTTACTTTAAAAACTTAAGTACCAAAATTTACAGCATTGAAAAAGTCTCAAATTATTAATTTTTTTTTAATTTTCTCAGTTTACTTTTTATTATACTCAATCCTATAAGTACACAAAGTTTCAGAAAAATTTACAAATATCTATGTCCAAAATACTTGAACTACTTGTCATGAAATCGCTCTAAGAGCACTTTAAGAGCGATTACTGTGATTTTGTAGGCCGGCATAGCGGTAGAAGAAGAATTTTCAAAGATATCAGAACTATATATGTAAATAAAGATTCATTTGAAGAGGCAAAATAGTACCAGAATCGTCGGAAGGGATTCAACTATATATTTAAAAAATGTTTCAAGTCGCCTGCATATGATTCAGAAGTATGTGCAATGAGCCGCAAGTCGCAAAAAGAGCGAAGACACACTTGATAGTACTGAAATGGTAGGCCTCATCTCACAACACTGCTCCTTCCGACTATCATTTGCTTGGATCGATAGCACATGCTTTGGATAGACAATGTTTTCACTCCTATGAAGAAATCAAGAAATTGGTCGATTTATGGGTCGAGAGATCTTACTTGTGGGGAATTCGTGTAATTTCCATTGGAAAAAAATGATACCAAACGGCAGACAGTACTTTGAAATGTAAACATTTAATCATCTCTTTAAAATAAGGCTTTAAATTATTTACTGCAAAAATTCTTGTGAAATATAATCCTACAACCCAAACAAGCAAAATACGCTTAATCGTTATTCATTCCATAGCGCGATAACATATTTCCTTTTCGCCTTCCCTTCTCTCCTCTTCTGCAATATACTTTCTTCATTTCGCTCGAGTACTTCACTCACTTCTCGTACCTGCACAAATAACCGCTGAAATTGAATGAAATTGAATTTTGCCGATAATTTAAAACAAAAACTTACAAAGTTCTCTATTACATTTCGCCATCCCAGCATACAACACTTACACTAGCACATATCGCATTCATCAATACACCCAACAAAATCATACATAAGCACCTCCATTTTCGCATTCACACAATCAACCTTTCTCTCATTCAATGCATCGAATGCTTACTCTTGCATTTGTACGGCTCCGATCAATTGAATTTCAATGAAATTCTAAAATATCTGACAGCCGGAAACGGAAGTGAAGTTAGACTGGCACACACATACACTTACAAATGCTTACGAATACCAATGCAATTGAGTTGAATGACTGTAGATAGGTGGTACTTGCAGGAACGGATGATTCAATGGTTAGCTGCGGTTCATCTCTTCCTGCTTCTGCTGTGTTATTCGAATTTAATGAAATGGAACGCGACGTCAGTTGTGGTAGTGGTAGTGCAGTGATGGAGTCCGCAGCAGCGACGGCTAACAGATGGCAACGGAAATGCGCGTTTTAATCGAAAATGTTTTGTGGCATTAATATCGATGTATGTGTGTGTATGTGTATGTATTTGAGCGCGTTGATTGTGCACTGTAGCATATGCTACTTTGCGTATACACACACAAGCACACATCCGGCATATTACTGGGGTATTAGTGTAAAATCTCATTTCCGTCAAACAAAATGGACAAAGTTTTGTGTATTTATTGATGTGCAGTGTATATACATATGTGTGTGTGTGCGTTTTTTCTTTCGATATGGGCGAGTACATACATACATTTGCATAAATATTGGAAATGTCAAAGTCAAACGATGCCACAGAAAATGGTCAATGAGGCGTATATGCAGGGTTATATAATATTTAGATAGCCAAATTGACAAGCTGCAATTGACGCTTTGTGAGTGTAGAAAAGGGGGTCATTAAATTATAATGTGACAACAAATTTGCGCAGTGCAGGGCTTTTTGGTTTGTTAATATACGCAAAATAACCAATCGTTTCTGTAGTTCGATGAGAATCGGAAATGTAGGGCGGGAAGCTAACAGAACATTAGCGCATTTTGTCTCTAAGTACAATTTATTACAAGCGGTTTGAGGCTCAGATATTGCATGAGTGCATTCTAACTTTTATGAACAATAATGTGCTTAATTATGAGATGTAAGCAACGTGCCTTTGCCATATACGATTTCACATGGTGTATTTAGTCTAGACGTAAACTTAACTTAAGTTATGTAAGAATTTAAAAGTGTTTACTCAAGGCGTCAAATCAACTTACGTATACAGCCTCTTGCCAAATAAATAAGAGAACGCAATTTGTTCACATGCTTTCCTTCTCAGTTTTAGTGACTTCGTTAAATACTCCTATAAACTAATCCTAATTATAAATCTGGGCTCCTAATCTCCTTTAGCTATCCAATTGTTTTAAGACTTTCATTTTTTATCCTCCATCCCTTCTTTGTCGGTATGACGACGTAGTACTTTCGATGTAAAATGCTTAATTTTTTTTACATATTACTTGATTTTTTCAGTTTTTGTGTACATTTTATATATTATAAGTATATACATATGCATACTCATATATACAGCTGCTTATAAGAACTCATTATTTCATCAAATATGCCATTGCCTAAACTCTCAACAATAACAAGAAGTATGTAGCGCTGACGCCCTTGGCGAACTTTGTCGAATACATCTGCCTTTACACTTCTTGATTATCTATGGTGCTAACCAACTGTTTTTCTCGTCAAAGTCTTGGCAAGTGTTTTTTCCTTGTTCCCGTGATTGTGCCAATACGATTTTTTATATAAAATATTTTCCATATTACACTAATTGGCAGCAAAAAAACAACTCCAAGAACCAGGCCATCCAATTCCTATGTAAAATCGGTCGTTGCGTCCGAAAATTCACATCATTTTTTGCGTTCCGTACAGTATTTCAGTTTGATTACCTTTATAATTTTTTCCACAAAATAATATTTTGAAATACTCAACTTTTTAATTTTCAAAATGTATTTCCATATTTCCAAATATTTTTCGAAAAAACTAAAATCGATAATATTATTGAAAAATCACCTTTTAAACGGATATTTTCTGATACGGTGTCCCAAAGGTTTCTAAAGTTATGACGCTTTGAAAATACACTACCAAATCAGAAAACAAAAAACAAAAACAAAGCATTAACGAATTTGAAAAAAATAATTGCTCAAGGAAATTTAACTCTTTCTAAGTTTTATGTTAGGATTTGGAAAGGATTTATTTTCAAATGTTTTCATCTAAACAACCACAAATTATGCCGAAAATATTTTATTATTTTAAAGTAAGGTATTGCACCTGTTGTTTAGCTCAGTACTCGGAGAGAGTTAAGTTTATCAATTGAGTACTGAACCCGATACTTTCTTTAAATACTATAATTTTGGTCGTGATATATTGACCAGTTTTGACTACTTTTCTTTTATTTTTTGAATTTTGAATTATTTTTTTTAACAGTACTTACTTTGCAACAAATATCACTTCAATGAAAATTTCAAACTTAAAAAAATCTCATCAATTCATTACAGGAGAAAATGCGCAACACCCTCAGTGGCTCAATTATCAACAAGAATTTTAGGCTACTTCAAACTTAATGGTACTAAAATTTCATGAAATATAAAACTGCGTATCCAAAGTTTTTGATTTTTGATAAAATTTTCTGCCAAAATGGGCTATATCTTTACAAAAAATGTATAATACAAAAATTAAAAAAAAAAAAACTTCTCAAAACTGGTCTAAATGTCGGAATTCTATTATTTTTTCCGTTAGCCTTTACGGTTGTTGTGACTTCATCATCTGATGGGTCGTGACCACTGAAGGCTTCAAACCTAGACCAACGAAATGGTAGTCACGCACAAATCCACGCTATTACGACTTCTGCAATGGGGGTTGTACGGAAGTCCAAGCTTCTCCGCATGAGTTCCAATCACCCAGTGAGCTCTGACCACGGCTATTAGTCTGGAAATTGAATGACTTGTACTTAAATCGTCCTGCTTCTGTCGCACTGAGGCCAAAATGTTTTTGAGAAAGCACATGATTAGATAGAACTCCATCTGTCTTGCGCTTTTTTAAGAAGTGCAGTTTCCCTTTAACAACGGCCCAGGGGACACCGATGTCTGAGATGTGGAAACCTGGAACTGGTCGACCCTTTCCTGACAAGCTCATCGGCAATTTCATTCCCCTTAATTTCCTATGCCCTGGAACCCAAATAAGATAAATGTTCCCTGCACATTCGATACATTTGATCTCCTCCTAACAGTTTTTGACCAGAAGAGAGCTGCAACATAGTGACGACAGGGCCGTGATCGCAGCTTGTAACTCTTTATTGTTGACACAAATATGTCGTTTAGAAAGCCTCTCAGATATTAGTATTAAGTAAGAAATTATACGAAGTCGTTTTTCGATATATTTCAAGCGCTACTGGCACACAAAAAAGAAATAAAAAATTACAAATGAATTTAATTACTTGCAGACAGTCCATACCGCCAATTTTTCTAGGACAATTTGCCTCAATTGAGCAATAAAATTAAATGAGACTACCATTGCAGCTTTTACCACAGACAACAATAACTATGTACTATATTTGCTAATTAAACGTATCAATACAAATTAATTCCATGTATCTCAAAGCCACAATTAATGCGCTAGGTGACAAACCGACAAAGAAAGAACACAAGCATTATCCTATCCATACCCATAAACATATAAATGTATGTGTATGGCCGTAAAAACCTTGTCATGAATACAAAAACGAAACGTTAAACGCTCTTAATTCACTCACACCCATTACTGCGGCACCCATTACTGCGGGGTAGCAACTTAGTCGTCGCTAGGCTTCGTTCATGCTCTCATGCATTCTTAAGAGCTTTACGACAATTTCTTTACTCTGTTTATTTTTCTTTGGTCAAGGACAAGCATCGTGCGTTTGTGTGTTGTAACTGGTTTGTTTTTGTTCTACTTTTGTTTTGCAAAACAGTCAAGAAAGCCGCTGTAACAAGTAGAATGACAGTTGCATCAAAGTTAAATGCTAAATTATTGCAGCAATTAAACCGCATTTAAAAAAGAGAAAAGTCGGATGCCTCTAACTGCTGCCGCTGTCAACATCTGCGCACACCTTTAAGTGCCCTCAATTTGAATATAGCAGTACACCTGTGCTCAAAATAATAGTAGCGCGTCATGTTACGAAATTATTTATTATTTAATTTTTAATTTTTTTTTATACAAAATAGTTTGCTCTACATCAAAAAGTATATAACTTAAAGTTTCAAATTTTGTGAAGCATTAAAAAAATCAATAAATTCATTATAAAGAAGTGGCTGGAAGCTCGTGTTGATTTTGAATCATTTTTTGTTTTATTGACGGTGCTATGCATTTTCTTCCATGTAATGTATGTTCGAAATTTATTTTTATATGCACTTTATAATACCAAATTTCAATGAGCTATAAAATTGCATACTCAGAATTTTTCTTCAGATTCCGAATAAGGAGTTCAAAATTGTAATGAAAATTTCTTAATTATTTTAAACTTCTGAACAGTTTAAAACTTTGAATAATTTTTTTTTGTTGAAGAATAAAATATATTTTTATAAAAAAAGTAAAAAGAAAAAAATACAAGTAAATAAATACGCAAATCTAGCCGAATAGGTTGGTGCGTGACTACCATTCGAAATTCACAGAGAGAACGTTGGTTCGAATCTCGGTGAAACACCAAAATTAAGAAAAACATTTTTCTAATAGCGGTCGCCCCTCAGCAGGAAATGACAAACCTCCGAGTGTATTTCTGCCATGAAAAAGCTCCTCATAAAAATATTTGCCGTTCGGAGTCGGCTTGAAACTGTAGGTCCCTCCATTTGTGGAACAACATCAAGACGCACACCACAAAATTTAAAAAAATTCGGCAAATTTTCGCCTATATTTTAAACTTTTTAGTCTGAATTCTTAGGAAACTGTTCGCTATGCGCATGAAAGTAAAACAAGTACAAATTTTAAACATACAAATAATCGCGTTGATTGTAAATATATATTTTTTTTTTTTTGCTGATGGCCCTTTCGGTCTTTTCTTCATATTTTTCATATCGTTGCCAATATCAGTGGCATCAATAATAAGACAAGGAAAGCTGTCTCCTTATTATGCTGTCCAATCTTATTATGAAAGAAATAATATAGTTGTAACATCAACCCATGCGAGTGGATACTTATTGGGTTGGTAGTGAAGTTAAGATAGTCTGCTATGCCGTCAATGTAGTGATTTTATCAGATAACGAAAACGACCTGCAGCATGCTTTCGAAAGAACAGCAGTCTACGGGAAAAGTATATAACAGACAATGAAATTCGACTACTTAAGTGCTATAATAACTTCTTTTGAAAAATTATGCGCCGAGTTTACCGAGTATATGAATAAAACAGCTCGAATTGCTGCATGCCTGCGTGATGCCATATGGCGAAATAAGCACCTAAGCCTTAAAGGGAGGAGGGCATTTACAAAAAATGTGATCATCCGGTACTAAGCAATGCCGTGGAGACTGCAGCCGAAACAAGTGCTACAAAACAAGCTATGAATAAAGTGGAATCGCCTCGATCAATTATAGGTGTCACCCCCATAGACCTGGTAATCAACGAAAAAGTCAGAGAAATATGCGATGTGTCATACAAGACATTGTCAGGTGGAGTCGAAGACGCTAAAGAGAGTGGAACTAGCCAAATTCACGATGATGGGAAAACCACTGACGGCAAGGCCACCAGCACGTATCCCAAACGATGGCACGAATGCTGGACATCAAGCTCTGTCGAGAATTAATAATAACTTTTCACAAATATAATATATTTTGTATAAGTATTTTTGTACTGGATTGGGCACACTTTGCGAAAGCAAAATAATGACATCTCTAAAATGGCACTCGAGTGGAACCCCCAAGGTTCACAAAAGAGAGGATGACCCAGATATATATGGGTATGAACGGTACATGCTGAATGTCAAATTGTATTAAGGGGGTAGTATGGTTAATTCGGTGTAAAACAAGCATATTTTTCGAAATTTTTTTTGTCGACACAGTTGATTTATTCAAAATTTTAAAATTACTTCATTATAAAATCATATTTAAAGAATATTGTGTGAAATTTTCATTGATTTTTATGAAGAAATGAGTTGGTGGCAGCGAATCTTCGCGGACGTCTCATAAAAAAGTTTTATTGCGGTGTCCCTCAGAACTCATTACTGGATCAACTAAAATCAAAAAACCAAATTGATTTCATCAGCTAATAAAGTTTCGCAGGTAACAACGTCGAATTTTTTTTTTTTTTTTTTTTTTAAATGTTTTAAAGCGCTTTGAAGTCAAAACACCGATTTTTCATAAAAAAAACTTGAAAACTTTGTTGTTTTAAAATATGACAAAATTTAAAAAAAAAAAAACTCGACGTCATTACCTCGTGAATAAAGTAAAGAAACAAAAAAACCAAATTTGAAAAGAATCGGTGCAGTAGATATGAATCTACAGTGGACACCGACCGTAAAAAAGGCAAGTGTGAGAAAAACGCGTTTAAAGATTTGTGAAGATTTTTACAGCGTGAAATCCGGTTGGAGAGGTAGATACTTAATCCTTTGTGTCTTTGTCAATTTTACTCTAATGCACTTCAAACTTTCACACAATAATCTTAAGATGTTATAGAATAATTTAAAAAAAAAAAAAAAAAAATGAAAAAAAAAAAATACCATACTACCCCCTTAATTGTTGAATGAACAGGATCTGATCCTAAAACAAAGAATAACAAGAAAAAGAAGATATAATAAGTGCAGTTTATAAAAACTAGCATTAATTTAATATACAAGAAATTAATTTTAATATGGAATAAAAGGGGGTGAGCAAACAAAATCTAAATCAACGCGATTTTTTAGCTTGTTAAAACTTACACGTATGTTAGTAAAATTTCAGGAGCTATATTACTGCATACCTGAAAAATTAAAAAAAAAGTAATAAAACTAAGCAGTTACAAATTCAAATGAAAACTTGTTGAATTTTTCTAAATTTTGTGTAAAATTTGAATGTTTGACTTACCTTAAAATTTCCAAAGACTTTTTAGCTCGAAAAACACTGTAAGTATTTCAAACAAATTACCTTGCATCCAGTTAAGCTCGCCAGTGTGATTGTAAAGAAAAAACTACGGCATACACCACAATCGTCTTAGTCTACGCTTTACGCTTATTCAACTTTCTTTTGGCTCTTAACTTGCTGCTCTACCTCTACCGTACTCTTCACATTTCACCATCTTCATTTTAGCCCGCTTGAAGCGCACCTACACGCCTTAGCGCTTTTAATTAAGCGGATTTGGCTGCCTTAACCGAGCTTGGTCGTTTTCGTCGTAGACTCTTTGACCTACCAGCTGTGCCGACTTGACTGTTAACATATTTCACCTTTTCTACCTGCCAACACTGGTTTGTCTATTTGACTATGGCGAAAGGACGAAAAGAGAAGAAGGTCAAAGATACCAACCAGTAAGGCTGAGGTTGCGTCTGCGGCACAGAATAGTGAAGTACACACGAATTCATGAAAATTTGTATGTACTCAGAACGCTAGGTGGTGTGCGCAATATACATATGCATCTACATTTGCATTTACCTATACATACATAGGTATATACGTATCTGAGATCTTTGAAATAATTGTACTACGTGTGAAATTCATCTGCATGGATTAGCATACGTCAAGCGCGGATCAAATCTGGTACTGCCACCGTTACGAGCGCTAAAGCAATACCGGCACAAATAGTGGGATTTTATTTGGGTTTTCATGGGATGCCGCAAAAATTTCATGACGGTAGTGTACTATGTATATACATATATTGTAGCACTTAAAGCTTTAGGTTATGTTTGAAAAATTACCAATTAAAGAAATTCATTTGGGAGAGGAAAGAACAAAGCAAATTAAATGCCACAAGTAGCGGAAGAATGGTAACTTCGAGAGATACAAAGTTTTATATAGCTGGCGCATGTGATTTTTTTTACCAAAAAGGGACTTAATAGATTCAATCTCAGAAATTGTATACCACATCATAATTTAGAGATTGATAGTGGACAAAACATTGTCAGTGAAACTAGAAAGCTATTGAAAGTTCAATTGATTTGTGGCTTAAGCCCAAATTGAATTAAGCACCCTATAAACCATCAAACGTGACTCATCAGTACACAATAATATTCAAAAATTTATTTTTTCATATTTTTTGAAGTCGTAAAAAAACGGAAAATGCCGAAAAAAATTAAAGAATGTGATAAACGCTCTATATTCTTTTTTTTATTTATATTAAAACTGCTAAGTATATGCACACATGTGTTCAAACTAGTAGGAGCCCAATGAATTACCAGATTTTACTTTTTTTATTATTTTTATAAAGTATAGTGCATACTACAACAAAAACCATGAAAAATTCTCACAAATATAACAAATAAAAAAAATACAATAAAATTTTCAACTTATTAATTCTAGGTATGCAGTTTTATAGCTCATGCAATAAGTGCAAGTTTCAAGTGATTCCAAATTCGCGTTAATTTTTGACAATTTTTTTCGCTTAGATATTGAGTATTTTCTTTCATATACAAGAATTCCGAGCATGTGCTTTATATGCAAGAAAGTTTTCAATATCGCATGCAATAAAAATTGTCCAATATTTACGCGATTGAATAAAAAACATTAAGTACAAAAAACAAATAGTGAAACTTGGTAAGTCTTCGCTATTATTTGAACACAGGTGTATATAAAGGGTATTTTTCATCAACCTTTAAATTGTCGACTCATTCTGATTATTTTCACTAAAAAATCACGATTTTTTCCGATATGTTGTTATTAAATCTTAAACCATTTCCATATTAGGTTTTAATAATTTGAACGCGTTCTTCTATCGTGTAAAATTGTATATCTGTCTATTAAAAAAATGCCATTCGAAACAGGTATCGTCAAGGAATTATTCACTACTAACATCTAGGCATCACTTTTAAACTTAAAACTTATTTCGTCATAGGCCCAGGTGTGCCAAAAAACAATGAAAATTTTGTGGGTTTTTCAGGGTTTCAGTGCCCGCTACTGTACAGATAAGTATATGTATATACAAGGTGGCCCAAAATTAGTCACCCTATCGGAAGATTTATAATTCTTCCAAATGACGTTGTACGTCAATCATATTTAACTCTTGTGTACTGCATAGACAGATACAGTATACAGACAGACAGGCAATGGAGCCAAATTATTTTTTTGTTTTAGTTTTTATTTAGTAAAAAAGATATTCAAAAACAAAAATTGATGATTATTTTTGCGCCACTTTATATACAAATTAAGCTTTGTTCGTTTAATCATTTAACTATCATAATTTTTCAAACTACTTTAGTAAATTCCTGAGGCATAAGGGGTGACCCTGCTTGCTTATGAGTACAAGGTTTTGTGGAGTTTAGTGAAGAAAATGAATGGTTTTTAAGAAATTCAATTTATCTGATTCTTAGTCCGCATGATATCATTAGTGTTTCAGGTGGAGACGAAGAGGTTTATTAAAATTTTTACACAATGATAACTTCGGATGGGGGCCTGTACGCCGTGATTCCTCGATACCCGTACTTACATGTACATACTCAATACTTTTTCCTAGAAGCAAGTAATACTTTTACTTGATGTTTTTTCGAGTTTTGTATTTAGTATCGATACTTTTTTTGCAATATTTGCTATATGGCAACACTATAACTACGATTCATCATAAATTCATGCCATACAATTTTTAAGTTACCATTATTTTTCGTGGTTACCTTTCTTGTAACTTCCATTTGTAATTGCTTTTGAAAGTTGAGCTTTTGCTAGGCCTCCAATATACATACATATTCTGCTTAGAAAAACTTCGACAAAGTTGACTCCACTAAACTTGCAGTGTGTAAAATATGTGATAAAAGTTTGAAATATTATGTCTCTTGCAAAAGGGTCTGCTCAAAAGCAGGAAAAATTACTTTTTTCGTGTCTGAGGTAGTGAGGAGGATTTTTTGCGTAATTCCTGTGCATTTCCCTTTGTGAAAGTCAAACAAATGCGTTCAATGATTAATTTTTCACTCGATACTTAAATATACGCTATACTTTTTACCTATATTTAGGCAGTACTTGGTACTTTGATATTGCGATATTAGAAACAAGTAAAGTATCCAACCTTAAGTGGTACCGAATGCTCATAACCCAAACCACTAGTCAGAGTATCACTCTATCCAGTGAGGGATGAAGCACCAAAATGACCTGCAGGATATTTGGTAGAATATCAACATCTCCCTACCTCTCTGGTGGCAGGTTGTAGAGTGTTTTCATGATCTCACCTCACCGCAGAAGGGAGCGCTTGGTGCCTCGTGAGCATCATTTTAGTAAAACAAACACTTTTTCAACTTTGAAATACGGCTTTGAATATGGCTGAGCTACGCGTACTTGTGCATAGAAATTTTAGACCTAAGCGATTTGGGGTTATTAGTAAATGATTTATTATAAATGTGGCAAGCCTGTATTTTATAAATAATTGAAACTCATACTTTCATGTAAAATTCCATAATTTTATCAAACACTTCAATGTCTACATACATTTTTATTGGTCCGTCATTTTATTTCATTTTTACATGATTTTATAATCATTTTACCTAACTTTTCTTTTCTTACATTTCAATTCCGTATTTCAGCATTCCAGCACACATTTCATGCTGACTTTCATTGCCCTAATAACTTTCCAAGACCTTCACGCCCGTCATTTTTATTATGAGCTGATTTAATTATCCAAATATTAGCCTAATTAACTGTCAAGTGCACACACGCCCACTTACTCCGATAAGCCAAGAAAATTAAAGCAAAGAAAATAAGAAACTGGCGCAAATGTTCCGCCCACTTGCTCCTCACCGATTGTTTGAAAAAGTCCTGCTGTGCAACACAACCGCTGTAGCTACTTACACTTTCTTTGCTGAACGTTCAACATTTCTGCAGAAATTCATAAATGTTTAACTTTTTTATAAAGCTTTGTAAAAAAGACTGTTCTATGGCTGTGGCAGGCACAAAATTTGTCAAAGTTGCCTGTTTTTTAACGACTCCTAGAATGTTTACTTTTTTAATTTTTTTAATTTTAACATTTTCTTAATACTTCGCTTTTTACTCTTTCTGCACTTGTCAATTAAGGCTTGTTTCTTGTTTAGCCTGTCTTTATTAAATTATTCCTTCCTTTCTTGCCTAATTTAAAATGTTTATACTTAAAATATTTATATGATGCAGAATTGCTTCTGTTTGTTATACGCTGCTTTTTGAAAATTACACTAAATTCATTTATTGTAATTGTTACTTTCTTTGCCTAAATGTAAGCTTCTTTAAAAAATGTGTGGAGCCAAACTTTTCCTTAACTGATCTGCAATTGAATTTTTTTAAATACACTTGCTTGTCGCTAAATATTTTTAAGTGCTTTATATATTTCTCTGCCTTTTATGAAAATCGATGAATCTGACTTTCTCCATTGAAAAATTTGGATGTCGTTCAATAATATAATATCTTAAATTATTAGCATAAAGCAAGTGGACGATGACCACATATTGATAGCTTTCATACTTTTTTTCGCATTAATTCAATTTTTTTTTTTAATAAAAATATATAACTTTACTTCAAATTAATTTTCCAATGTTTTATAAAAATAAATTACATTCTTTAACGAAAACTAAGTTTTTTTCACACATTATGCTAAATTGTTAAATATTCATCGATTTTCCATCAATTTTTCACACTTTTTATTCAGAAGATAAAGAATATAAAGTTTTTGAGTACGCAGTTTTATAGCCTATTTAGCTTTAGCAAAGTAAAGTGCAAGTTTGAGGTAGCTCTAAATTCTCGTTGACTTTTGATCATTTTTTTCCTTGCCAGTGATGCGCATTTTCTGCATAGAACGAATGCGTAGTGCATTTTTATTTTTATTTTTTTTTTCAAATTGTATTTTTTTACATTCAATGAGTGGTGCTTTCATAATTGTGTCTGTATCTTTAAATGAAAGCGTATGAAAAGAATTATAAAAACCTGTATTCACAATTTACCGGAAATAAGCACCGTCTAAAATGTACGAGATTCGATGACCTTCTGCCACGTTATTTTCGTTTTCTTCCTTTATTGCTTTTTTAACCACAATAGTAACAGATTTGACAGCGACACTTATTTGCTGTATCACTTGATAATAGAGAGACTTATGAAAAATATTTAAATCCATCATCGAGCAAAAAAGATTAATTCCAGCGTGACCGATGCCAAGCAATCTCATTACATAAGTAAATCGTCGGTTAATTTCATACGCATTTTTTATCATTGGACACGAATCAATCAGATATTCTCGGCACAAACACTTCACACATAATTTAAATCCTAATCCTCTAAGTGAATTTTTCAAAAATTTAATATCACTGTTGCAAAGTTTACATTTTAACTGCGATTGTAACGCACCAAACACCAAAGCGAAACTGATTAAAACGTACTTGAAACTAGAGTCATGGTTTACTTCAAAATCACTGTTATCTTTCAGTTTTTTTTTGCGCTTGTACTCACAAAATCAGTATCAGCTTCTGCAGTAAATTGATTCCCCTTAAATGATCTCTTTCTTTCACCTTTATTCTTGTGCCAACCTCCACTAAAGCGCTTGTTTCCCATTTCAGAGCAGTGTGTATTCGTCGAGTGCAAAATGTTTACTGGTGAACTGCGATGGTACAGATCAGTATATTGTACCAAATTCTTACATTTTGTCTATGTAAGTCGAATTTTTTGGTACTATACGTATACCTGGGTATGCCGGGGGTATACCTGGGTTATATTACCTGGGTATACGTATTGTATACCGGATAATAAATCTTATTTTAGCTATAACTTTAAAAAAATTTAAAATTTCTGTCTGAAATTTTTATAGTATATTTTTAAGATGTTTTCCTTCCGAAAAATGTAAAAAAAGAAATTCGATTTTTTGAACCCGTCACACCTTAAGGAAAAAGCAAATATTCCCATTACACAGGCATGAAAATAATTTTAGCCGAGAAACTACTCTTGTATATGCATTCCAGTGTATTTTTTTAGCTACTCCGCATTTAAAAGCAGTATTTCTTTTCGGATGTACATAGGACTCAGGCTTGAGTGTTATTGAGTGGACTTTTCCACAATTGCATGTTGGTCTTACGATTCTCATATGAGGAAATTTTATTTTTTAGAAATGTTAATTTTTCAGCCAAACTTAAGATAGTTTCTTCTTCTTATTATTATTTTATTATAGGCTTATACCTGTTTTCCTTCACACAATTTACAGATAAAAATGAGCAACCGATATACTAAGTTAACTATTTAATCTGGCCACATTCAACTGAGATGAATGGTCTGCGCTTAAATTTGGTTTCCTAGAACTCCTCTTTTAGTGATGAGTATCATTCGAACTAAATAACATGCATAGTAAAGTACATATTTTTTCCACAAAAAACGAATGTCCTCAGAAGTTGATGTCAGAATATTGCCTACTGCATGATTCCATGGTCAAGGTGGTAGCCACCCTCCGGGTTGGTTGGTTAGAGTGGTGATTCATCCAGAATCCAACTAGCGCTTCCGCACCATTTTGTTGCCACATCCTCGTTACCAAATTGTTTACAGTTATTTACAGCAGGACTATATCCAGTCTGTGCGGTTTAGGAACCTTATTAGGTTGTTGACTTCTAAGCCAGACAGCTGCTCGAGACTCTCGAACAGCGGTTTGCCCAGGGTTAACATTCTGTCCTTCCATAGGGCAGGGCATTCACAGAGGAAATGGAAGATTGTTTCTTTTTCCCCCGGTTGTTTACAACTATGACAGTATGTGTTATGAGGGATGCCCATTTTGGCGGCTTGTTCTCCGATAGACCAGAAGCCAGTTATGACTGCCGTAAGTCTACAGGTGTCCCGTCGTTTCATGTTTATTAATGTCGACGATTGCTTGAGGTTGTAGGTGGGCCATAACGTTCTGCTGATTTTGCATTTCGTCTGGTCTTTCCATCTACAATCTGCAATTCGAAGGTATTTTAGGGAAATTTCATTCTTGACCGCACCTAGTGGAGTGAATACTGGTACTGCAAGAGCGCTATTCATGGCAGATCCCCCTCTTGCCAGTTCATCAGCTTTTTCGTTACCTTCTATGTTCCGGTGTCCCGGGACCCAAATTAAGGTTACTCTGTGGTTTTCACTCAAGTTGGTGAGACTACTCCTACTTTGCTCCACCACTTTAGAGGTTGTTATAGTCGCGTCCAGCGCCTGGATTGCAGCTTGGCTATCCGAAAGAATAGCGATATTGCCCTTGAAAGAGAAATCTGCGATTAGTAACCTACAGGCTTCCCCAATTGCTAGTACTTCCGCTTGGAAGACGCTGCTGGTATTAGGGAGACGCACAGATTTTTCAATTCCAAGTCTATGAGAGTATATACCAGCTCCAACACCACAATCCATTTTACTGCCATCTGTATAGACTGTGGTATCGAAGTTGTTTAGAGAGAATCCCTTATTCCACTCTTTTTTAGATGGAAAGAGTGTGGCAAAATTCCTATTGAACGTTACCGTCGGGACGATGTAGTCAGTCCTCACCGAGGTTAACTGAGTTTGTCGCAATAATAGACTAGCGTGACCATAAGTTTTTTCTTTCCAGCGACCCGCTTCATTTAACCTAAATGCACTCATGGTTGCCGTCTTCTTTATATGTAGGTCTATTGGAATAACGTGTGTCAGAGCATTGAGAGCCTCTCTAGGACATGATCTGATTGCACCGACCGTTATTGCACAGGCTGATCTTTGTATTCTGCCGAGTAATTTGCTATTGTACTCTCTCCCTAGAGCTTTCCACCAAACTACCGAACCATACGATAGAATGGGTCGTATAACCGCCTTATACAGCCATAATGTATGCTTAGGTTGAAGACCCCATCTTCTTCCAAGCATACGTTTGCAGGCATATAAAGCAATTTCTGCTTTCCTTACCCGTTCTTCGACGTTTAACTTCCAGCTAAGTTTGGAGTCCAGAATTACTCCTAAGTACTTTGCGCTGGTTGATAGTGACAGAGTTTGTCCGTTGATATTTGGTAGGGTGAAAGTTGGTACCTTGTATCTGGTGGTAAAAAGCATAAGTTCTGTTTTACGTGGGTTTAAACTTAGCCCACATCCTGTGGCCCAAGAGTTAAGCTCACCTAACGCCCTTTGGATGATCCCACTGATCGTATTTGGACACAGTCCTGACACCATTAACACCACATCATCAGCGTACGCGACCACTTTTACCCCCCTCCGGGTAATTGTAAAATATTATTTCCATCTATCTTGCAATACCTCTTCTCTCTTTTGCCCAATTTGAGGATTCGATTTTTTGCAGCAACCTTGCTTTGAAAACAATGGGTAAAACAAAATAATAGCTGAAGGTAATTGCAATATCAGCAATGGCAACAAGATAGACGAACACCAAAGCAAACAAACCAGACAAGAGATGGAAAACAATGGAAACGTAATGAAAATATTTCTCGTTTTCTACGAGAAAACAAATAAAATTTTCGGAGCAAACGTAATTTTATTGCCTACAACGAAAGGGAGAAAAATATATACATATGGAAGTCATATGTATGTGTATGTGTATAAATACGTTTATGTATGTATGTCCATATGTAAAACCCAACAGACAAATAAATGTGGCACTGAGAATACGCAAAAAGCTGGCATGGAAAGCATACATACCTACACAAACACATGCCTACATACACTCGTATGAAGGCCAAGACTGGCATTCATAATAAGACTTAAAGAAATGTTTTGCATAGCACAGTTGGAAAGTATCTACCTTTGTCAATATTATGTCAGCTGATGCGACACACAAAAATATCTGTTATTTTATACAAAAATAATGTTATTTTTATTGTAGGTCTTCTTGTATTAAAAAGAATCGAATTATGTATGGAATCTACCAAACTCCCCCAAAATCGTCACTTGCGCTTTGCGTACTTGTGATTTTAAACCACTTTTAAAATTTTTACCGCTTTTTAAAGAAACTTGAACCATTCAAACAGTATTTATGTTTATTGAACTTAACATATACATTCATATGTATGTGTGTATTTTTCCTGCAAACACAATTTTTCACTTTTTCGAACTTTGACGATGCTTTTACCCACTATTTCTAAGAGAAACTATACTAATCCTGAATTTGTGCAAAAAATACGTTGAATAGCAAGTAAACCAAATGTTTATTTTTAAACATCAATCCACTTCTCTTGATAACACATTTTTCAAAAATATAATTTTTAGGAATACGACTCAAAAATGTTCGCTTGACAGCGTTCTGGAAGGTACATCCTTGCAGGTTGTCTAAATATTGGTCTGCACGTGCATATACCTATGTGTAAGGATGTGGGAAGATATGCGGTTTGTTTCGCGGCTTATAGTCTACCGAGTTATTAAGTTATACCTAAATGCGCAAGGTGCGGAAACCAATTTTTTCTCTGCGACCGGCCAAGCAAAAAAGGCGTTACTTGGTTCCTGTCGGTTATGTACTCTCACGCTTTGAAGTGCTGATTGTATGGCTTTAAAAGCAAGATTGGTAACCAGGTGATTGAGGCATGAAACACTTTTAAGTTGTAGAAGGAATACAGCTACAATCTGCATAGTGGCGACAGCAGTAAAGCAATAGAGCCGGAGAGCGTACAAATGTGAGTGCGACATCATAGATTTTTGTTTTTCAATTTCAATAGCTTAGCTACACAGATATCACCGCAAGCACAACATTTCCAGTTAGGAATATTTTTACTTCTTAACTTTTTTATGGTGTGCTGAATAAATACATTTCTGCATGCAAACAACCATCACAAGCTCGTCCGCTAGAAAAAATGTATATTTTGCTTTAGCCTTTCGTCTTCAATAGGCAACAAGCAATAAAAAGGTCGTCATGAGTCCAGTCAGTTAAGTGGAGACAAACGCACCACAATATATGTACATGTGCACATACATACACGAATGTTTTTGAAGGGGATTAAATCCTTGAGCGGCCGCGGTAGCCGAATGGATTGGTGTGTGACTACTATGCGGGAGTGCGTAGGTTCGAGTCTCCGTGCATGAAATAGCAAAATGATGGGAAAATATTTTCTAATAGCGGTCACCTCTCGGCAGTCAATTGCAAACCTTTGAGGGTATTTCTGAAATGGAAAAGCTCCTTACAAAGCTCCTTGCCGTTTCGAGTCGGCTTAAAACTGTAGGTCCCTCCATTTGTGGAGCAACATCAAGACGCATACCATAAATAAGAGGATGAGCTCGTCCAAGAATACCCAATATAAGAATATATATAAACCCTTAGGACCCATCCCTTAATTGATCTCAACATTTATTGAACTAATTTTTTCTAAAATTTTCCATTTTGACTTATTTCTGGCGTTGAAATTGAATTTTGACACTTCATGTGTTAAGAGACTTGTAGTAGAATTATATGACAAATAGTTTTGTGGTACTTTTTAACCAGTTACATCTTTTTGGTAAGAGTATTTTTCCCCTGCAAAAGGGATCAAGAATACTTATTATTGAGGAGTTAGGGGGTTAAGTGTTCCACAAAAATGTTCTGTGTTGTTTCATACCTAAAACTTCTGAACACATCATATATCTAAAATGTAAGGACCACATAGTTTCCTATGCCAATTTTCTAAAAGAAGGAAAAACTATTTTTTTAGCCTCTTGACAAGAATCTATGGTCTGAACCTTGTCATTTTGTTTTTTTTTTTTGTTTTTGTTATGGGAAAACTGAAAGTCAGTTATCAAATTGTTGAAGGTATTGAATACTTGTATGCTCCTTTTCTGCTACTATTTCTATTCAATGTTCAGACAAATATCCAGTGCTTTAACTCATCCGAATTGACTGCCTCAATTTCATCAGAGGGTGCGTGCCTTTGTGTGCAGGAGGAGGCAATAATTTTCAAGTATGTTTGTCAAACAGCGGCGGAAATGTCAAATGGCTGCAAAGTAACTGCTGCTATTTATGTAAATTGCCTCGCTGCTTGCTTCGTTTTCAAACCCTTTTACAAACAAGACATATCCATTAATTCGTTTACAAATTGGTTTGTATGCATATTAAAGGGAGTTTGGGTTTAGAGTAGGATGCATGTATGAACAGTAGGGGTGTCCTGTTTACCAAGTAGTATTAAAATATTCGGTCTTTTGGGTGTGTGGCTTTTAGGGTACTTTATATTGTATGGTTTTTGCCGGACCTGTTCTATGTCACCAAAAAAGTTGCTGATTTTTCAGCAGACTTAAAAAGTCATTATATAATACCATATTTTAAGACAAAATAATTGTGAAAAATATTAAGGGTTTTGAATAAATAATATTAGTTTTCAAATTAAATTTTTTTTAAATAAAAAATTTCCAAAAATTTTTCTCAGCTGATAGAATAGTTTAAGCGTAAAAGGTTTGCATAAAAATATTTCGAAATTGTACCAGCGGAACCAGAATATTGATATGTTTGGAGGAACTGGCAAATCTTAATATTATTCGGAAGTCTTTTGGCATAAATCTCAAAATATAAAAAATGTTACAATTCCGATTGAAAAACAGTACCTATTTTGTTTTTTTGTATGCCTTTTAGTTTTAAAAAAATTCATTTACAAACAAAAAATCTCCTCACCTGATACAAGATTTTAAGCTTACATTTAAATAATTTGGCGTAAGTCTTCTTTAAATTTAAATAATTTGACGGCCGCCGTATCCGAATTGTTTGGTACGTGACCACCATTCGTAATTCAGAGAATCTTAGTGAAAGACCAAAATGAAGAAAAAGTTTATTCTAATAGCGGTCGCCCCTCGTCAGGCAATGGCAAACCTCCGAATGTATTTCTGTCTTGAAAAAGCGCCTTATAAAAAACAAATATCTGTCGTTCGGAATCGGCTTGAAACTGTAGGTCCCTCCATTTGTGGAACAACAGCAAGACGCACACCGCAAATAGGAGGAGGAGCTCCGCCAAACACCCAAAAAGGATGCCCGCGCCAATTAAGTCTTCAGATATAAAAATGTTATAGTTCCGATGGAAAAAAGTAACAATTTTTTTGCATGAAAAGTGATGCATATAAGCATAAATTCAGCTCGAAAGTTAAACATAAGAACCCCCTAATGTTCGTCTTAATATTAAGGGGGTAGTATGGTTAATTCGGTGTAAAACAAGCATATTTTTCGAAATTTTTTTTGTCGACACAGTTGATTTATTCAAAATTTTAAAATTACTTCATTATAAAGTCATATTTAAAGAATATTGTGTGAAATTTTCATTGATTTTTATGAAGAAATGAGTTGGTGGCAGCGAATCTTCGCGGACGTCTCATAAAAAAGTTGTCCCTCAGAACTCATTACTGGATCAACTAAAATCAAAAAACCAAATTGATTTCATCAGCTAATAAAGTTTCGCAGGTAACAACGTCGAATTTTTTTTTTTTTTTTTTTTAATTTTTTAAAGCGCTTTGAAGTCAAAACACCGATTTTTCATAAAAAAACTTGAAAACTTTGTTGTTTTAAAATATGACAAAATTAAAAAAAAAAAAACTCGACGTCATTACCTCGTGAATAAAGTAAAGAAACAAAAAAACCAAATTTGAAAAGAATCGGTGCAGTAGATATGAATCTGCAGTGGACACCGACCGTAAAAAAGGCAAGTGTGAGAAAAACGCCTTTAAAGATTTTCAGCAGCGTGAAATCCGGTTGGAGAGGTAGATACTTAATCCTTTGTGTCTTTGTCAATTTTACTCTAATGCACTTCAAACTTTCACACAATAATCTTAAGATGTTATAGAATAATTTAAAAAAAAAAAAAAAAATGAAAAAAAAAAATACCATACTACCCCCTTAAGGGTGTAACCCACTAACTACGCTCGAAAAAAAGGCTATTTTCGGAAATTTTTTTCAAGCAGGCTATGAATGATATTGATATAAAAGTTGTTAGGCTTGATAAATAAAGTCTTAAAATACAAGAAAAAATTTTTTTTTATTCATTTTTTGCAATTTTTTTATACAAAAACTATAGCTAAACATAACACCATGATTTAGAGATAGGTCGCTGGTCCACACGATATCTCGAGAACGGCTTATCTGAAACAGAAAAATCAAAAAGTTTTAGATTTGTTATAACAGTAGCTATAAAATAAAGTAAAATTATTAATTTTTATTAATAAATAACAAAATGGCGGCCAAAAAACAAAAAAATTTTTAAAAACATGATTTTTTACACTGTTTTTTGTGAAAAAAAATTAGTAAAAATCAAAATTTTATTACGAAAGTTGTTTATTTTATAGCTATTTATGTGTAGAATATGTGGTTAAAATTTCATGAGAATCGTTCCACTGGTTCCCGAGAAATCTTGTGGACCAACCGAAAAAACGTTAATTCGAGAAAAATGCAATTAAAGTTTTTTTTTATGAAAAATCATGAAAAAAACTTACCTAAGTTCAATCTGCGATTTTAACATGATGTTTCTGGATATATATAATTTCGAAAAATGCAAAAAAAAAATAATCGATTTTTCAAAAGTGAGTTAGTGGGTTACACCCTTAAGTAAACCCGCAACTGATTGCCTATTCTTGTAAAATTTGCATTTGTTTGTGTAAAAGCACAATGTGATGACTGAAAACAATTCCATCAAAAACAAATTTATGAATGTATAAAAAAATGCACTAAATAAATGGCATAGATGTTTACGTTGGGAAAACAAATTATTTATTCGAGCACGTACGACAAATCCTTACACAAAACACAAGCGCATATACATATGTGAACCCGTGTATGTGAACCCTGCATAAAATGCGACTTGTCTCTGATGTGTTGGGATCAGTCGGAAAGGAGCATGCGACCACTTGTACTTTTAATCTCTGTATACGGACTAGACTCTTCCCTTTTGTTTGCGCAGGTCCTATGAAGAGGCTTATAGTACCCTTTTGTGCCTGAACTAGTCGGGCTTAAAGTTCAAAATTTATGTCTATGCCTCACTCTTCTGTTAGCAACGCAATAGTTGGTGAGTTTTAGCATTGATCTACCACACTTGGGGTCCGGAGTTCAAATCTTCACACAGGCAAAAAAATGTATTTATTATATTTTCGTTCTAAATGCTTTGTAAATTTTAATATTTCTTTTGTTTTGTTTCAAATATTACAACTAACTTCGTTCATACATTTGATCTAAAAAATGCACATGCTCGATGACTAACTCGAACCAAAGCCTTTAGAATCTCAATCTGTAGTCCTCACGTTATGCTATTGTCATCATGGTGGCGTGGTTATTTACGTTTTCTTCGCAGCCTTGTTACTTTCAAACTTCGAAGAAGTGATTCGAAATCGTCGAATAATACCCAATTGTACCCCATGGGGACTCGTTTTTGAGATTACGCACAATATTATGCAGGGCATGAGCTGAGTCAGTATGTTGTGAGTGTACGTATGTAATGTACACGCCTACTCATACCAAAAATGATTACCACTTTTAATGTTGAACATTGCGTTGCACATTTATTAAATGCTTAAACTTTTATAGCTGCATTTTGTTGCGAGGTTGTCACAATGGCACCGTCGCCTGTGAATCGTTTCTATAATAAGGAAAAAAGGCTAAATGAAATGTATCTCAAAAATATTCTGTCATACTCCCTTACTTTTAGCACCCAACTACACAAAATTGTTGAAAAGAAATTATTAAATACATACATACCACGTGCATACATAAATAAGTATTTCCTGTGGTTTATTTTAACCATTTTCATCTTCGTCACCCCAGGCTAGGCCTTCTTTCATTTTCTGCTCACGTTTATTAATTAATTTGTTTTGGCTTTGTTAATTCATATGCATGTGTGTGATTTTTTCCTTTCATCATATGTGCTTGCGGTATCATATGACACGAGAATAAATATGGGTGTATATATGTATATATTTATATGTGTGTGTGACACAAAGGATATAAGCGCATGTATTTCATTGGCATTTCATGTTGAATAGGTCCGATTAAATGTATACAAATTTATGTTGCATACTTATTTGGGCTACGATAGAGAGAGTAAGACTAGACTTTCGTGGTAATTCAATGTCTCCAATAGGTGGTTAAATAAATTTTATATGTACATTTAGGTGTACAGAAACACGCATCTACTCCATTGCTTAATTATGTAATCAGCACTTTCTGACAATTTTTAACTATTTATGTATTTATTTTTTACTTTCAATCATTTTTCAAATATGGCTAATTCTATAACAACGACCATATTAATTCAAGTTTGTACAAAATTTATAAAAATTGAACAAATTTTTATGAAAATGTCAAACAAATATTTGGGTACGCAGTTCTATAGTTCTTTAAATTTTGGTATAACAATTTTTTCCCTGACGTTTTTACGCATATAAAAAACAACTCGCTTGTTTGTCTCAGCCTGTGCTGTCATTAGATATGTATGTTAGTTGTATGGTTGAAATTTCACTTTTTTCTTACTTATATATCATTGCACGTAAAATAGTGGGTTAAATAGTACAACCATTTTTGTATTACCATTCCACTCCAGCATTCAAGCATATCCATCACTGTGTGCTAAATACACAAAATTTGATTACTCTGCAGAACCAAAAATCAGGCTACACTTTATCGGAAGTTTTTGACCTGGAGAATAGCCCTATCAAGTTATATTAGTTTGGGGAAAAAGAAATCCAATATTTTTGCGTAAGATTTTTGCGCAAATGGTTTAAAGCTGTTGTATGGTCGATCTTTAGCTCCTGACCGATGCTACGAGTGCTAACAACAATGCCGGTCAATTTCAATTATTTCTGTGATTTTGTCGACAGTGTCGTAATTTTCTTTAACATCAAAAATGCCTAAACGGAATCGACGAAACCAAAATTGCACGTAATTAGCTGTTACAGTATCGGCACCATAAACATCATTCACAATTCCAGCAAACCAGGCCGCATTTTCGCCTTTATCAAAGAAGAACGGTAAAATGTACCGAATTTTCTCTCTGTTGTCTTCCATGGTTAACACCTAATAACTCACAATAAAATGAAACAAACAAAAAACAGCGCAAGAATTTTTTTTGTGTGAAATGTCATCTTGACAACGAGCTTAAACTTTAAATTGTTTGATCGATACTTTGCCAGATATCGATCACTAGAGTCATCTACCGAGAAAATAATTTATTTCTTTTTACCCAAATTAATATAATATTATCAATTCCCCATTTATATACTTGTAAATAATTGGCACTTGCTCCCTTTTGGCTATTTGACCGAGCTCCTCTTCCTATTTTCGGTGTGCGTCTTGATATGGTTCCACGAATAGAGGAACCTACAGCCTTAAGCCGACTCCGACTGAAATATTAAATAATAAAAATAAAAAATAAGTGTATAATTTTTTTGATCATAGAACAATTTTGGCGGTAGCAAGACAAACAAATTTTGTTGGTCCATTCAATGTACATAAGTGTACGTATGTATTTACATTTGTGTGGGATAAGATATTCGCCCAAAATCTTACATGTTGTGTGATTTTTTTTATTATTATTATATATGTAGTAACTCAGAATTTAAAATTATAAGCTACATCTAAGACTAAGCTATAGCCGCAGTGGCCTTCAGCTAAGGGCAGGCAGATATTGCCGTTGAATTAACAGATTTAGATCCTCGGTTATACTGGCAAGGCGACCTTTAAATCGAATATTGTTTGATATTCATTATCATATCTGTTACAACTTTCAAACTAGGTGGTACACCCTGTATACTTTACAGACTTACATACATATATGACGCTTCTTATTACACTATTTCTAATATACAAAATCTATAAAATTTTTCTCGTAAATCTCCTAATAGCAACATAATATAATAAAATGTATCATTTGTCAAATAAAACTCCTGCTAGATTGAAGTAAATTATGCTAAAACATGCATAACTGGGCGATGCAGCTTTTTTGTGAAAAAAAAAATGTTTCCCCTATCATAAAAAAAAAAGTTTTCCCCCAGAGCAAAAAATCTCATACAATAAGCCGCTAGTCACTCGAATCAATAAATAAATAAATGTTATACTTTTTCACTCAGAAAATATGTGTAACTCCAATAGAATGTTGAAGGAACGTGCCGAACATAAGTAATGCTATATTCGTATGTATGTATATCAATAAGTATGTGTGTAGAGAATAACGCTACTGGCTGAATAGAGATGACTAGGGCAATGTAAGCAAAGTTCGCTTGCTCACACACACACATGCATACACATACGCATATTTACAAACACAAGTTAATGGAGTGCTTGGGTAAGACAGAGTGGACGCAAATACCGAAAGCATGCATGACAAGTATTTTGTTTAGTATTCATAAGGACGGCAGGATAGAGTAGCATACAAATGCCAACCAAACAAAAAGCAAAACAACAGCAAACGACAAGTGCAAACAAACCAACGATAATAACTCGTTAGTGTTGTTAGGAGTAAAATTATACGTAGATATGTATTTGTATTTCCACAAATGGAAATTGCAAACAGTACGTCAACTAGTTCGTAGGAGCGTTCTTTTCTGGCTTTTCAACTATTATTTTCTTTAAAACATTTCTCCCTAAGCTCAGTTGATCACCCAACGAAGCGTGTGCGTGCAAATTGAGAAAAGGGTGAATTTACAGGCTTTCTTCAATAAAAGCATCAAAATAAGAATGCATAATAGGGTATGGCGTGTGTATGTTGAGGTATGTGCCGTATGTCCATCATTGCCTCGCTTTCGCGCCAGCGGGTAGCACTATGTGCTTATGTATACAAAAATATGAATGTATGTATGTATGCGCATAAAAAACATTTACCGAAGGAAAACTGTATGCATCGGCATGCAAGTCACATGTTGAAGCAGCAGTTAAGCTGAGAAAACAAAAAAGAAAGAATATAAGAAAATAGAGTAAAAACGAAAAAACGTGCATGCATATATTCTAACATGCAACGTGCCTCACTCAGCAAGGACAACTAAAAGCACCGACCAGAAAAAAAGCGTAGAAGCAAGTCAAAACAAAAATTATATCCTACACTCTTATATCTACATACATATGTATGCTGCTTTTCTGTATGTATGTATGTATCGTGCATACATAAATGGGACAATCGCCTTGCTTTATGCTACAAAATCGGTCAGCGAGCGTAAAGTGGAGCATACGGGCACGCTTTTGGTATATTACAACAACAAGAAAGTGGCTCAACTCAAGCAACACATGGCTGAGCAGTAAGGCGCATGTTACGTGCCAAACGACATTCACCAGTCAGGATTTACTGATTGCCTCAGTGGCCAGCACACTTAGGGAGTGACCAGTGGTCGTAAGCTAGCATTGTCTCCGCCGATGCCTTGCATGCTGTGAGGGACTAAGCTGAATGACACTTAGCATCACTGCGACCATTACATACATACATAGGTATATATGGCTATAAAAACTCACACACTAGTTCGAGACTAACTAGAAATCTACCAGTTGTAGACTGGCCAATAAGAAGTGTATGCGAAATGAATATTCTTCTATTACTGCTAGAAATGCCCAAAATGGGGACTCGCCGAATATAAAGCTAAGATTCCACACCAATTGAGCTGCCAATTCTTAAAAACTGAAGCGCTGAAATCCATAGCGCTTAGGATGCTTTATATGGAGTTGTAGCTTAAATGCAGATGGAGTCTGTTTCTGTTTTTGTGCTAGTATATTAACTGGTATGAAAGCATGAATGATCGAACAAGTTACTTGTTATGTAAAGGCTGGCAATCTATGTTAAAAACAGTAATTTTTAGCATTGAAAAATGTAAGCGGTTGCATGTCAAGTGATCGAAATGACAGTTTAGTCACCAATTCCTCTAAATATTGGTTTAATTGTAGGCTTGAGTATGATAAGTAAAAAACTGAAAAAAATGTATTCATTTTCAGATTTATTCATTGTCGAAAGTTTTGGTAGGGCTTTTTAAAGTGAAATAACATTTAAATATAATTTTAAATTTTTTTTTCAATTTTTTAGTAAAGCATATTTTTTAAAAACAATCTGTTTTCGGAAAGAAATTAGTGTTTTTCGGTAAAGATTTTTGAGACAAATTTTTTTTGCGAAAAAAACTCTTCATATTTTTTTTCATTAACGTGAAATATCTTCCATTATTTTTGACAATTTTGTAAGTTCTATTTTAAATTTTTGTGTAAAATATGCTTTAAAAAGATTTTTTGGAAACTAATTATATTTATATAGAATTTAACTCTTGAAAACCTTTCTCTCTAAACTCTTGAAAAACAGATTTTTTGTTTGTAATTAAAAAAAAGATTCCCTTCAAATTTGTTTCTTATTCGTCCTATTAATAGCTAAGACTAATATTGCCATCCTGGCAGGTTTCATTATGAGATTCATATAACTTTTCGAGTTGTTTTCTAATAAGTATCCGTGGATCAGTGAAAAATAGCATTTTAATGTGCGTAACGGCGCTTCGCTCGATTTGCAAACGTGCACTTCGCTAGAGCAGAATCATTTTACATGGAATCGCTCAGACAGTAGACGAACTACTTACTTGATCTGCAAAGCAAACTAGTAGAAACGTGCATATGCAGTTCAGAAGTAGTAACTTTGACCATAGGGTAGCTCATATGTACATTAGGTTGCATCACTGATCATACAAAAAAAACGGTACGGTTTTTCGACCGAATTACACAATTTATTGTAAAAGTTCTGCTAAAGTATTTTGATTTATGTTTCAAAAATTTCATTGTTAATAAAACTTTTAAACATTTTTATGCAGATATTTTAAGCATAAACTCTTCTGTTATCTAAGCTGTTTTTTGCGAAAAAATATTTTTAAAAACTAATTTTATTTATAAAAAACTCCTTTTCTAGATGTCTTCAAAACTGTTCAACTGCTCACATAAATCTTAATATTTTTTCGAAATATTTTAGCGGAAGTCTTGCAATTTAATAAATTTTATAATTCCATTTAAAAATCTCGACTTTTTTTGGTGTGGCACCCTATTGCACGTAGAAGCATTAAAGTATTTATGTAAGTATGTACATATATATGTTTACATTGGTTTTAGGGCAACACTACTAACTTGCAGCTCGCCAGTTAATGCTTTCTTTATAGCTTGCTTCGTCCAATACGCTTTTCCCCCTAATTTTTCTTTTCATAATCCCTTATATTTTCACCTTCATATCTGATTATATTTCTCACAGTTCTTAGTTTTAATCTTAGTGGTTTTACGTAAGTTTATAACTCTCAATTGCTAACTTGTTAATGGTTCATGTAATCGGACTGGCATTGGATTACATACATACAAACATGCATATGCTTGTACTCACACACGCAGTAGGGGAGTTTGAAGATTATTTTTTCTTTAGTCCAATACATTTCAAGCTAAAATATAGAAACTTAGTTATTCAATAAATTATTTAATATGATTTTTAAGCTTTGGCAGTTCTTCGCAATCAAATTTTTCTACACATATTTTTTTTTTTGTTTTTGCAACTACATTTTTTAAGTCGGGCAGACTCCTACCTCGAACAAATCTTGACCAATTTGAGAAGAATTCGGAACTGTATATTCACAAAAACATTCCGCATGGAAGTATGGACTACTTTTTACGATATATTCATACTTTTCTGAAGCAATTATCGGATTATGTTCTTTTTTACAATTTTTTTTTTTTTTTTTTTTGAAAGTAGACTACTTTTCAAAGATTTAAAAATGTTGTTGGCGCAAATTTTGGATATTTTTAAACTGGTTACACATTTTTACGATCCCATAAAAATTCGCTGAGTAAATATTCTGTTTTCCACAAGTTTTAGATCCTCAATTATCCCTTTTTCGTGAATCACAGTAAGGTATTAGGAGTTTGAAAATTTCTCTGACTAAATATTCTGTATTAGCAAAGTATAAGGAGTTTGAATAGTCAAAGTAGAGTTAGATAGTGAAAGTGATGAAAAACTAATCCAAAAAAAATGTTATATTTTTCGACAAAATTTTTGAAAAATTTTGAAACTTTTTAATTATTATTGTAAAGTCATAAAAATTCTCTGACTAAATATTCTGTATCCATAGACTGTCAATAATAGTATTTTTTTTTTGTTAAACACAGAAAGCTTTAAGAGTTTAAAAGTTTGCAATTGCCGAATACTCAAAGGAGTGAAAAACTAATTTAAAAATTTAAGAAAACTTTTTTTTCGTAAAATTTTATAAATTTTACACCTATTTACTTATTATTCTTTTTGGCTTTTGTTAAATGCAGAAAAGTATTAGGAGTTTAAAAATTGGCAATTCATAAAACGGATTGTAAAAAAACAAATTTATTAAAAATTAAAATTTTAAATTTAAATTATTTTTTTTTAATTAAAAAAAAATGGTATTAATTTTATTTATTTTTAAATTATTTTTTATTAATTTTTTTTAGTTGATAACTTTATTTCTTTTTAAAAGCTCTTAATCCTCTGACAATCCTGTAATTATGGAGGAAATCGTTTCAAATATTACCGAAATATTGCACAGTTATTTAAAATAAGCCCACGCCTAGACATTTACGCCTTGTAACTTTAAAAATTTCGTAGATTTTTGAGAATCTTATGGCCCGCAAATACTTCTTACACACTACTAAGCATTCACGCATTTTCAGAAAATCGGAATACCGCTAACTTTAATATTTCTAAATAATCTCGAGGCAGTAGTCAATACTATAAACAACACACACACTTTACTTATAGCCAAAACAATTGCATTTGATTGCTCAAAAATATAACCACATACTACATTCGCAGAAAGAACTATCTTTTTAACACGGTACGTGTATTCGAAAATGCAACACACAGGCGGATATTACTCAACCAGTATTCACTCGCATGAAACTCATTCAACTCCCACCGAAATGTAGACTAACTTTGCACCAAAAATAAAATAAGTTACACAAAATAACAAAATAATGTAATGGCAAAGTAAAACTTAATTCACACAACAACCACCGACAAAAGTAAACACTTGCCACCACTAACGCTGCCAGTACTGTTTTGGTATTGTGTTGCAACTTTATCAGCCATGTTGTGTGCCGACTTTTTAAATTTCACTGATTCATTCTAATCTCTGTGCGAGCAGACACATTTAATGCACTTCCTATTTTATTTTTGTTACTGTCGCTTGCCACGTACTGACTGATGGAGTGTCGTGGTAGAGCAACAGAGGAGAAGAGATGCAGGAAGAGTTAAGAATGATGGTCGAGCAAACCTGGCTCAGCAGCGCTGAGTTCAAACATACGTATGAACGATCTCTCTTGTAGTTATACGTGTGTGTGTGTGTGTGTGGTTTGCAGCAATGTGAAGTTGTTGTCATTGTTTGGTTAAAACTTTCTACCATTGTAACTGATTTTAAGTGACCAAAATAAGCAAGTATTTAAAATTTATTTTTATAGTGGACATATTGTTGGCACGTGGCGGAAGTTCAGTTATTCGGCGGGTTGAGTGGTTCATCTGGTTTTTAAGAATAGTAAAGCAGAGGCAAAATATTGCAATTCCCTCATTTGTATTAATGTTTGCAGTCAAACATTTGTGTTTGTGTTTTTTTTAATTTTTTTTAATTATCATAGAAGACTAATTTTAAATAAAATTCAAGTGAAAAACTGAATAAAGAACCTACAAAAGGAGTTCCCAATACTTTGCTTACATTTTGACCAGTTTTGACTATTTCTATTTTTTAATGTTCATAATTTTTTAGAAAAGTATAGACCATGTTAATCAAAGTTTCAAACAAAATTAGAAACCTTCCACAAACTTTTAATCAAAATTCCACAGTTTTTAATTAAAACTTCTAAAAAAATTTACGTTAGTTCAATTAAATAACTAATACCATTTTTCTCCTATATTTCGACATGAAAATTAAAGTATATCGGTTAATCCAACTTAGATCAAATATGTGCTAATTTTTGTACATTACTTTTTGGTTTTTGTTAAATGCAGAAATATAAAGCCATTACATTTTGAAAACCATTTCCTCATAATGCAATTGAAGTAGTCATTTTTGTTTTTGTATAACAATTCATCAGTACGGTGTAGTACTACCGGTCGTCATCCTCTATCTCATCTAACGGTAGGCCTAGAAAACATGCTGTTTCGACGAGTCGGATTCAAAGGGATTTTAGGTGAGCGCGTTTAAGTGACATATGAATAAGTGGTTAGGATCGTGGAGGGTGCCTTCACATGCCGGACATATGTTGAGTATGCCGGGGTCAATTCTGGATTGACTTGCTACAATGTCCATGGCATCGTTGAGCCAAAGTAACGCGTATCGCACAAGGCAGCTGAAGTTCTTCGTCTGAGATGCGTGGTGGATGAACTGCGGGAGTTAAGGAAGGTGGTAAGTCATCGTCCCTATTGGATACAAATTGTGCCATTTTCGCAAGCCAATTTTGAGTCAACAAGAAGAATTTTCAAATGCATGAAAAAGTGATAATCACTTGTTCACTGTTAAATGTAGACTATTTATACAGCACTTCCCAATCATGTTTTTCAGTTCTTTAGACGCGTTGTTAAAAATTTTAAACGCTTAGCGTTATTTTGATGGATACAACATCTTTTCTTTTCACCAATTCTAGCCGCTTCTGCTTGAATTTACTTGGTCATTTAATGAGAGTTAATGTCCGAATAGAGTGTTCGGCTCAATGAGAGCTGCTTTGTTGAATGATACTCTTTCAAGTCAACCAAAGATACAGCAAAATATGCTTAACCATTAATCCGGATTTGGCAATCGATTTGGCCAGATCTCCACGATGTCACCTCATCCCTTTTGGTTGTTGTTCTCGTATCTGAGGTAGTTTTCATTGACTGTTAATATCAACACACTCGCATATCGGCAAGAAGTAATTAGCGACTTCGGGAATCAGCCTTAGCAAAAATCAAACTTTGTTAGCATTTTATTATGCTTGTTCTGTTATATTGGGCAGCCGCTTGGGCGATGACAGAATCCTACGAGGCAGCCCTTGGAGTATTTGAGAGAAAGAGTCTGTGGAAGATTTGTGTACATTTGCACGTTTGCTGGCGACACAGACATCAAATCGATATAAAAGGTTATTTTAAGTCAATTTTTTGTTGCATCCATACTTTACCTTTATGAATATGGTTTCAGCCGGTAATTTTGCTCATCTTCAGTTCCTGTGCAATGAAATAAGTTTCCAAATGTTCTTCTGACTCCGCGATTTCCGTGGTTTTATCAACATTTTCACCAATTTATTTTCCTGGAGACTTTCTCTTTCATAATTATAAACGTTTGTTCCTGCTGAGTAACCAATGCTCGGCATTGTTACCTGAAATGGAGAAAAATGTAAATATCAGAGGCCAGTACTTTAATAAACCTAAAATATTTTTGTACATTTCACGTGATAAACTTTGCTGTTTTTGATTCCGGCTTCATAAAAAGTAAATATCATCAGGCAAATCAGATTTCCTCAAGAAATTTTTGTTTATACAAAAACTCAGTTACATTGTTAATCTGCGGCAGGGTTTCATGGTTGTATCTCGTATATTTATTGTTTGTTGTTTTTTAATGTTGTAAACAGTTTGCCGAAACTGCATTTGAAATTTTGGGCAATGCCATTACTGCTGGTAGCCAGCAATTGAAAAACTGACTTTTGTTTCTTTTCCAAGCCGCTTCCAAATCTTTTCTAGCAGCACTTCTTTCCATACTCTACTTCTCTCTCTCGCTCTGCTCTTGCGCCTGTAGCCTGTAGCAAGCATGTCGTTATTGGTCTACAGAAGTTGCTGAAGTTTTCCCAGCGGATACTAAAATATCCGGTTGTGAATTTTTTATGCTGCAAGTTTTGCTATATATTTTGTTTCTTTTTCCGCTCGGCAAAAGTTGTGAAATTACTTTTATCGTATGTGGCATACAGCAGGCTGCCTAAAGGATACTACTCAACTGTATCCTTTGCAGTGCTGCAATTAGTATATTAGTTTATTTGCGCCCACAGATTTTGTTTTTGTTTTTATTGTTTTTATTTCCATAGAAACATAAAACTTCTAAAATTTTAATGGCCAGCACTGAGCCATAATTGCAGACGCCACTTTGAAATTCAATTTCGCCTATTGTTGTTATTTTTGTTATTGTTGCTAGTTTTATGACAATACTAATTTGCCAAAACTTTGAAAGCTCACTCTACTACCCACTGGTTTACTCACTTACATACTTTTCCATTTTTTCTTTGCAGTGCATGAAGGCTTATGTGGACTTTGAAATAACTGAAGGCGCCTACGAGATCTCGTGTCCGGATGCCCAATGTCCGGCGCAAGGCATTATGACACTACCCGAAATCGTGAATCTTACGACGACTAATTTGATGAAGAAGCACCATCGATATCGACTCAATAAAGGTAAGTTGTACTTCGGCTTGTTGGCTTGCCTTCCTCCATATGCCTCAAAGCAAAAGTACTAACAATATAGATAAAAAATTCATCTTATTCTCCTATCTCCCCATTTGCCAGAAATCGAAATGGATAAGACGCGCACCTGGTGCCCGCGTGCCGGCTGCGAAACCGTTTGCCTTGTCGGCACCGGTCCACATTCCGATGCCACACCATCCACCTCAACTGGTAGTGGTGGTGGCGGCGGCATCCCCACAGCAGCTTTCACTGACAGCCATGGCACGCAACAGAATCTTTGCGCCGTTCAGTGCCCATCGTGTAAAGATGAATTTTGCTCGGCCTGCAAGAAAGCGGTAAGTGCATGCTCTCCGCACAGCTACTATCTGCTTCATAATGCTTAGCTAATGTCCTTTTGCTCATTTGTAATTCGTAATTTGTTATTTTTACCTTTTACAATTTACCATTTCATTGGTGCGGCACGTACAGTGGCATCCCAATATGACTTGTGAGGAGAATAGTCGTCGTTTGGTGGCGGACGGTCAGGATGACATTGGTATACCCTTCGACAACGACCTCATCAAGTGTTGTCCCATGTGTGCTGTGCCCATTGAAAAGGATGAGGGCTGTGCGCAGATGATGTGTAAACGTTGCAAGCACGTCTTCTGCTGGTATTGTCTGGCTAGTTTGGATGTGAGTACCTGCAATAGAATTTAAATATTGATAAGGGCACTTTTAGAAAGAGTGCATAAATTTTTCAAATGGCTCAAGTTGATAGTGCAAATAAGCATTATTAGTTGCTTGAAGTTGTGGAATTATGTATTTAATTTTTTTCTACTTTGCAGGACGACTTTCTCTTGCGTCACTACGACCGTGGGCCATGCAAGAACAAACTTGGACATTCCCGTGCGTCTGTGGTGTGGCATAGAGCGCAAGTTATTGGCATTTTTGCCGGTTTCGGTATATTGTTGTTGGTAGCGTCACCGCTACTCCTTTTGGCAGCACCCTGTATTATATGTTGTAAATGTCGTAGTTGCAGTGGTGCTAGAATTGATGAAGGCGATGCCGAGCTGGACGAGGCGACAGCGTTACAAAGGTAAGGATAGTCGCAGAAATGTATTTGAAACAAGGGATCACAGTTGGGTGAGGCTTTGTTAATGAAGTGGCCATTATTCAGGTGCAGCAGATGAAAGAGAAAAAGAGCAATGAATAATTTGATATAATATAATATTAAAAAATAGGAATTAAATTCAATTATTTGAATATATATAAACAACGCGGTGGTCCATATTATACTTGGTAGATGAGAATTTTTAGTAACTTTAATCGTGTTTAATAACGCAAAAATTTGTAAAAATTATTCCTATTTTTTCCAAGTAGGCGTTTTTAACACTAAAAAATTATACTTCGCTCAAAAATTGAGGGTGCAAAGTGACAGTTCGATGCAAGAGATAAGCTGAATTTTGTCCTGGAGAAATTTAAGTCAGTAAGAATTACCCATCGTGAAAATATATGATCTGAGAACATATTATTGAACTTTTTGTAAGCAAGCGAAATAATTTTTTATGGAATCTGGTATTTTGTACCCTTTTGCCCCGATGAAATGGAAAATTTATAAGCAGAAACATATGGGGTGTTTCTTAAGAGCCTAAGAACTTGAAATTAACTTTTTTTGATATAATCTGGTAGATAATTTAATGGTATTTTATTTATATGATATCTGGCATATGTTCGCCGCTTACATTCGATCGGTCCAATTTTTGACTAATTTTACTATTAATAAATCTGAATAATAAATCTAAAAGGGCCCAATCAGCAAAAATTGGTCATTTGGCTTCAACTTTTTAAACAAACTCAGCTTCTGTCGCTTTTTGCAAGTGATGGAAAATTTTTCATTCGTTTTGCTTTGGCTTCTCTTTGACATAGAATTTTCGCTCACGTTCTGGATTGATATTGATGGCTGGTAATGGCGGCCGCCGTAGCCGAATGGGTTGGTGCGTGACTACCATTCGCAATTCACAGAGAGAACCTCGGTTCGAACCTCGGTGAAACACTAAAATTAAGTTAAACATTTTTCTAATAGCGGCCGCCCCTCGGCAGGCAATGGCAAACCTCCGAGTGCATTTCTGCTATGAAAAAGCTCCTCATAAAAATATCTGCCGTTCGGAGTCGGCTTAAAACTGTAGGTTCCTCCATTTGGGGAACAACATCAAAACGTACACCACAAATAGGAGGATGAGCTCGGCCACCCAAAAAGGGTGTATGCGCCAATTATATATATATATATAATGGCTAATTGTTTTATCTCTCGCTAACGCATGGCGAATCGAAGACGGCTAATATAACTGCTTGTTATTTGACTGGGAAATTAATGAAATCAATTTTTTTCTAAAAGTCTGGGATGTATAGGAAGTAATTTCTCGGTCTTCCCAAGTTAGTGATTACAATTTTTTATTCAAAATTAATTATTTCTTTTTCATCAAAATCAGTGTTTCAAAAAATTTGATTTTGTCAACCCCAGCAAAAACCGAAAATGTTCTACAGTTTATTTATTCGGTGTAGATATCTTATTATTTGAAAAGTAAATATAATGTCCATGATTCCATGTCCAAAGTTCTTGCTTAATGTAGGCTTATTTTCTCTGTGAAGCACAAATCCACTAGTTTACGTTAGACCATTAGATGCTTAAAAATAAGTGGTTATGGACCACTTTTGCAACTGCCAAAGACCAACTGAAAAATGTCGTACCCCTTTACATCAAAACGGTGGCCAAACAAAATCGACCCGAAACCACCCTATAAAATCCAACCTATATTTTTGCTTATAAAATTTTGGTGTACGTGTGTTCGTAATTATTTTTCTCCGAAACGACTTGGCTGACTCGCTAAGTGGAAATGGGTTCAAGATATTATATTTTATTTATACACCTATGTACTAGGGATGTAAATTTTTTCGATTTTTAAAATTCCGGAATTTTCGGGATCTCGCTCTTTCAATCCTGGGATCTAGAGATTAGATATTTATTATATTGCATCAATATTATATATTAAAATTTATTTTCTTTTTCGACTGATACAAAAGTAGTCGATCACTTTTTTCTATTCTCTCGATTTACCGTTTTTTTTTTTTTTTTTGTTCGTTGTTTTTGTTTTAATTCTTAATATCTCTTTTTCTTTCTTTTCAGTCTTTAGAAGGCGCCAAAGAACCGTAAATAGGAATTTGGACAAAAAATTGAACCACTTTTAAAGGAAAACGAACAAATAAAATACAGTCAAATGGGAAAAACATAAAGTAAAAAAATTACTTTTACCAATTTATTTGACTATGAAGATATAATCTGGAAAATATTAATACCATATGTACGAGTATATATAAATGTATTTATTAATAACCAATGAAATGCAAAAAAATACGCAAAGAAACAATAACCGGCTTTAAAATGTTATTTGTTTAGAAATCATAATGAATTGCAAATTGCAAACCGAAATCCAGGCCAAACCACTCAAGAAAAATTAAAATATTAAAATACTATGTTACACAAAATGCTGCAGTGGAAAACAATGTTATGAAAATGTTATGTCAAAAGAAAAACAAAATTATCTATACAAATTGCTGTCATGTATGTATGTGCGAAGTTAGATGCATAGCTAACGGGTATATAGTATGTATAAATATATACACTTGTACATGAGTGTAAATTTGTATGCATGTATGTATATATGTATGTAATTCAAATACCTAATTAAAAGAAAAAAATGTAATATGAGTGCACTTGGTACTATGATAAATGTGTACTTTATATAAGTATGTGTTATATATGTACATTAGAGTGCATCACTCTTGGTACAAAAAACATCGATACTGCTTGCTTTTCCAATGGAATTATAAAATTAATTATATTTCAACACTTCAGCCAAAACATGTCGGAAAAATACTGAGACTTACATGGGCTCGAGCCATTTGAAAGTGTAGTCGTGTATGTATATAGTGAACTAATTATTGCAAGGCCTGCTCACAGTATCCAAGTTGTTCAATATACTAAGGTTAACATTTTTGGTTCAAAAACTTGTATTATTTGCTCAAAATACACATAAGTGCATGATATCTATAGAATAAATGCACCCCTTTTCTAAGAGTCTTACTCTTAGTTGCTAAAATTGTGTGGTGTGAGATAATCGCATAGTTGCCAAAAAATTTCAATGGAATTCACTTGGAAGTAAATCACAGAAAATGCCCGTATATTACGTATTTCTTCTCCGAAATTGTTGATTTAGCTACTCGATATATTTCTTTCTAAAAATGAAACACAAACGCCTTCTTCGATTTTTTTAATAATTTCAGATTTTGTTATTTAACGAAATGAATTTCATTGAAGATGTGATGGCACAATCAATTTATTAGCATTTAGAAGCTTTTATAAACGTAGAACAGCACATTTCCACCCCTAAACGGTTTATACTAGACAAAAATGAAGAACCGAACGCTATCGTCAAATAACATCAGCTTTTCTAGTAATCAACAGCCAATGTAAAAGATAAGGGAATACCCGCTTTAATTTTTAATTCGTCTTTTCTGGTTTCTGCTTGAAATTGCTTTCAAAATTTTGTTCACTATTTAGAAATTTTCTATTGTTCACTATTTAGAGTACTCCTTGTAAAAATTTCAGTCTTCACTATATCCAAAACCGATTACATTTCCGAAAATCTCATTATTTTTGTTCCACCGATAATATTTTTAAACATTTTTATGCAGACTTGTTAAGCATAAACTCTTCTATCATCTGAGGTGATTTTTTGGAAATCTATTTTCTATAAACTAATTGTATTTATAAAAAAATATCGATTCGTCGGTTTGCAAATCGTAAAAAATATTTTGGTGGAAGTTTTAAAATATTATAGCTTTTATAATTGCGAAACTTATTTTCATGATGCACCCTGATGTATATACACGTATGTGTGCATTTATATGTGTATACATGTATATTGTATAAGTACATATCGCTCGTTTGTTGGAACAAAGTGAAGCACTCAAAAGCTCAAAAATTCGAAAAAAACGACTTCAAAGTTTTCAATTTCCTATGCCTCCCTAAGTATTTGAGAGGACATATTTTCATCTAATCAGATACCGCTAAACGGTAGATATGGACGTACATCTTCTTGCACATCATAAAAGAACAGCTGGCGGGTATTTCTGCATTTCTTTTTTTCTTCTTAGAAGTATAAAAGAACTTTTGTCTTCCAGCAAACAAGCGATTTATGTAAGTCTCAGTTTTGTCTCGTTAAAGTCAAATTTTTTCGTTTGCGCGCATGTTTGAGACTTTAAGAGGTTATAAAATAAGATCAGCATCAATTTTTGGATATCATTTGTTCGAAGCCTATTTTTTATCATCATCGAAAGCATTGCTTTTGAGCTTGTTAAACTATACTCGCAAATTTTCTTAACAGTTTGAAAATTCTTAAAAATGTTCTGTTAAATGTTCTTAAGTTTTATTTAATTTTCGTTTGACTCAATGCTATAAAGAAATTTAGTTCAGTTATTTCTTATTTTTTATACATAATTTTCAGCTTTGAAATTACAAAGCCTAATGAAGGGGAAGCGACCGCCGTAACCGTATGAGTTCGTGCGTGAATACCATTCGGAAGTGCGTTGGTTCGAGCTTCCGTAGAAAAATACCAAAAAATTATGGAAAAATTTATTGTAATAGCGGCCACCCCACTTCGGGCAATGCCAAACCTGCGAGTGTACTTGCGTCATGAAATAGTTCCACATTAAAAACACCATCTACGGTTCGAAGGTGGCGTGAAACGACAGGTTCTTACTTTTTTTCTTTGTTTTATGTTTTCCACCTCAATCTCTCAACTTAATATCGAAGAGTGAAAAAATTAGTCTTGGATATTTTATAAAAACTTTCGGAATGCTTTAACCCTTTAACGGTTTCGCAAACTCTACAATGGAGCGTACAAAATGTAAAATATTTATTGAGGTTTGTTATTGAGCTGAATTCAAATCGGTGGTTGAAGTTGAAAAATTTAAGATGGCAGTTAGTTTTTTTTTTTATTTGTTTATCTAATTTTAGCCAACGAACGTCAGAATCGGACTCGGATTTTAAATTTGTTAATTGTGAGCATACATGAGAATTCAGCGTCTCTCAAGACTCTTTAGTGTAAGTGGATACATTTTTAACTGAAAATATTGAATTAAAAAAAACACTACTACCGTTTTGTATCTGGCCTTCTCAGGTTGTTAATTTTAATAGAAAATCGTTATAAGGATTTTTAAAAACGAAGTCATTACGAGTATCAAATGTAACTTGTTTTAGAAACTGTGTCATTTTCTTGAGGTGTGTAAAAAAACTGCCCATTTTTTATGGCTGCAACCATTAAAAAAATTATAAACAAATAAAGTGAATTTATATTTTTCGAGTTTCTTAAAGCTAATAAAAAATGTGAATCCAGGCAGAAAGTAATGCGTACTTATTTGTTCAAGTTATGATAATTTTTGTAGGTCGGAGACCGTTAAAGAGTTAAAGCTGCTTCACTGGCACTCAGTAAACCACTTAACTCAATTTATTGTGGGTACTTGCTATTGATTGTATGTAAATACATATGTACATACATACATGCATGAACATAGCACACATATTCCTCAAAGGAGAGACAACCTAAAATGTCTTATTTGTCGGAAAATGTAAAAGAAAAATTTCAACACAGAAGAACCGAAGTACTCTTCTGCTCTCTAGCGGATTTGGATAATATGAAGAGTAAAACTGCAAAAAATTGATTTTGAAAAATTTTGAGTTGTGTCATTCTGGAGGATTTGATATTTGATAATCAATTTGAAAGAGAAAGAATTGGATATTTTGAAAAATTGATTTTATGTCTACTGGTGATGTACTGAATTATTGTAGGAAATAAAATAATATACATAAAAAAATATACGTAAATAGCTAACGGCAGATTTTTATATGAAGTATGCTGCGCGCTTAACATTCATTTTGTGTTATATTTTTGCTTACTTTTTTTTAGTTTCTTTTTTTTATTTTTATTTTTTTTTCTCCCCTTTTTTTATTGATTTGTTTGAGGAAAATATAGCGCTCTATTTGCCAAATGAGTTCGGTTCAGCATTTTGTTTTTCAAATTGCAATTAAAATACACTACGTTCGATAACTATAGTACTAGGGCTTATTGATAAGTTTTACCAATTTATTTGTTTCTTATTTATTTTCAATAATTTTTTTGTGAAATTATAGGTACAAGTCCAAGTTTCAAGTTTGTTGTGCAAGTTAAAAAAACAAAATCGAAAAATGTTTATAAAAATTTCATACTTTTTAATCAGAATTTTTGGAAACATTTCGAGTATAAAATTTTATAGCCGATTCCGTTTTAGTATAATGAAGTAAAAATTTTAAATACAATTCACAATTTTTTGTTTTGCTGGTTTCTCCATAAAACGAATAATCCACATTTTGTTTTTTGTATGGAAGAAAACACCCGGCACTGTAAGCAAAAGAAATTGTGAAAAATCAACGCGATATTTGAGCTACTTAAAACTCACACTGTATTATACCCAAATTAAATGGTTTATGAAACTGCATACACCAATTTTTTTTTTATTCTGATTGTGTGAAAATTTTATGAAAATTTTTGGAATTTTTTTTTTTTATTAATTTGCGCAAGGCTTGGAACTTGGATTTATATGATTTTTTTAGTAGAATAAAATATATTTTAATAAAAAAACTAACAAAATTAAAAGAGAAACAAATAAATCGTCAGAAATTGTTAAAAAGTCCTAGTGCTATGGTTATTTATGCAGTGCTAGAAATATGAAATTGAATTTTAGCCGAACATCTTTAAGTTTGAGTAATCAAAACACATATTGCATTCTACCACATCCCACCCTATTATCAAAAAGTACCGGGAATGTTTGAATAAAACAAAACAGAGTTCATTTCAGTCAAATTTATTTTATCTCCTTTAAATTTTTTATCTCCTTTAAAATATGACCCGTATATGAAGCAATACACATGTGCCAACGTTTAACCCAGTTCTCCATGCACCTCTGGTAGGCCGACGATGGGATGGTCTTCAGCTCCTTGCGATCTTTTCGATCACTTTGATCTTCTCTATCGACTGAAATCTCCTTCCACGAAGTGGTAACTTTAACTTGGGAAACAATAAGAAGTCGCACGGGGCCATATCAGGTGAATACGGTGCTTGCACGATGGTATTTACTTGGTGTTTGGTCAAATAATCCAGTACAGTTTGAGCTCGGTGCGATGGCGCATATCATTATGCAAAATCCAAGAATTGTTTGCCCACATTTACGGCCGTTTGCGACGTACAGCGTCTCTCAAACGCTTCAAAACGAAGAAATAATATTCTTCATTGACTGTCCGACCTGATGGAAGGTACTTATGCAGCACTACGCCTTGACAATCGAAGACAACAGTCAACATCACCATCCCGGTACTTTTTGATCATAGGATATATTTATATGTATGTATGTAAATAGCATAGGGCTCATTAGGAGCGAGCATGACTGCGGAAACATCTGGCAAATAAGCATAAATCGAATTAAATCGAAATAATTCAAGTCCTCAAATAAGTCAGCCTATATTTGTTACAGTAATTGAGACGAAAATGTGAATTTTCAAATGAATATTAAATATTACTATTGCGACGGTCCATGTGGAAAGACATTCGAGTAAGATGACTACAAATATGTATACTTTTTTAAAGTTGAATATGTGAAAACAACCTTAATCGACTTAGTACTTTTTATTAGTGAAGAACCTAATTGCTTTATTTTAGTGTATTCTTTTTATTTTTACAGCGTTTTCACAGCTCCAGAAATATATTCATAAATTTTGTATGAAATTTTCCAATTTTTTTTAATGAAAGAAAAAGCCTTGTTGATCTAATATCACTTAAGTCAAATAAGTTGTTTTATCAAACGTTTAAAAATATTTAGAGTTATTTATGAATACCACAGCGCATACACTGCTTGAATTACAGTTTTATATTGAATAAATTAAGTTGTTACTGTTGTTGTTGCTGCTCTTACTATGGTAACCGTATAGGGATTTCTCAAGCGAATTGCTTTTTCTCCTCAACGAAAATTCTGAAGCGCAGCAGACTAAAAGGATAAGAAGCAATAAAGTAATACATAACTACTAAGTGCATATGTATGTGTATAAGCTTGTATGTGTACGTATGTATGTATGGTATGCTGAGTATGCATTATGCGTTAACTAAATTGTGATATTTACAGTGATTCGATTTGTAATGGATATTTTTTTATTTTTTATTATTATTTCTTAGAAATCGATAACGCGAAAAAAACGATAATCATTTGCTTTGCGAATGAAACATGTTTAAGAATTTGTAAAATATGTATAAAATAAATTAGAAAAAAGAAAAACATGCGAAAATCGTAGAAAGCCTAGTTATGTAGTAGAGGTGAGCTCAGAAAACCCTTAGTACAATGCAGCTTGAGAGAAATTTCGTTAAATATGGCCCTGCCAATGCGTAAACCATATTTTACGTCACACATATGTACATACTCCCGTGTGTGTGTCTGTGTATGCGCAACATGCGAGTTGAAATCGCAATTGATTGTTCGTTTTGTTTGCTGAAAGCATTTGAATGTTACACAACTGTATAGAAAGCACCAATTTTTCTTGACTTTAAAAAATTGTTAGCTTTTAATTGTTAAATGAACTAAGAAGTATTTATATTAAATATGATTAAATATATAAAAGATGATTAAATTTGAAAATAGTTTTATTTGTGTAAGAAAAACAGAAACAGTTTTACTTAATATAAATCTTTTTTTAACTACTGTATATATATGTAAATATATGTACATACATATGTACGTATAACTGTCTATAAAAAAAATCAAAAATTATATAACTCAAGTAATCACTTCTACTTCTCTAACTGTTAACTGCAAAGTATTACAAGTCTATGCTTAATAATCACAGAAACGCAATCTTTGTTTTATTCAGCTTTTAATTTTTTTGAAGCCACACACTTTATTAGTGCATAATAGCATTAACTTGTAAAAAAATATATATGTATGTATATGTATATTCGCGCAACTAAACGAGAAAATATAACAAAATTAAATTAATAAATAAAATCGTTTTCACCTAGATTGAAAAAAAGAAAAATTATTATACTTACATACATATACTCTAGCATATTTAGACTAGCATTTAGTTTATTTGAACAAAATTGTAGCTAGCCACGCCCATATACAAGCATATTGTACACAATCTGTTATATACAAGACACTATTATTATTAGCACTAAATACCATTTCTAAATGTATTTGAATTGTATATGAAAAACGTATATATTTATATGTATACGAGTATGTTTGCATGTAGTTATCTATTGCGTAATCAATTCGTATTGCATACCAATAAAATTAAAACGTACACTTAATTAAAAATATGTAAGCGTGTATGTAAATGGTATAGTGCAGAAGTATTTACCTCATCGGTGTATACGTGTAGGTGTGCATATGATTAACTATGTATGTGTATGCCTGTTTGTCGTTTGAGTCGCCGTTTAAGTTTTTAGCATTCGACTCCGAAAAAAAGTTTTGTGTGTAAGCAAATGCTTAATTTGTATTTGTGTTTTATAATCGACACATTTATATATACATATTATTAATAAAATTATATATACATACATTTAATTAATTATTAATGATCATTATTGTATGCGAAAATTTCAGCAACTATTACAAACTAATGCCGATTGATTGTTGATTATTCAATTGATCGATCTTGATAACAGAAATACCTATTTAGAAACTGTAAATGTATTTAAAACAAATTAAATATACACATGTATAAATCTATATAATAATAAAATTGAAATTTAAAATAAAGAGAGTACACAAAAATGTGAAAAACTGTGTTTGTTTGCATTTTTATTCGAGTGCGACTTGGAGATAGCGGAAGAGCTAGCAAGAAAAGGCTCGACACTAGAAATAGCAGAGGCGGTGCCAGTCTCTACCCCATTGAACACATTAAAAACATCCATTGCTTCACACTATCATGCCTTAGCCGAAAGAAGATGGAAGCAACTAACTACATGTATTACAACAAAAAACACATGGCCGTCATACAAAATCCAAAGGAGGAATGATCTGTTAGGATGCTCCCGGCCAAACATCTCGCGCATCACTGCAACCCTTACAGGCCATTGGAAAGTAGGGGATCATGCAGCTAGACTCAATCTACCCTTCAATCCTATCTGCAGGAGCTGTCAAGCAGAAGGGCTAGCTAGGGCACGACTCCGCTCCTTTGGTAAGCCTTTCCTGCAGCAAATTAATGAAATCTCAGACATCGAGATAAAGAATTTGCTGCTACACTTGGGCCTCACTAAATGGATTTGACTTAGAAAAAAAAAAAAGAAAAAAAAAACAACTTATACGATCACGGTGGTAGTAAAACGGTGGTAGTAAAACAGTGGTGGTCACTAATTAGCAGTGGAAATACTCAACAACAACAAGAACAACGACTTGGAACGTCGTATGTATTTGCTTTGCGAGCCGTAAATATCACATACAAAGTGGCGCAAAATGAATCATCCGAGTTTGTTTTTGAGTAATTAAAGGGTGATCTATTTAGAGGTATCGGATTTTAAATTAAAATGAAATAACGAGAATTCAAATTGACTAGGTAATATTTAGTATTTTTTGTAGAACCATTAATGACATTTATTTTTTAAGGGGTTAGGGGTAGTCAGGGGCCAGAAAAAATTATGATTTTACAAAAATAAAAACATAGCATTAATGCACCAAGCTTCGCCTTGACTTCAGCAAAATTTCAAAAAACAAAATTATTTTATTTATTTACTATATGGAAAATAACAATAAATTATTATTTTACAATAAAAAAAAGGAGCACTAGCTGCCAGGGCTTACGGCTCAAATATGAAAATATCACTTGTAATTTACTTGCACACAAATTAATTTACATTTTTACATTCCGCCCCCATCCTCGTAATCCGCAGCATTAGTTGGCTGTATTTTTCGCGATTTTCGTGATGTCACCTCGTCTTCCTCCGAGCTGTACGCGCTCAATTCATCCGACATATCATTGTTAGCATCTAAATCGTTGTAGTTGTGGTTGCTTTTATGAGTATTTGTACTCGTACTGCTTTTCGTCGTTTTACTCATTTTTTTAAATTTAATTTTAATTCAATTTCCTATATTTGAAAAATTTAATAAAACGAGAATGCTCCCTCTACAAGTTATCGCTCTTCGTGTGGACCCCGTTTCTCTAGAAGTCCCTTGCGGTGATCATCACAAGTCCTTGCAGATTCATCTAAAATCAATCGGGCAAGAGAAATTAGTTTTATTAATAGATAATCTCGTGCCTGATAGAAGTTTTTTTTTTCAAAATTAAAAATATGGCAGCCTCAGAAAATATTTTTCAGATTTTCTAAAAAAAAACCGACAATTTGTTTAAAAAAAATCGAAGTTTTGAAGAAAAAAAAATCTTTCAGTGATCACTAGTTCAAAAAACATAGTTTCGAGTAAAACGCATTTAACTGCTAACTATATATTTACTTGCTCTCGAACGCTCCGGAGCGCCCGAACGCTCTTTATTAATTGTTGCATAACCCGAAAAGTATTTGTCGGTTTCACTTAAAATTTTCACACAATATTTTTAAGATATTATATTTTAAGAAAATGCAAACAAAAAATCAAAGTTGTTGAGAATTCTGACTACCCCTAACCCCTTAAAGATAATCCCTTTCAAATGTTCCAATGTTACCAACTGCGCCGTAACTCGGCCATTCATAAACACCAATTTTGAATGACTCGCTGGAGAACTTCGGTCCGATTCGCGTGAATAACTTTAGTAATGTTGGCTTCCAATGCCTCAATCGAAGCTGGTTTATCCACAAAGCATTTAGACTTTACATACCCCACAAATAAAAGTCCAATGGTGTAATATTACACAATCTTGGTGACCAATCCATTGGTTCGAGAAGAGAGATGAATTTTTAACCGAAACGAGAACGCACGACAGTCGGCTCTACGTAACCTAAACGACTCGGATTAATATCCGGACAAAGAATGATTGGAAAACGTTTATGCAGCTACAACAACAACAACGACGCAGTAAGCTCTTTGTTTCACGGGCTGTATAGTAAGTAGCGCCGTCTGGTTGGAACCAAATGTTGTGGAGAACATGGGCTTCAATTTCCGGCATTATAAAGTCGTTTATCATGAGGCGATAGCATTCGCCACCACTGTTACGTTGGCGCCAGCCTCGTCTTTGAAGAAATATGGGCCGATGATGCCTCCAGCGCATAGGCCGCACCAAACGATTATTTTTAATGGATGTTCTTTAATGGATTCGAGTTGCCCTTCAGCCCAAATGCAGCAATTTTGCTTATTGACGTTGCCATTAAGCCAAAAATGAGCCTCATCTTTGAAGCTTGAACGCGCGGTGAACACTTTTTACGGAGCGTCAATTTTCGATTTGTAATTGTTGTGTCAATGTCAATGAATACTGAAAAAATTATTTATTTGGTTTGACACCTGATCTGCCCACCCTTTATGAGTATGTAAAGCCGTGGAGGCTTAGGGCCCCTGATGGCGGAAGCAATATGTGGCCATAAACCGTATATGCCCTAAGGCCAGGCCCGACGAGAGGGGGGGAGATCGGGTACTTTTTCCCCCGGGCCCGGAGTTTTCAGAGGGGCCCGGACTCGAGGCTCACTATAACATAATACGCATTTTGATAAATAAAAAAAATGTGAAGGGGCCCGCATCTCAAGTTTCCCCCGGGGCCCGAATACTCTCTCCACGGCCCTGCCTAAGGCCGTCTTTGACAAACGCAGTAAAAATAAACTTCGGCCCCAGGGTTATGCTCAATGCCAGCCCTGAAAAGAAGTGTTAGGAGCAGCTTTGCTGCATAGAACTGTTCCAGGGACGATAGACGAGAGGTCAGCTTCAGCACACTATACAGGGCTAGTGTATTGGGGGGGCAGCCTTTGGTCGGGGAAACCCCGAGTCATTCTGGTGCGTGGAACCGGCTGCCATGGGAATTAGTGGATAGTGTCATGCGGGTTCACTGAAAACATCTAGCGAAAAACATGCAAAACTTTTTAATTAACCTAATATTTATATGCATATGGTGGAAAATTCCAATTACATGAGCAAGGGGCTGGTACTCGGTTGAGAGAATGCAGATGGTTGCGATGTCGCAATATCACTACATTGCCTTCAATTGTCAGAAATAGGTGCTAAATTGACGTAATTGTAAAGGTTTGTTTACACTTTTTTGCTTACAACCAATTTTTTTCTCTATACCCTTGGTAATTTTTAAATTAAATTGTAGTTTTGTTTTTTAAATCATTGGACTAAGATAACTGTCTAGGCTATTAAAGATTACTTATTCAATTGGTCGAATGAGTTGGGGCGTGACTAACATTCGAAATTCGGAGAGAATGTAGGTTCGAATCTTCGTGAAACACCAAAATGAAGAAAAAGTTTTGAAAATGCTCCTCATAAAAAACCAGCTGCCGTTCGGAGCCGGCTTAAAAATCTGTAGGTCTCTCCATTTGTGAAATATATATATATTCAATTGGTAGTCAACCTTTTCCTAATACAAAGTTCGACTTGTTCGAGCTCAAAGTTGTAATTAATGGTGCCGTACCGTAGCCGTGGCCGTAACCATAGCGATCACCTGTTCTGATCATACATGGCGTCACTGTGAACCAAAACCATAACCGTAGCCGTAAGTATCTATTGAATTTTGGTTTCCCCCCTAGCCGTAAGCAGCTGTGAAATACTTTTGAATACATTTGTTTTGATATTTGCGATACAAATTTAAGTGGACTACGAAAAATTTATTCACTTATCCGTATCTTTTCCGTATTTTTAAGACAAAATGCAAATACTGTCATTAATTCTACTTCAATACCAGCAGTTTATGGTTACGGCAAGACTAATCGACAGTTATGGTTACGCCTATGGCTTTGGTTATGACTATGGCTATGGTGTTATGGCTACGGCACCACTAATTGCAGCCAATCCGTAATTAGAAAGCGAGAATGCCCATACAAAATTTCTTTCCCGAACTCCGAGTTTATAAAAGAATCTCAGATTATAAATAACTTTTTGCTATACAACCCTGTGTTTTGTTTGTTATCAATAATTATTATTACAAATGTAAAGAGAAACGTAAATTAAAAACTCAATAAAATGGTTGCAGGCAGAGAAAAGATTTTTGTAGGCATAATTCGAATAAAATTGTTGGTAGATGTTATTAATTATTTATTAATATTACAGAAAAAAGCCTGTGCCTGTAGACGGTTGGCCTGTTGTTGCTTATTATAAAAAGGAAAAATCAAATTTCGTATGCGTATTGCTGCCACAATTGCCAGCAAATAGCGCAAGTATCTATCTATAAAGTATCTATTGTATAAATCTATTTACCTCTTCTTCGTATCGTTACTAATAACACAGGCACACAAAAAAAAAAAAGTGTCATGTCCAAGACATTAGACTAGTGTATTCCGACGTATTTTTTCGCACTGAATCCGAATCCGAAGCCAGAATACTCAAATTGGCTCCCGTTTTTGAGATAATCTCAAAAAACTGAAAAAAGAAATAAAATTTTTTTTCAGATCCTACGGTAGTATATTTCGATGTATTTTTTCCCGCTGAGTCCGATCCTGATACAAAAATTTGCATATTGGCTAAAATTTTTGAGACAATCTCAAAGAACTGCTCAAAAAATCGAAAAAAGAGCAAAACCAAACGTAATAATTTTCTCGAGAAATTATGGTAGTGTTTTTCGACGTACTTTTTCCCGCATTAAATAAAGAAGGAAGATGTTTCCAGTATATTGAAGAAATCTTTCCTAAAGTTTCGGATGCAAAGTTAAAGGAAGGAATATTAGATGGACCACAAATTAGGAAGATGTTAAGGGATAACATTTTAGTAACAAAAATGAATAAGAAAGAAAGAGATGCGTGGCTTAGTTTTAAAAATGTAGTTGAAAACTTTTTAGGAAACCATAGGAGTTTAAATTACAAAGAAATTATTGCAAATTTGGTCAAGAACTTCAAAAACTTAGGTTGCTTGATGAACTTAAAGTTACATTTCTTAGATTCTCAAGTAGATTACTTCCCAGAAAATCTTGGGGATTACAGCGAGGAGCAAGGAGAAAGATTCCACCAAGATATTAAGGAAATGGAACGTAGATATCAAGGAACGTGGAATAAAAATATGATGGCAGACTACTGCTGGTCGCTAAAGACGGATATTGCTGTAAGAGGGCAGAAACGCAAAAGACAAACTCTGCATCGATCATTTGAATGTAAGAGAGTTCGATACCATAGAAAAAACATTTGAAAATAAATGACCATATTGAGCTAATAAATCAGCTAACAAATTCTAATTCGAACTCAGCAGAAAAAGTACAAATACATTATTCGTGTAGAAATTTGGCAACATTTTTGTAATCAGCGGGAAAAAGTACGTCGAAAAACACTACCATAATTTCTCAAGAAAATTATTACGTTTGGTTTTGCTCTTTTTTCGATTTTTTGAGCAGTTCTTTGAGATTGTCTCAAAAATTTTAGCCAATATGCAAATTTTTGTATCAGGTTCGGACTCAGCGGGAAAAAATACATCGAAATACACTACCGTAGGATCTGAAAAAAAATTTTATTTCTTTTTTCAGTTTTTTAATTTTTTTTTCAGTTTTTTGAGATTATCTCCAAAACGGGAGCCAATTTGAGTATTCTGGCTTCGGATTCGGATTCAGTGCGAAAAAATACGTCGGAATACACTAGTCTAATGTCTTGGACATGACACTTTTTTTTTTTTGTGTGCCTGTGTAATTAAACAAACCAGAAACAATAAAATATTTCACCAACCAATTTTTATTAAGAAAAACCTTTCAAAAAAATTTTGACAGCTGATTGTTAATTTTTCAGCTAGTAAAATGTGAACGGGTATATTAAATTTTATGGATTTATTGCTAATCACTGCATTTGTGAACGTAGTTTAATGAAAATCTTTCATTCTTTGCTATCGATAAATCTCGTCACAGGGTGACTTGCATGCGGACATATTTAACGTCACTAACAGCTGATTCCTTTGCATTTGTTTTCTGCACAATCAAATTGGAAAAATACCGGCACATTGCAGGACAACAGAACACGATTATCGTGATTTTTGATATAGTTGTATAAAGATAAGCTCGTTGCAACATGGAAGATCAGGCATGTCCGCGTTGCAAAACAACTAAATATCGGAACCCATCACTCAAATTGATGGTAAACGTGTGTGGCCATACACTCTGTGAGTCCTGCGTTGATCTGCTTTTTCTCAAAGGTTCAGGTTCATGTCCAGAATGTCTGGTACCATTGCGTCGTAACAATTTCCGTGTTCAACTCTTCGAGGATCCCATGGTTGAGAAGGAGGTTGACATAAGAAAACGTGTGCTACGGGATTACAATAAAAAAGAAGACGATTTCGCAACACTACAAGAGTACAATGACTATTTGGAAGAAATTGAAACTATTATCTACAATCTCTGCAACAATATTGATATTATTGGCACTAACAAACGTATTGAAGCATTTCGCCGTGAGAATCGTGATATTATACAACGTAACAAAACGCGTATGGGGCGCGAAGAATACGAATTGGAAGAGATGTTAGAGTTAGAGCGGGCACAAGAAGAAGCGCGTCGCCAGGAATTAGCCGAACTAGAGACAGAACATAAGAAGAAGAAAGCACGTGAGAAGGAAGCGCTCATTGACGAATTGATGAGCAGTGGGAAAGATGCGACAGAAATTGTAAATGAATTTGCTGAAAAAGTGGAAAAGTTGCGCGAAGAAGAAAAGAAGGTGCCACCACCCAAGCCTGCTTCGCAATTCTCGACGGGCATACAATTTGGACGTTCCAGCGATCAAATGTTCCTGCCATTACCAAAGGCGGAAGAGGGGCCACTGTATGTGCACATTGCTCCGACACTATACATGGAAGGACCAGCTGCACCGCCTAGCAGTGATATAGAGACCAAGGGCTTCATTGTACACGTACGGCCTGAGAATACCGCTGAGCGTGCCGGTGGCTATAAAGCGTATATGGCTTGTCAGCGAGCGTTGCAAGAGGCAATGATGGGTCTTTACCATGGTGCGCCTTCGGCTAATTGACAAGAAGCCGAAAATGGAGGTGTAAACGATATGAAGACGCTAAGCAGCAATTAGATTAATATTAATGATAGAAGAGCAAAGCTTAAATGTGTGTAAATGTTTGCTATAGATATTAAAGTAATTTATAATAGACTTACAAAACTCTTTACAATCCAATGTTTCCTTGAATACCTGCCGAGAAATATATGTATAATTAAAAAAAAAACTGTAAAAGTAAACTGAATATTATATTTAATTTTTATTACCAAGACATTACTATTGAAAATTGGTTTAAAGATCAGGCAATTAAGCGCTTCTAATATGTTCACAATTCGCTCTCGATAGATATGGCTAATTATCGTTTGCGTATTTGATTCAGTCTATTCGCCGGTAAAGTGGTTCATAGGTTTGATTCTCTGGTACATATTTAAAATTTCTATGTATGTACGTCTATTGAAAGTATGTTTAAGACAGTAATTAAAAAAAATTTAGATACAAAAGTGATGCTTTTAGATACATACAAAACTATTTGGTTTCATAAACAAAAACTAAAAATCGCAATTCACGAATGCCACAAAAAATTGTATTCCAAATAAAGTGGTTGTTATTGTTACAGCATAATAGATAAATATTTAGGAAGTGCTACTTAGGTGGCAGTCCTGAGCGAATAAAAATTCGGGCTCTTCCGTATGTTGTAAATAAATTCAGTTATCAAAAATGTTAACCTAATGAGGTATATTGGCCCAGAACATTGTGTTATCGAATTTACCGGTTTAGGTTACGACTTTCACTTTTATGTTCCCACGATAGTCGTGAAATTACCATTTCATATATGCAATTCAGTTCTAGAATCCCTTTCCAAAATTTTCTGACATTTCTTGGGAATAGTTTTATTTGAAGAATGGTTGTTGTTGTAGTCAGTCTTAATAAACCTTTACCCAAGGTCTTGGTATTATCGTTGTGGTGCTGAATCACTTTGCTGTACTGTCACTGAACTGACTGTTTATTCATCTCACACATGCGAGTCCTCCAGTATTACTTCAACAGAGAGCGCGGTCTCCTTAAGTTGTGTCCAAAGTGGTTCTGGTCTCAGATGAGAGATGTATATACATATACATATTATATATACATATATAGACATGTGAAAAGGTGAGTAGAGTTGGTTTTGATCTTTCTGAATGCTAAGATATCTGAGGAACGCCATGTCAAGTGATCCAGGTATTTTGGAGATGGTCTTATATATTTCTGAAAATTGGTTTAATTATAGTCTTGAGTATATAGAAGTAAATTGAAAATTAAAAAAAAATCTAATTATTTGAGATTTATTCAATGTTGAAAATTGGGGTATTTGTTTTTGCAAAGTCAAATATCTTTGGGTATTTTTAACATTTTTATAATATTGTTTTTATTTTTTACGATGATACGATGAAACACGCTTAAAAATATTTTTGTAAAAAAATATTCAATTTTTTGTTATGTAACTAGGCAATTCAAGAGTTTAGTCTAGCACTGATGCGTAAGATTATCGCGTCATCCATCCCAGGTTTGTATTCACGATTTTGAGTTCTACGGTTACTGGATCGACTGCCCAACATTTTGGATGGTGTTCAACGAGGTTACAAAAAAATGGTAAAAGCAAATAGACGACTTTTAGTTGAAAAAAATCCAAGCACTGGGAGTGAAATGATAGAAAAATGAGGTAAGGCAAAATGGAAATAGTACTGAATTATTTTTTTTAAGGAGAACGGTTTAAATCGGTTAGGGGACTAGCTCTTTCATGCATAAGGAACTCATATGTCCCCACATAATTTTCAACTGTTGCTGTAATACTGAAAAAAACTAAAACATTTTTATAATTATATTTTTTAATTTGAATGCACTTAAAAAAACAGTAAAATATGCTCATATTTTCTTTTGTGTTCTACAAGATGGTGCAAAATTAATCACCCTACCGAAAGATTTATAATTTTTGCAAATAGAGTCGTACGTCTATCATATTTGATATTTGTGAATTATATAGACAGCTCCCGTATACAAAGCAAGGTCAAGATGAAGATTTCCATCACTCAAAATCATATTTTTCTATTTAATAAAAAAGTTATTGAAAAACAAAATTTAAATATTAATTTTGCGCCCCTTTTACTTTAATGCTAAATTAGACCAAAATAAATATGAACAAACTTACAAAATCCTTTATACAATCTTGGAATAGTTATAAACGTGTAAGAGTTAAAGATTTTTTTAAACCGAAATTTCTCTGTTCAACAACTTACGTACATAGATTAACAAAATCAAGGCGCATAACAAAAATTGGAGCAGGATATCGGCAAAGCCTCTTACAAAGGATATGCGCGGTAAGTATAATATACTTATACAATCATGGTTACACAAACACTATGATCAGAAAATACCGGGAATGTTTAAATAAAACAAAACAGATTTGAATTTCAGGAACATTTATTTCATCTCCTTCAAAATATGACCCGTCTGAAGCAACACACATGTGCCAACGTTTTACCCAGTACTCCATGCACCACTGGTAGGCCGGCGAAGGGATCGCATTCGGCTTTTTCGCCATATTCTCTTTGATCTCCCCTATCAACTGAGATCTCCTTCCACGAAGTGGTGACTTCAACTTGTGAAACAAAAAGAAGGCGCACGGGGCCGTATCAGGTGAATACAGCGCTGGCACGATGGCATTTACTTGGTGTTTGGTCAAATAGTCTAGCACAATTTGCGTTCGGTTCGATGGTGCGTTATCACCATGAAAATCCAAGAATTGTTTAAATAGTGACAGATGTGTGTTTTACAGTCCTACCAACATAAGAAAAAATATGGACCGGTTCCCACGTGCGCGGTTCATTTAAATTAAACATTTCCGGTACTTTTTGATCATAGGGTATATACTCTTGGCTGGCGCCCTCAGCAAAAAAAATTACCAAAAATCAATCATATTTTGTAGCCACTTGTAACTTGCACCGTATTGTACTAAAATTTAATGAGCTATTTAACTACATAACACAAATTTTTCCAAAGCATCTGATTAAAAAGTTTTAACTTTTAGTGAAAATTTACAGAATTTCATAATTTTCGCACAAAATTTAAAAGAACGATTTACTTGGTTTTTGTTGTATAATAAGTTAAACTTTAATAAAAAAAAAAATTATAGACTCTAAATAAACCAAAACAAAATAGCCAAAACTGGTCAAAATGACGCGCTCCTATTCGCTCCCACGGCAGTCGGTTCTACATAACCGGAACGACCCGAATTTATATCCGGACAAGGACTGTCACTTCAGCAGCATCGTCCTTAAATGTGTGGGGGAAAACGAATGATAGAATACACGATTGCGCCTTCGGAATTCGCCGTGTCGTAAGAGCCAATGAGTAAGCAAGCAAAAGGAAGGGGAATTACTTGTTTGTGAAGAAGAGTAGGCGAAACCAATGGAAACACACAAGAAATTCTACGCACACACACATAATTTCTTGCCAAGGTGTCTTACGTATAAAAACGCAAACAAACTGCATCTGGAGGATTTATATTAATTTATGCTTTCACAATTTAACTCACGGCATTTCGATTTCATTAGTTTGATTAGTTTAAATCTTACAAATCAGAATACTACCAAGCCATTCACTGAATTTTCACAAACATGTAATTTCTCCTACTTGTGTTTGTTTTGTTCGTTTACTTTGTATCGCGAAGGGAGCTCACGTCCGACTTGTCACAATGTTTATGCTGCAACAAAAGCAACAATAACGCATACCTATTTTATTGTCTATGCGTGTGCATATATGGACATATGTAAATCTTCGCAGGGATTAGTTTGCACTTTGTCTGAAATGTTACGAAATCAAAAGACTTGATATTAATTGTAATCATAAGTTTTGTTTTTATTAAATACTTGACAATGACACGCATTTACAAGTATTATTAAGATTGTTTCAAATATGTGTTACATTTTGCATTTTTAATTTACCTCAAACTTGACTTACACTTATATAAATCAACTTAACTACAATATATTAAACAAAAAAATAAACGTACACATTATGGACAAAACAAAATATTACAGCGTTATAATTAAGTGGGGGTAAGAAGTAAAATTACCATATAACGGCAATATACCGCAATCTACAAGTAAATACATACATATATTTATATTTTAAGATCATTTAAGGTATACGTTAAAAGAATTGGCAATTACTAAATTTATAAGGAAATCGTAATTAATATTCTATGTATATGTATGTAAGTATGTATATACGCATATGTCATATGCAAATCATTTAGACACGGAAATCACAAGTGTACTGAAATGGCAACAGTACAGTGACAAGCTAATCTTAGTTTTATACGAATAATACAGAAGAATTGCACCAAGGTGTTAGGTCTAGAAGCTAAGATTACAAAACAAACAAAAAAACCATATGTACATTAGCCAAGGTACATACAAATTTTGTGAAAATAATTATTATAATAAAAATAAAAATAAATGAGTAAAATAAGTTCGGGCATACACATATTACCAAAGCGTACAGTACACAAAGCTATTGGGGGTTGTTAGGAAAAAATTAAGATTTCAAAACAAATTTCCATTTCATGTTATAAATAGTGCATTGCAGTGAATTGTTTTTTTTATTCTTTTCCTCTATTAAATGATGCGGGCAAACAGCAAACATTTCTTGCTAAAATTCATTTGTTTTACTGTTTTTAAATCAATCTGTGTTTGTAAAATAAGGTGGTGTTTTTGTTTTTTATTTCTTGTTTATTGCACTTTCAACAAACACAGAATGGAATGTTTCGCTGCGTCGTTACCAAAGCGGTTTGCATCATTTTTAACAGTATTTTCAGTATAATCATTTTACATAATAATATTTTTCGATATTTTTACATGATTTGTAATAATTATAATGCCTGATTTCTATTTCTATTTTAATTTGTGTTTTTTTTTTTGCATGTACAATAATTACTTTAATATATATATTTTTTTATGAAAAGCCAAAACATAAAAAATAAAGATTTATGCAAAACAAAAATCTTAAGCCACAGTTTAAAGCGCCAAATTCATATTGGATAATGAATAAAAAATATTTAAGAGCTTATTAAATTAAAACTAAATTTCCATGCAAATTTACCACTTATAATTTTCGTTTTGGATTTACAGGTTATGTATTAAAAATGTCTTTTCATTCAATGTAGTCTAAACATTCATACAATTATCGCATTTCAAGTATTCTATTTTATTATTCTCGAAAATTTAGTCACTTTTTCTATTTTACGTCGTATTCTTGCTCGTATTTTTTATAATTTTTTGCAGAAAGGTATACGTATATGTATGTATGTATATGTGTATAGGGTATGTGTCTAATGCAACCTTAAGTTCCAAAGGGTTACTTACGCTTTATTATATGTGTATATGTATGTATGTATGTATATGTATTTTGTTTTTGCATCTCTTGCTGTTATTGGCTTGTCAAGATAAAGTTATGTTATGTTATAATAACTAAAATATATATTTAAATTTAAAATACGGTATTTCTTTCTTTACGTTTACGTATACGCCTACGCACATTCACGTTCACAAACTGCTTTCAGCTCAAACGTCTCACTTTGCCCAAGCGGCAATTTCCCAATTGGTGTTGTTTGTGGCTATTACTTTGTTTTGTTGATTTTTGTTTTTGTTTATTTGCAATTTATAGCTGTTAAGTTAATATTTAATATATATGATTAATTGCGGATGCGCGTTTACGTTTGAACTTTACGCGTCGACGTATTTTTTTCACAGACAATTTACTCTCAGTGTATATTTGCGTAATTTGTTGTTGTAGTTCCATTCTAAGTACCAGCAATGAGTTTGTCAATGCAGCGAACAGCTTATATTTATACCGGTCGGCAGCGGCAAACGACTTCCACTAGACTGAATCGTCTGTAAGAATATTAGTAAGAGAAAGAGAAGTAAGTAAAATAGAATCAGAAACTCAAAAAAATTGGTTGCAAAAATAAATAGTTTCTAAGCAAGTTGATTTATTGACATTTTTGGCTGCAATATTAATGTACAGTAAAAGCTCTCTGCCATGAAAAAGCTCCTCATAAAAAATATCTACCGTTCGGAATCGGCTTGAAACTGTAGGTTCCTTCCATTTGTGGAACAACATCAAGACGCACGCCACAAATAGGTGGAGGAGCTCGGCCAAACACCTAACAGAAGTGCACGTGCCAATTATTTATTTATTTTTAAAATGCTTTCAAAATTATTAAACAGTTAATTCTGTGAACCTCTTCTTTGTTTCGCTTTACTAAAATTCAAACAAATTCTCACCAAACGCTTCAATATCGAAAAGCAGTTGATTATAAGTACAAGGTGCACGCGCTCCATTGCTTTTCTGTTTGTACACTGTAGCTGTCTAGTTCATAAGTGTTAAATATGATTGACGTACAAAAATTATAAATCTTACGATAGTGTGATTAATTTTGCGCCACGTTGTGTATTATGGTAATAGATTTTTTTAACACGTCACTTTCCGCCGGAGTTTTCATTGAAGACTGGAAATTAACTTTAATTACGCATATCCTTAAAAGCGGCAATAATAATAATAATGAAAATTATAGGCCGATTTCCACACTATCTACAGTTTCGAAATTATTTGAGTATATAGTCAAAGACAAAATATACTTTGCTGTTAAACATTTGTTATGTCCCAATCAACATGGGTTTATTCCGGGCAGATCTAAAAAATAAATAAATAATTGGCGCGTACACTTCTGTTAGGTGTTTGGCAGAGCTCCTCCTCCTATTTGTGGTGTGCGTCTTAATGTTGTTCCACAAATGGAGGGACCTACAGTTTCAAGCCGACTCCGAACGGCAGATATTTTTATGAGGAGCTTTTTCATGGCAGAAATACACTCGGAGGTTTGCCATTGCCTGCCGAGGAGCGACCGCTATTAGAAAAATGTTTTTATTAATTTTGCTTTCACCGAGATTCGAACCAACGACCTCTCTGTGAATTCCGAATGGTAATCACGCACCAACCCATTCGTCTACGGCGGCCGCCTGTAATCACGCACCAACCCATTCGTAATCACGCACCAACCCATTCTGGGCAGATCTACATTAACGAATTTAGCTGTATTTACGGAGGACTGTTTGGAAACATTTAAAAGAGGTTTCCAAATGGATGCGATCTATACAGATTGCTCTAAGACTTTTGATAGCGTATCTCACCCAATATTAATAGCTAAACTTGAGCGTTTCGGCTTTCACTCTCAATTTCTTAAGTGGTTAATTTCCTATCTCAATAATAGGCACTGTTCGACTTGATAATGTACCGCCTTATTCTTTTATTGCTTCGTCTGGTGTTCCCCAAGGTAGTGTCCTAGGCCCGCTTCTATTTGTCCTCTTCATTAACGATATTTCTTCTTGTTATAAATTGTGTAATTTTCTTCTATACGCGGATGATCTAAAAATCTATTATGAAATTAAATGTGCAAAAGATTCATCCATTCTCCAGTGTGAGTTGAATAAATTATATAGTTGGTGTGTGCGTAATCTTTTGTTCCTAAACATTAATAAATGTCACTATACTTCGTATTCGAAATTTTTTTTAAAGTTGTCCCAACAGCTTACTACATCTCGAACTCGCCGCGAAAGTCAATTAGTGAATTAAAGGACCTGGGTGTTTATTTTCACTCCAAGCTCAACTGTACCACCCATATAAACTTTATTCTTTGTAAATAGTTCACAATGTTAGCCTTTTTCCGTCGAAATAGTTCTTCGTTTTCTGATCCCTATACTCTCAAACTGTTTTACTCGTCCTTAGTTCGGTCCAGACTAGAATACGCGGTATTCCTTTGGAGACCGTTGCATACAGTCTATATTTATAGATTAGAGTCTGTTCAGAGAGCTTTTGTGCGTTTTGCTTTGCGCTCGTTGATCCCATTCCGTCTTATCGGTATCCTTGCTTATTAATAAATCTAATGTCCTTAGAGTCTAGGCGTGTTCTGTTATCGATGTGTTTTGTATCCGTATCTGCTCAATAAAATTAATTTTAATGTTCCCTCACGCAATTTCCGTTGTAATGAACTCTTTTTATGGGTATTGCTAAAACTGTTTATGGAATTAATCCTCCTTTTAGAAGGACGCTAGCTGAATTTAATGCATTTTCTTCTTCCTTAGTCTTTGATTTCTCTTATTCTAAGTTTACTTTTAAGAAGTTACTTATTAGACTCTTGTCATAAAGTCTTAATTTGTATCTACCTATGTAATAGTCTGTAAGCCTCTTGTTTGTTGATTAAATAAATACATAAAAAAACAAATAGATCGTAACACAATCAATTTTTATTGTTGCTGGACTAACAAAATTATTACCGATAAAAATTGGAAGAATGGTGCTGGTGTGACCGTCGTTGGCCGGATATAAATCCGGAGCGTTCCGGTAACGTAGAACCAACTATCGTGGGAATATAAAATTTTCAGTTAAAAACAATCCTCACATCTTGGCTTCTACCTTCACCTTCGATAACTTTTCTTTTCATTTTAACATTATTTTTCAATTAAATATTGTCAAATCAAACACAGATAGGAATCTGAACAAATTTCAAAGAACTGTTGAGAAACGTGCAGAACTCCTTGCTGATCTAAGAGTTTCTGCATGATACCAAATATAGCAATATTTGGAACCACCAGTTCTTAGGCATACTATCTTACAGCAAGTCCTATGTACAATACACATCGCAATGCGAACAAAAGCTAGTCCCCTGTATTGGTTCCTTCGAATATTGCCCTCATAAACCTTTTGTTTATAAAAAAACTCAACTGTATTATCATTTAAAGTTCCCAAGCTTTTAAAAAAACTCCTACATATAGTAGTTATCTATAAGCAAAAATCCTACTCGTAACCCTTGCGCCACAATAGACATCTCTCTCTGGGCTTAACCCGTCGAAACAGCACGCTTCCTGGGCCTATCGTTAGATGAGCGAGACGATGACTATCGGTGACTACACCGCACCTTACAACTTATTGGCGATTAAATTTTAATTCAAACTCACCATGATACCACCATTTAGTCTTTTTTGGATTCTTATTGCAGGTCTTCACGTAGAGTGTGTTATCTGGTGGACGTTTCTTTTCGCGACAACTACTTAGCATCGATGCTATGCTCAGACAGACGGATTGTACTGAAAGCGCTGGCGACCAATCCTCTGTCAATATAGAAAGGCAGATATGTCCATTGGAGTAGACGTGCGGATGTACGGGTATATTATTGCCAATAAACGTTACCTGAAATAGCAAAAAGCAAATCATGTAACTGAGTATGTAAACTTGTGTAATCGTGACATGAACTTACCTCTGGCGAATCAAAGGGGTATTTATTGTTGAATTTGAATAGCAGCTGAAAATTTTCACCCTCGTACAGTGTTCCTTCGAAACCAGCAATATTTATTTTCCACCTAAGAGAGAAAAAAATAAATAAACACAAGAAAATTATGTAAGTATTTTTTGGTTTTAAAATTGGTCTTTTGCAACTCACTCTGATAAGTTTTGTCCTATACTATCGGTATCAACGGTAACACCCGGTGGCGGTTCCTTTATCAGCGACATCAACTCTTTGTGTAGTCTTCTCTGTAAGTAGAAAGGAGATAGAACAAAGACAAGTGATTAAAATAACGACAAAAATAAATGCACCTTCACTGTTGATCACAAAGGCATAAATTGCAAATATTTTCTATGGCGAAAACTGATAATAATATGATAGGGCAAATATTTGCTTTGAAGTTCGCGCATTTAACCTTCAGTTACCCGATATGACCGACAGGAACTTATGGCCTTTGATCACTTTAATATAAAAGGATTTGGAAGCAGATATTTGTCGAACGATCGTATCGCGAAAGTGAATTAAACATTTAATTGACAAATCTAATCTTATCGCTGAAATTATTTATACCTAACAAAAATTGTAAAAAACTTTAAATGTAAGCAATAAAAACAAAGGAACAATTTATTTATTATTTTCTTGATTTATTTGCAAATTAGCGCTGGAGAAGCGTTAAGTTAAAAAACTCTCCAAAACTCTGAGTACTAGGACAGCTATGCAGCAAATTGGTTGGCAATAGGTTTTTTACTAAGAAAAGGAAACCTTCGTAGATCATTATGTAGCAGATGTCATACGTTTAGGGGACTCTCGACCAGGCAAAAGAATAATTTATAAGTGGCCTTGTATATGTAAAAAAGGCGATCAGCGCTCAGGCCGGCCCATTGATGAGACGATATTGCTACAAAAAATAAAAAAAGACCTCTTCTAGATGATGCGTCTTTGTGTCATCATTTATCCAAAATAGAAAGTATGTAAATGAACCACTTTACTCTGAGGGAGCTCTGCTCAAAATGTGGGCGTGTATTATCTTCTTGCAAACATTTATATCTTGCCAAGATATGTTACTTGTACATCGCATTGCCAGACAATTTATAGGGAACGTCTTATGATCTTACAACAACAACAAAGACAGCTACAACAACTAATTTCATTGGCTGGAACCCATACATAGGATGGCCAAATTTTTCTGGCTCTTGATGAAAAGAAATTTGAGTCCAACAATCTACATACATTTCTGAATTTGCACCGCCTCTCCTCTCCATAAGCCCAGTGGCCGGTGTAATTTTATTTTTATTTTTTTTATTTATTTGGTCTCTAAATTGTAAAATTCTGTTTAAATTACTCTTAACTGTCTTCTTTGCTTATAGATTTCGACATTTTAGGGACCAAAAGCAAACAAATATTATATAATGTAATACATTGCTCTTGTTGTATTTGCTCCTGTTTAATATGCCTTGGTTTACACTGCAATAAAAAATAGTTTAAAAAAACTAAAAAACACGCTTTTATTGCTAATCGAACTAAAAAGTAGAAAATAAATTTTAATGACAAAGATACCTATAATGAAGTAATAGCAAATCGAACGATCAGTCATAGTCAACTACCTCAGAACAGAATTATAACAACAATTAAGATACAAATAGAGTAATTCAAATTAGAGTTAAAAGCGTGGGATGCTTGATATAGTAAATATTACAATCATTCTATTGGCAACTACCTATTTACAGAGCGTTACGAAAGTGAAGCAAAATGCTTCATATAACGTCTGCTAAATATAACGTCTGCCAATGCACCCCTCAGGCGAAAGTGATTTCAAATTGACAAAAAAAATACTTTTTTCTGGTTTCAATTAACAAATTTTAATGATAGGCATTGAGAAGCAGCAAATTATCCATTCTTAGCTTTTCAAGTTCGATTTTGTCTGTTTTACGTCGATAAGGGGTTTAATATGAAACAGTCCATACAAACATAAGAAAATCACTAAGAATAATCGCTATTGAATTTAATTTTTCATTATTCTACTTTTATTTTATTGCTATTATTAATCATCGTTCTTGAATTAAAAAGACTCCGATGTTCAGCAAAAAATTTGTGGTTTGTAATTTATAACAAAGTAATGAAAAAAAAACGGTAATTTTTTCTAAAAAATGGAAAAATTTCTCTGGCTTCTACAAAAGCAAATTTAAATCAAAACAATTGTTTTTCCTTCTCGTAACGCAAAAGAAACCAAAATTTGACATTCAGAAGCCAGACCCAATAACCGTGTCGACAGATGTAATATTCTAAACTTCATTAAAGCGAAAAAAGAGGGCTAAGTGCGCCTCTACTCATAATAACTGCCTAACATTTATGGGCAGAACTTGGGAAATTTTTGCAGCAGTAAATTTGTGAAATTCTTACTTATTTCGAAACAGTAAGGTTTACATGTATAAAGTTTTATTAAGCGAAACACAAATAATGAAAAAGTAGGGGGAAATAATAATCTGATAAAAGTAACTTATTTACATATGTACATACATACAAACATATGTATATGGCATTTGACGTAAATACGTCAATTAGATTTTATAGAGTCCAATTTTCGATAAGATAAGTTTTTTTTTTTGGCACTGCATTAACCCTGCTGTGGGCACTCACTATAAACGTTGTAGTTGAACCACCTACGTACCGTCGGGACAAACCGTAGAGGAAAAAGGGTAATAATTAAATATTAGAATGGGTATTTTGTGAATATGTTTGTGTGAATAGTAAGTTTATGAGGCTGGAGGTACATAAAAATGTGTGCATGTGTAAGCTGCAAAAAGAGGAAAAAACAAAAAGCGTGCAAGGAAACACGTATTGCTCATCGACTTCAATTGTGTCATGTGATAATATGCAGTATCGTTGCAAAATGGTGGTGAAAATTAAGCCAATGCCAGTTGTTTGTGCAGCTGTGTCGGTTGGCCATCGATGTTCTGACATCGCTATCGATGACATCTTTTATGACATCATTGGCCGGAAAATCGGAAGACTAAATGTTTTCCATACATCGGCAAGCAAAAAGCTTACTTTCCACTTGAGGCTTTTCCTCACTTTAGCTAGTTTTGATGGGTTGACCCGATTGTAAGAATCACACAAGACCGTTGCTTTTCTTTTCATTTCTATTAACAAATATTATTGAAGCCATTTACCTCGAAAAAATTTCAATTGAAATTGAGGTAGGCGAAATGGTTGAAGTGCCAGTCTGGAACTACTCAAGTAGCACTAAAGCACCGCTTTGATATCATTATGAGACCTCCAACAGGCAGATATCTATAGCCAGCCATAGCTGTTGATATAATGGAGAATATTGATAGGATTTAGGTTGGCGCACTGCCCCGAGCTATCGAAGAAAGGAGCACCCAAGGAGCACCAGTGACCGGTAAACACAGCTACGAGTTTGGAAATTGAATGACGAGGAGTCTAAAGGACTTTCTGAGTCCTCCGCATATTGTAATGCGGCCAAAGGGGTTTCGAAATAGCACATGAGGAAATGGAGTTCATCTTTTCTGTGCATACCTGAGAAATAATTTGTGCAGTTCCCCTTTAACAACTGTCAGGGTGATGCCGATGACCGGGTAGGAGGTCTCTGAGGCCGATTCAGTCCTCTTCCTGGCAAGCTCATCAGCAATGTCATTTCCCTCTATGTTCCTATGTCCTGGATCACAGATCAGAGAAATGTTACCTGCAGACGGCTTGACCATCGGAGAAAATTTTAATATCTCCCTCGCTCCCGCGTTCCCTAAGCATTTTGCATGCCTACAGGATCGCAAAGACTTCTGCTTGAAAAACACTAGCAGTGCTCGGCAGTTTAAAGGAGATAGATAAATTGGTTGATTTAGAGACAACGATTGCATCTTGGAACCGTCAGTGAAGACAGAGGTGCAAGCTTCGGTGCAGATTTTCGACTCGATACAATCCTGCCTATTTGGAAAGATTGCTCTGGCACGACCGTCAAACTCTATTTTGCGGATAGAGAGATCTGTTCGAAGTTCGGAGTAATACGGTGTTAAGTGCCTGAAAATTATACCACTTCCCTTGAGAGATTGCCTCCTTTAACCTAATTGCTCTTTGGAAATGGAACACTTAAGACTAGTGTTAAGAGGAGGGATTTATATAGAAACTTACGGGTTTGTTGCTAAATAATTTGTTATTATTAAGAATAATATTTGTATGAATGTTTATTGTTATACACATACATTGTTTATTGTCAGTTTGTTTAGGAAAGTCTCTGACGAGCTGGACTCGTCATTTCCGTTCAAGGGGTTAATCATCCAGGTGCGCAAAAATCATTGGCGTTTGCTATTTTCTCTTAGAAGTACTAAATATTTACCACTACGTCGAAGTCAGCAGACTTGGATCAACCCATCTTCGAAGTTCTGCTGTTGTCCCTCCACGGTAGGCAAAAAAATCACAAATAACGTAAAATCACAATAAAGTGAAATATTCACAAATAAAAGCACAAAAACTTTTCTTTTCGACACTTGTAGGAATTACAAATTTGACTTCGATAATGAGAATTTCGAATATCGACCGAAATGCTTGAACATCATTGTTCATCGGATAATACAATAAGTAAAATAACAACATATTTGTTTTTGGCACAACAGAAAAGCAACCATAAAATTCAGAAGGTAGACAAGTATTTCTGTGAATTACGAATAAACGCTTATATTGACGGCTGTTGTGTATTTGGTAGCCACCCATAATTTCATCTGATAAGTTTTTTCGTACAACCTTTTAATTCTAAAGCATTCTACCTTTCGGACAATTTCTTAAAAAAATAGGTTCCTGTTGACAGTTCCTGGGGGGTATTACATTGTTCCACAAAAATAATCTTCATAATATTTCACTATAGAGCAGTTGCAAGCCTGCAATGTTTGCGTCTGTTACGTTCGCGAGATAAAACATTTTGTTTATGTAAATTATATTTGCACGATACTGATGTTAATGCAATGCCATGTAAAATAATAACAACTGTTAATAAGAAATCATGTCGTTGGGGAAATCTCAACTAAGCAATTGCTAACAACAAATTAGTAATTACTTAAAAAATATATTTGGACAATTATGAAGAGTGCGATGCTGTTGGAAGTAAACTTGCAAAAAAGGCATGCATTGGCGTTGGGCATAGCTGCTATAGAACATTGGCAATATTTCTGTAAGGAAATGACTTAATCAGTTTTTATAGGTAATATAGTTTTCTATCTATAATAAAAATTTGGAAACTTTGACCCACTACAGAAATAAGCCACTCATTATGTACATATTTTCAGAAATATATATGGCCGCTTTTCTGGTTCAAAAATACAATTATACCAAGGCGAAATTATTAAACGTGGTGTAGGTAAATCAGCTGATTTGGTTTTTTACTTTCGCTGTGTCCATGTAGCTGTCAGCACAGAATAAAGCAAGGCGAATTATTTCTTTGTTTTCTACTTCGCCGATACTTTGCCAACATTGTTGTTGGTCTAGTGTCACTACCTTCAATAAATGCGCCTTGAATTAAAGGGTGTAATTTAAATTTCTTCTTTGGAGAAAGTATGAGTTGAGGATGTCATGGAATATGAATTCAGTAGTTTTTCATTAGCTCTGACAAAAATTTTATCAAAATTCAAATTAGTCTGGCTAGTCTACCAGGTGCACACAGAAGAGTTAAGTACAAGTAGTAATCACATAAATAAGCATAGTGCAAATAAACGCATACTATATATGAAGTGTCTGTTTGTATAGAATATTTACTTTCATGGGCGATATAATTCAATTTGAAAACATTTAATTAATAAATGCAATGTAAATAGAGAGTATTATTGTTTTAAGATATTCTCAAAAACAAAAATAATTGATGACTGCTTAGTCAGAAAACTTTATTATCAGAGAATAAATGATAAGATAATGGAAATTTATTTATTTGTTTAATGAAATGGCTACAACAATGCCCAGCAGAAGAATATAAGTGGTATTTAATCAAGGACAAGGAAATGACACGTAAGATTCCATCAACTTGACTGACAAGGATCGGTTTATGTGTCATTACTGAGATACAAAACGATGTATGTACATATGTATAAGTACAATATGTATATGTAATTTAATTTTTAGTTAAAAAATATAGTATTTTTACAAGAAAAATAAAAACAACTTAAAAATAGATAAAAAGAAATATTAGATATCTTTAAAAAAATTAAGAGTACTTATTTTTAGTTACTATAAATAGCATTTGTGCCTCATTTCACTACTTTTATCTTACAAAACCAAAACCAAAACCGAGATAGCTTAGTTTTCGGAGAAAAAGTTTTCTACTAAATTCTTCATTTCAAATTAGAAACCCATTTATGCGCAGATCGACACGAAAAAATCAGTGATTCTAGAGACAGCTGAAGGACGAGACTTTGAACAAAAGGTAATAACATACAGGGTGATACAGTTGAGCTTGAGCTTTTGAGTTTTCAGAACGCAGAACTTTTCTATTTAAAATTTAAATTTATTTCACAAAAAAGTTCATAGGAATTAGGGTTTTCAATTACTTATCTATGACTCAGATTGGGTCATACGCTGTACTAAAGTGAACGTGCGTAGCCTCTCCCGATTCACGAAGATCATCAAATGACAGAAAGTTTTTTCTAATAACGATAGTACGATATCTTCGGGAGCATTTCTGTCGTCGAAAGGGTTCTCACAAATATAGCATTTACCTTTCAGAGGCGGCATAAAATTGTAGGAAATAATCCCTTCATTAGAAGGACAGCATCAAGATGCATACCAAAACACCTAAGAGGAGATATTTGAGACAATCACACACGCCCTGTACTCAAAAAACTTGGGCTGTTTAAAAAAAAGTAAGTTGCCAAGGTGTATTTTGTGGCAAATATTATTTATTAATCTATCTTTTGATTCGGCATTTTCCACGCTTGTTTGATATTCACCTACTTATATTGGATTCAAAAACTTTCTAAAACATTACGCCATAAGTAGCTTTTATTTCTAAAAGGTTATTTTTTGGCATAGAGGGTGAATATCAGTGACAATAACTCGTCATCAACTCAAATTTAAATTAAATAAAAATATGATAATGCAACAAACGTGTTATGTAGATATAATGTATATATGTACAGTAGCGAGCATAATGATTTTTTTTTTTATTTTTTTTTTACTACTGTTCATTCTTTAATTCAAACTTTCACGATTTATAAAAATTTTTAAAAAGCTCAACCGATTTTCTTCTATATATTTCAAACTTTTGAATCTGAATTAAAAAAAACTTCTAAATATGCAGTTGTACAGCCCATTGAATTTTGGCATAAAGTGCAAGTTTTCAATAGCTAAAAAATCTAAATTGACTTAAAAAAATTCGCTGACGGTTTTTGCGCAAGAAATTCATTTTATACGCAGTAAAGTGAAAAAAGCGATGAGAAAAAAAATTATTAAAAATCCAAGCGATTTTTTATCCGCTTAACCCTGTACTTATTTCACAAAAGTTTCATGAAACACATTTGCGAAAATTTTCTAAAAAAACAAATTTCAAAATAAAAAGTTCAAAATTTTGATGAAAATTTATTAAACTTTTCTAAATTTCACATAAAGTTGAAAAATATGCAAAAAAAATAACAAATAAATTCTAACTCGAAGCACATCCTACATATTGCAAAAAAAAACATAATTCACTCAGTTATGCTCGCCATTGTAAGTATTTAACAGTGACGGCATTGCATGAGTAATTTTCTATTAGCCATTCCGAGTTCTTAGGAATTCTAACAATACAGAAGATAGAGAAAAACATGTAAATAAAGCTAAGAGCTGTTGTAAATGAAATGTATTGTGGATATACATAAATATCTGCCACAGGGTATTTTATTTTTTTTACTGAAATATTTCACAGAACTATTACGCTTCCGGAAATCACTTAATAGAGATTCTAGCAAATTTGAACTTTGAATAATATTCTTACTTATTTTATTATCTTGTTTAAACGATTTGATTCAAGAGATTCTTCGCTTATTGTTTATGACCGAAATTCATAAAAATCTTCATAAGTCCACTGAGACCAAGAGGCTTTTACATCGCATAGCTTCTTTTGTGGGACTAAAAGTTGTATATTTGCAAGTATGTCTAAATGTCACATCATATTGCAAGAACTGTTTTCCAAAATTAAATGTTAGCAACAGAGCCGAAAATCAAACGCAACGTGTTAATTCAAAGGTTTATTATAAACGACTAACTACTAAAAATATGTAACAAAAGAAAAATAGACAAATTCAAAAATCATATAATATATTCGGATTGCCTTTGCAGTGCTTACTATAAATAGAAATAATAGAAATTATTAAAATTTGTCGCTCGTTTACAAAAAGCGAAAATTTCTTAAATAATAAAATAAATTCGACCAGTTTTGGGTTGAGATTTTCTCCAATTTATGGTCTATGACTCATTTTCGATAGCTCTCCCTAATGTGTCTGCCATTAAAAATAATAATTTTAAGTTGCAGGTTTAAGGTGCGGTCGCCTATCGGTTATTCACTCTTATTGAGTGGCGCAAAACTAATATTCCAATATTGTTTTTGAATAAAGTTTTTACTAAATAAAATAAATGATTTTGAGTGATGGAAATCTTTATTTGAGCTTTACGCTTGCTTGTCTGTTTGTATAATGCAGTTGTCTTGTTCACAAGTGCCAAGTATGATTGACATACGACGCCATTTTCAAAAATTATAAACCCTCCGATGGGGTGACTAATTTTGCGCCATCACCATGTATCTCATAACCAGGGTGGTCCTAATACGAAAACCTTTTAAAATTACAAGTTGATTTAACACTGGACTAGTCTTTTCTACTAATTTTTTTGACTCTCTCCCGTTGACTAAGATGAACTGGTTTACGTTAGAGCAACAGGGCCACCATTGTAAACTTATTTTCAACCAGTAAGTCCAGTACAAAGAAGATGAGGCCAAAATAAGCCAATTAAGGGTAAATGAGTAATGGGTTGGGGTCATAGAACAACTCATTTAGTCTAAAGATTATCTTTTCTGACAAGGCGCCCTTTCCTTTCAGGGATTATGTTGACAAACGAAATCACCACAATCCCCGATGTCAACACATCGCCAGGTAATGACAAGTTTGGTATGAATTTAGGTGTGGCACCATAATTAAGGATTGTTTTTTTGTTGTTCAAAGTTGCTACTACTAACGCATTTCAGTCAAAGGTGAGTGATAGAGTGCCAAAATTATCAACTTATAATAACCTTGTATTTAGACCAACCTTTTTAGGTATGCATCCGTACTAACGAATTCCTTAATTCAATTTGAGATCATGAAATTGTTACACTCAGTAAAGAAAAAAATTCGCAACGAAAATTATTTTGTGAAACAATTTTTTTATGAAACAAAAAGCTATTTTTAGTCGCTAGTCCCACGAAGCAATATTATAATTTACGGGTGGATTGTTGTTGTTGTAACGGCATAAAAATTCCCCATAAATGTTTGAGGAATGCTGCTAGAGTGATGGTCCGTAGCCGGATATAAATCCGGGTCCTTCCAGTAACGCAGAGCCGATGGTCGTAAGAGCTTATAATATACAAGTTATATTGTATAGTGTACGAAAAATCAGGAAATTATAGTTCGTACTGTATTCCAATGAAAATCAATTTTTTTTAATTAATACATTATGACTTTTTCACACCTAACTATTTAAAAGAGCTTTACTAACCGAACCGATAATGTACTTCAGCATTCAAGTGCCCTTTAAAGCTTTTCGTTTGATGAACTGCCTAACAGAGATGAATTCGCTAGTTAGGGTTGGCGAAAAATGCACTATTTTGTTGAACTTTTGTCAAATAAAACAGTCATATGAATAAAAATCTTTCAACCGTTTCCTCATCTAACTAATAAAGTGAGTTTTATTAACCGAACCGATCAACTATTCCCAACTTTAAAGGGTCCTTGAATTTTTTTCAATTTCCAAGTGTCTGGCACAGATAATTTGCTAGATAACTGAACTATAGCAAGGTTGGGGTAAAAATCTAATATTTTGTTTCAAGGCTGTAAACACCGTTGAGCCATGTTGAGCCTTTCTTCTATCGCCCATGTAATTAAATGTCACTTCACTTCACTAAAAAGGCTCATACATGACATCAAAGCATGTTGGTGATTGTGCTATCCAACTCGATCCACATATCACATCAGCACCAGCACGCTTTTACAATACAATATTCAATTTTTTACAAAACTTGTACGGCAATTCTTCTAATGTCTATTATCTATAAACAAGAAAAGCGTGCAAAGTTATGTTTACTATTTGAAAAATTCTTCTTCAATGAGCTAAATTAAAAACACATGATACAAGCATGCTGGCTTAATTATAGAAATATCAAACTCGTTTTCATATTGCACGGACAACTGGCACAATCACACCACAGGCACCAACACAAGCAATCGTCTGACACAATCTCCTGATGACACTAGCATGCTGGTGTCGTGTTCGGGCCCTTAAACTATTAAGTATTTCGGCTCAAGAGCTTAACAAACTTTTTGAAACTAAAAATGTGCTAATCGATCTGATAAAGCGAGCTTTTATGTTGGAGAATAGTTGACAAAATGCCACCTAGATTAAAATTTTTAAAAAGCTATGCTTTACGAGTATAATATGCGAAAATCGAGTAATTACGGTTCTTACTGTACTTCAATGAAACTAAATTTATATTACATAATTTTTTATTATTCCATTATAATCTTGCAATTTAAATTTTATTTAAAAAAAACATTTCAATTTCAATCAATACTTGCCTCCCATCGTGTGTTGTCCAACACCAGCGGCTTACCGCATTTCGTGCGCGGTTCTTTGGTCGCCTGCGGTTCACAGGTGATGATTTCCGATTTTGGCAACTTGTCTTTCTTGCTCTTGAATATTTTCAACATTTTGTCGTTGCGCACTTTATTATAGCACTTGCACAGTTTTTATGTACCTATGTATGTTTCTGATTGCAGTACAAATTTTATTTATATATTTATTCGACTATGTCAAAGACTGCGCTGTAGATTGCATACGCAATTCGTCTACACAAGTCTTATTCTTTTTATGCAATATTGCAACGCTGATGTAATTTTGTAAAAGTAGATCGAGAAAAAATATGTCACTTAGGTGGGCATTTCATTTAAATATATAATTCAATTAACTGTTAATTAAGGCGCAAACGCTGCGACACTAGTGGCTTGAATTTTAATTTCTACGACTTATACCTATGTACATATGCATGTAGTGAGCGTAACGACTTTAACCAGCTGACTGAGTAGCTGGGTGAATTTGTATGAGATAATAAATGTTTTGAATTTTTTTTCTTAGTTTTTATAAAACAATTAAGTCAATGCATAAGCAATTTAGCGGCATTTGAATTACAAATTTGATTTATTTTCTGCTACAATATATCGCACACACACAAACACACTCACAGCCAAACGCGCGCGCGATATCACAATTATTGCACAAATCTTGCGAGTTGCAATTAATTTTCTTCTTTCGCCCCACAAACGGTGGACTGCGTCACACCAAGTTGCACTTAGCGTTGCGACAACGCCAGAGCGCCGCAGTATTTATTTTTATATTTTCTTTTGTATTATTTAATGTTTCTTTTTTTTCAGTTATTTGGTAATATTTTACTTGCGGTTCGGCTTAAAATTACAGTTTAGTTAATTTTTGCACCAACAAATTATTATTTTTCTACTCCAACCTGTGTCTGGCTAAATTTAATAATTTTTTGTTATTTGCTATATTTCACTATAGTATTTTTATTGTTTTATCTCAAGAACGCTGCGAACGCTTCGACGTATAAAATACGAATATTCGTTTGCGACTCAGGAAAGTTGCTAACAACACCTGAGGTACGAAAAAAATGGAAAATAAAAAAGGAAAAAAGTAAGAGTAAAAAGCTAAACAAAATCAAACGGAATGAAATGAAAAAATAACGCTATCAGCAGTGCCAGCCAAAGCAATATAAACACGCTCGATTCATGTGGCTCAATTTTTGCAGCGATTGCAATTTGCCTTCCTGTGTGCTTTGTTGTATATTCCCTTTTTTGTTTCCCTTCCCACTTTAGTTTGTTTTCCACTGTTCCGTTTTACAATAATAAACTAAAAAAATTGCTTGCGAATATGTATGTACATATGCAGGTATATGTGTATATGTATTTGAATACAAAATTAATAATAAAAAGACCGATACATTTCACTTCGTATGAATCTATAAAATGAGATTACAAATAGACCCTGATAACTTACAAATGGTTTTGAAAACGGTTTAGAAAAGTAAAAAGTGTAGCCTGAGCAAGGTTTTAAACTTCACGGTAGGTATATGAGAGCCTCATTTAGGTAACACTCCTTTGAAAAGGCAATTCACTTGACGAGTTAGGCACTTATCCATGCGTCGCTTAAGCGCTATATACGAAGTGTAGCTATCAAAAAGCGAGACTGACGCTGAAAATATTTTATTTTAATTTCATACAAGGTGGTGCAAAATTAAAAAAACAAAATAGATGCGCGATATTTTGACCATTTTTGCGTACTTCTCTCTTCCTTTTTTAGTTTTCATTAAATAAAGAAAAATAGTTCATTCTACAACAAATATCATAAAAATCGAGGTTTCAACCTTCGTACGAGATTTGTAAAAATTCGACAAATATTCATCAAAATTTCACGCTTTGTAATCAAAATTATAATATTAAATTTTAGTATAAGTAAGTTCAAGTTTGAAGTGACTCAAAATTCTCGTTGATTTTTGATAATTCTTCTCCAGACGGTGTTGCGCATTTTATTCATATAGTGAATGCCGGATATTTTTATTATTTATTCAATTTTTTTTATTAGCTGACGGTGGATATATATAATATATATGGCGCAAAATGAATCACTCCATCGGAAGATTTTTAATTTTTGCAAATGGCGTCGTACACCAATCATATTCGACACTTGTAAACTTGTGGCAGCTGCAGTGTACAAACGGACAAGTAATGGAGCGCACACAGGTCAAAATAAAAATTACCATCACTCAAAATCATTTTTATTTTTTCGTAAAAAAAGTTATTCAACGAAGCAGTTGGATTATTAATTTTGTGTCACCTTGTATTACTTTATCAAGTTATTCAACGAAGCAGTTGGATTATTAATTTTGTGTCACCTTGTATTACTTTTATCAAACAAGCCCATAATTAACACGTACCCTCCCGCAAAGAGTCAAGCAATGGAGCGCTTATATCATTTTTTTTTTATTTAGTAAAAAAGTTATTTAAAAACAAAAGTAGACGATGAGGAGGGATCTACAGTTGAAAACCGCCTCCGAAAAGCAGATAGTTTTTAGTTTATTTCTTTATTAACGGACTTTTAAACCCTAAAAAATACATTTAGCAAATTACAATTTTCTATGTACAGCGGACACCTAAGGACTGACAAATTTGTCCACTTATGAGAAAAATATAAAAAGATTTCATAAAAATGTGTATTAGATGTATGTTTAAACAGTTTTCTTTCCAAAACAAGAGTTATAATACATACATACATATAGGACGATGAAAGGATTTTCATCAAAATTTTTTCAAGAATTAAAAAACAAAATTTCTTATACAAGATATTCAAATTGATTTAAAAAAGTCAGAAATTTTAGCTTGGCGTGTTTTTCCTTTAATTTCAATAACATAAAGAAGTATTTGAAGATCAATAAGTAGTTCAACGCCCTTAAGGTCGTTGTGGTTTAGAGAAAAAACGTTTAGTTTTCTTATAGATAAATAAGCTTCTTTATAGGAAGTCAACTTGTTGTCAATCTCACTTTCTATTTCATCTTCAGACGAGACGGCCAAGGATTCTTGGGAAACAGTTAACACTTCAGTATTGGTATTTTCCAAATCTTCATCATTAATGAATATTTCTTTATCGAAATTAAGATAGTCTTCCATGTCAACTTAGATTTCGCTCTGAACTCGATTACTAACGTTGGAAAACTGAGCAAGTGCTGATAGCGGAAGCTCATCTTCTGCGGTCCAACCGCTATCGTTATTGGGTTTATCTGTTTTACACAACCCGGCTTTAATGAAACAATTTTGTATTGTCTGTGGACTTACTTGCTCCCACGCTTTGATTGATTGATTTTGACAACTCCATAGCAGAATTTGTCTCCGCCATCCCAAACAAAATGTATTTTAAAAATTATATTTTTTTATAACGCCTTGGTGAAGGCGCTGACAAAATGCTGTTGTGTTTGCTGGGAGAAAAATAACTTTAACATTTTTCAATTTTGGATCGCGAGCATGGGAAGCCGCATTATCTGGAAATAGAACGACATTCCGTTCTTGAAGTTGCATTTTTTTTATCGAACTTCACGGGAAAATCTATCATGAAATCAAACGTCATCCAACTCTTTTTTTGATCGCCACGTAAAGGATATATTGCTCAAATTTATTTTGCGAAATGTCCGAGGTCTTGCAGATTTACCAATTTCTCTTTCTCTAGCAATATTGGCGTAGTGTGAAATCGTGAGCTCATTCTTAACCATTTTTGCACCTGTGCTTTTTCACAAGCCAATCTCATCCGCTTTATAAAAGTTTCAGGAATCATATCTTTCAATCAAATATGGTACCTTTTCGGTAAAACTTTTGACATCATCCTGATGGATGATGCAACAAAATCGTCGTAATTGAGTCTCACTGAAATTTCTTTAGCTTTGCTCCTTATAAGTGTGCCTGACAAAGGAATGCCTTTACTTCGTGCCTTCACAAACCATTCGTAGCACAATTTATCAATATTAAGACCTTTGAGCTTTAGCTGACTCATTAAAAACAAGTTCTCGGTATTTAGGGGATTCCCGTTATTGAATAAGCAACAGCTGTACGAATATGGTAGAGAGTAAATATAAAAACAATATTATAGGCTGTCCGGTTATGGGGAATTAAAATACCCTTTGGATGGAAAACAAGTGTCCGCGTCCTGTTATGAGAGAGTTGTCCGCTCAAGAGGGAAACATTTTAAAAAACCCTTAAGAAGTGTCAAATATGATTGACATATGACGCCATTTGCAAAAACTATAAATCTGTGATTAATTAATTTTGCCACGAGCCAACACATTGTCTGAGTGGAGAGCTCATGGCTTATCCTTCCACAATTCGGCGTGCTTTTGCCTTATTTCTCTTACGGAGTTGATTAATAATTTGACCGCCTGAAAACCTATTCTTTCAATCCGCTTTTGATGTGAAGTTTCGGCACCTACTCGATTATCTTGAAAACGTTTAAACCATTCAAAAACAAGTGCGCGTGTTTAGTATTCATTGTCACACACTTTAATGAATTATAAGTTTCTTCACTCTATAAGTACACAATAGTTTTCCGGCTAAGCAAAAACAAAACAAAAACAGCTATACGCTATACTATAAACGAAGTATATTATTGACTTATTGCCTACTGGTTTGTTCAGAGGGGCGGGGCGAGAGATGATGTATTCGAAAGAGAAGGTTTCACGCTGGCGTTTGACACCTGCGTTTTTATTTTCTATAGCAACGTCGGTTTCGTTCAAATACAACTACAACTTCGTTTCAAAGACACTGAATCTTTTGACATAAATAGATATTTCGGAATCATGTCAATCAGTCAATATCATGGATTTGCGAAAATCACGTTTTAAAATATAGAAAAGAAGTTATGGGAAGCTAAAAAAATTTAAAATTTTCATCCAAATTCCAAAAAAAACTTCTGGGTATGCAATTCAAAGTGGCGCAAAGTTTGCATTGAGTTTTGATCATTTTTTTGTTGACGATGTTATGCATTATGAAGAAACTGCACAAGACTGCCAGCAAAAAACTTTTGGCTAAAATCAATGCGATTTTTGGGCTCCTTTAAACTGACACTTTATTATATAAAAAATCGATGGGCTATAAAACTGCATAAGTAAAAATTCTGATTAAAAAGTTTCAACATTTTTTGATTTGTTAAATTTTGTGCAAAGTTTAAAACTTTAAGTTATATGGTTTTTGGTGCAGTATAAACTATACTTTTATAAAAAAAATTTATAAAAATTAAATAAATAGTTAACTTTTCACTATGTGGCGCTGCTTTATTGTGAACACAGCTGTATGCGCAGATCATACCTAAGTGTTCTAAGGCCGTATTCTCACCTAACCAATGAAGTGAGCTTTACTTACTACATACATAATTTTTTAGTGCCCTATAACTATTTTCGTTTCCTCAAATACTTTTATAGCATATTCCCGAAGAGAAAAATAAAGCCTTTCGTGATTACTATCACTGATTCTAGCTGGTGCTGTTAAATATTCTACATGGTTTAAGCTCAAGGTGGATACAAACATTATATTATGCCACTCCTGAGAGATCGACATTGTAACTTTTCTTTGCCATGATAGAGACATTCTATCTTACGGCATTTTATTCTGCACTGCGTCAAGACTTTTTTAAACGCGAACAATTTACGGAAGCTGGAAAGTAAACGATGGATTACAAATTTTTGTACGATTATTCTACCTTTTCGTTACGATAACAAAAATTATATAATATAACAATGTAATTATGTAACTTTGCTACACTTTCCTTTTCTCAAGCGTTTTTTGTTTGGTGAGGTTTTAAGGAAAACTGCTATAAACGTAGTATGCCTTTGTAAGAAACCCTGTATCTTTTACACACAAATCCAAGTCTAAGATCAGACATGAAAAAAAAATTACAAATGTGTCGCACATGCATATCTGCTTATGCTGTGTACTTATGTATGACTTTGAACCAATTCTTCAAACAAAAAAATGTATTAGCTTTTCTACAACAGGTGTTTTTTTTACATATTTGAATTTTTTTTTAGGTTATTATTATAATTATCACCCATTGCCAACTCCGCTAACGACAGTCAAAATTTTTTTTTATTGTATTCACATATGTAAAGGTTGAGTGTGAAGCAATCATAGTCGCTAATTTATATTCACGCCACGATGGAAATTATTGGTGGCAATAGAAAATCGCGATTACAAGAGTTGAGAATAATATCAAAACCATTTTTTTATTACTTTAAGGTCAAGCAAGGCAAGGAGTAACAAAAGTGTTCACCGTCAACTTTCAAAATATGCTTCTGTTTCAAGTCATGCTCGAAATGCCGTTACATAAGCCACCAGCTACCAAAACAAGAAGATTTATCAAGGCATAGTATTCGAGATATTTATGCCACAAGAAACCAGTATCTAGGCGCATATATTTACGCCCAACTGTTGCAAATTTAATAAACAGCCGATTACGCTCTCTTTTTACCCGTATTGCTCTCAGCGGTTATGCCTTAACAATGAATCATAAGGAGGCAATGTACTATAACCTCCTGCTGAATATGTTGTTTTTCAATTGTAGCCGAAAAAACATATGGTAAGATCTGAGAGTCGAAAGAGAGAGGGTTATAACAAGGGGTTGCTTACGAAAATATCAACGCAACCATCACTCATATTACTTGATTGCCGTCTGAACAATAACTGGTTGGTCGAGTGTGTGAATACGTGCGAAATGAACGGGCAGAATTCTGCCGGCGAGTCCCCGATGACGTGCTAGCCGCACCTTGAAATCTATCATCCTTACAGAGCATAGTTGCTTATAGTTTACCAAGAAGAAATAGTTTTGCAAAGAAAAATTACGAAAAAAAACATTCCTATAGACTGCTTGACCCCAGTAAGTATTAGTCCCGGGGAGACCGGAATGTATATTAAGGGTGTCAATCCCGAGATTCCGGGATCCCCGCTTTTTTAATATCCAATACCCAATAGTATTGACAAATAATCACAAAATTTTCAAAAAATTAATTTCTTACGAATCATAAAAAAGGAGACAAAAAAATGGCCTTTTTAGCAAAAACAGCAACATTGAAAAGCACTTTGCGTTTACAACACTTCTGTGGTAGAAGTCAACTCAAAAAATAAAATTAAGTTTAGACTTGACTTTATCATTTGAAGTTCAAACCATATTTATTTATTCATTTAAAAAAAGTCAATAAACTAGAAAGGTTCTTACTGACTAAAACGATCACTTAGAACTAAATATTTAATTAGAAAACACCTTCTTGCACAAAGAAAAATCAAGCAAGATAAAATTCAAAATTTCGTTGAGTGGGACATTTCTTGCGTAATTCGGGCTGAGGGCCTTGAAGTAAAAAGGAAAATGAAAACGAAGTTTTCCCGCAAGAATACGAAAATGAATATCTGACAGTAATGCGAGGCAATCTATTCTAACAAGCCATGCACAAAAGACAAGGAAGGAATAGTCCTTAACCTTTCGAGGGACTTAAGGTTAATCAAAAGCAGACGAAAATTGTACGGGGGAATGGGAGAGCTGAACTTTAGGGAAGAAAGGGCAAATTTAAGGAAAACCTTTTCAATACGCTTAATTCTAACAATAGCAAATTTGTGATGAGGTCTCCAGATGAATGCAGCATATTCTAGCTTTGGACGAACAAAAGATGTATAGAGTAATTTCAGAGTGTTGCATCTGTGAAATTAGAACTATTTCGACGAACAAAGCACATGATATGATAAAATTGATGTGGTTACTGAATAAAAAAAAGAGGCATCGAAGATTACAACAAGGTCTTTGATCTCCTCACCAAGCTGAATGGGAGTACCAGAGATACAGTATGAAGTTCGTACTACGTTACGTAGTATGGAGAACGATGAAACGAGAAATTCAGCTTAGTGTTTGGTTTGTAGGCTTCCACGTCGAACAAACACTTTCGGATGGTGAAAATCTTTATTTTGATCTTAACGCGTTCCATTGCTTGTCAGGTTGTAAACTGCAGCTGTCTAGTTCACAAGTGTGGAATATGATTGACGTGCAACACCATTTTCAAAAATTATAAGTCTGCCGATAGGGTGATTCATTTTGTGCCGCCTAAGCTAAAGTATTATTAAATGTGCATAAAACTACTGTCTTCGTTTATGTTACTAATATTTAACATGAAATAAGTTTCAATTTAAATAAAAAATATATTCAAAACGCATTGTTTTATTTTTTATTATGTGGCAGAAGAGCTTCTCAAACAACACGGATATAATTTTTTTTCGAATTAAGTTGATGCAAAAAAATTAATATTCCGGCACAAATCCAGGATCCTGGGATTGTAATAACGACATCTCAAAAAACCACGAAATCGTACAAATTGAAATAGTTTCCATCACTAGTGTATATATTCACCCTTATTATTAGTCTACCGCAATCTTATCGATTAAGTTACTGTACTGAAACCATTAAGAGATTGTCCATTATCTTACCAGCCACATTTGCGCCATAAGCCCTAAGCCAATCAAAAAACATGCGCAAATCAACTGATAAGATACGGTCGAGACATTGAAGATATTGATAAGAAAATATTATTGACTGTGACAAAAAAATTAAAAAAAATACAAGAACAAATAATAGAAGTAACAACAGGCACAAACATAGGCGATTATAATTAAAATATTCAATTAGTAAATTTTGATATTGTTTACCAACAAGCAACGCGTGTTTTGCTTTTCTTTAAAGATATTCGAAAGCAGCACGAAAAATGTTCAAGGCTGTGATGAATGGTGATGATAATAAACAAATTTGAGTGCTGAGAAGTCAAAGCTCAATTGTAAGATTTCTAGGCTAGTTTAACGGAAAGCTTATTCAATTCTACAATTTTCTACATTGCGCATTCCAAGAAGAGACAATAAACCAATTAGTTGATTGAGTGCAGTGTAAATGTCAGCAGCGGGAGATATCAAAGTCCAATTCAATATAATTTGAAAATGATACAACTATTAGACATATTAAAAAATATAGCAAAATCACCAGACCGAACTCAGAAGCATTTATACCCGCGCACACTTGTGCCTAAGGGTATTATAAATTATTGCATACAACGCGTCAACGGTTGTATGTAAAAGCATAAAGGAATTGCGATAATTAGAGACATATGATATATATACCAAATGGTTCGGAATGATGGAAGGAGTTGATTCAGTCCATTCGTCCATGCGACATTACGTGCGCAAATATTAACTCGAGCAAATATTAATATATAGGGTGTTTTTTCAGTTGCATTAGAGCTATCGGTATCGATAACTACGATTTGATAGCTGGAAATGACAAACTGTGTTGACATTTCTGTTCAGTAGGGTTTGGCAAGTCATCATGAATCGTTTACTGCTGGAACAACGCTCCAAAATTGTAGAAATTTGTTGTGGAAGAAATAAATGTGTTCGCGAAGTTCATAAAGTTCAAAAAAAGGCCCTTGTTGGTAACGGCTCTGTTACACAAGAGCGTGATCACTGTTAAATAATTAGAACAATTGATTTTTCAAAAATTCGCAAATTTATTGATAATTTGATTGTCAATACTCAATGCAAATACCTCAGTAGCAAGTACAATCTCCTGCATTGTCAAATATGGCCGAAGCATACTTTCCACTAGTTTTTCTGCATATTCTACCGGAAAAGACCTCCAAATTTTCCGAATTTGTCGAGAAAGTTGATCTAAATTACGTGGCTTGCGTCTGCGAAGCTGCATTTTCATCAGAGCCCACACATTTTCTATGGGATTTGCATCCGGTGACTGAGATGGCCAATCTAAAGTGACAACTCCGTTTTGCGCCTTCCACTCGCTACACGCTCGACTCCGATGTTTCACATCGTTGTCCTCTTGAAGGATCCAGCTTTCGTTTTTCTTGATAAACCATTGCTTAGCAGATGGTAACAAAGCCTTTTGATATATTTTATTCATTTTTTCGTCATTTAAATTCTCGGTAAATAAGAACAAAGTACCGAAACCTTTGTTTGAAAAGCACCCCCAAACATGGACCTTGACGGGGTGTTTAACAGTCCGTTGAAGCATCCTACTGGTGGAAGTTGTCCAGGCGTGTTTGATGCTCGGAAATGCCCAGAAGGAGGATTCATCAGAAAAAATTACGTTGCTCTAATCGCGGTCCAAGTTTTCCTTCGCCCATTCCACTCGTTTTTCAACGTATTTTGCACTCAACATTGGTTTTACCAAAGTACTGCGATATTTCAGTTTATTGGCAAGCAAGTGCCTGCGAATCATTCCGTAAGATATGTCAACACCATTTGCTTTCAATTTCACAGCACCTCCACGTAAAGTGAAAGTTGGATCTTTCGAGAACAATGCGAGAATCTTTTTTTCGTCTTTTTTTTTTTGAGACTTTGCTTGCACTTCCGCGATCAGGAAAATCATCAACGTTACCGACTTTTTTATAGCGATTTATCCACTTGCCAGAGAACTGCTTCGACTTTCCCATATATGATATTTCGCAGCAGCAATTTGCGTTAATTTGGGTCCTTTTTCATGCAAACAGCACTCATTTCGAAAAACCACTCAATTGAAGATTAAATTTGACTTTTTAAAAAAAGTATGAAGGACTGAGGTGCCCTCTATGTCACAGAAACAGGACGCTCTGATTTTTTATCTACGTGTAACAGTGACCGCGCTCCACGTGAGCGTTCTGTCAAACACCACACCAAGATATGTTGCTCCCTTAGAAAAAATGATTCTTGTACTCCTTAGGACCGGTTCTATGATAGAAAGTTTCCCGCTCCAAGTGAATTGTAACAATATTGTCTTGTCCCTTATTATAACAAAAATTTCAAAAAACAGTTAAGATTATGAATATATCTCTGTTCTAAATGAAATGATTAACCCAAAAAATATACGAAGCAAGCAACATTTTTTAATAGGCCTCGCCCACTTTTAATATGTTAAAACTAAGTCTCTGTTCCCCGTTTAATGTAACACCCGTTTGTCTGTAAGCTAGATTCCAAACACTAACAGCCAGCCGAAATTAAATTTTACTAAAATGTGCCCGGAAAAATAAAGCTCGATCTGGACTGAATTCATCACTTCCTTACTTGTTTTTATAAGTATTTCTATTCTAATTATGTGGTTTAATATGTAGTCCTATACTAATTATATAAAATTGCTTATATTTGGAATGTATGTAATGATCTAACTCAACAAATAGTGAACAGATTGTAATACATTTTCTTTTACACAAAGCATTTGTGACGACAAAAAGCGACTAGCACACTAATTTTTTTAATTAAGTATTCTAAGTACCTAAGATACTCTTTGCCAACTCTGATAGATGAGAATTAATTCTAGGATATTTATAAATGCTATTGAGATACGGTTTCTTTAATTCAATGTGTTAATTTTTACTAATTTAACAGTGATTTAGGACAGTTTTGCTCTTTTAGCGCGAAAAACACTGTAATACTGAAAACGAGGAATTGTGACAAGCTTCAATTAAGGCTAAACAAAGGAAATAACTCTCAACTCATATATTGATATACATAAATACACCTCAAAATACCTACATGTAAAACCTCATATATGATACAATAAATTTGTAGCGCCAATCATCATTAGACCATCAAAGATTGAGTGTAAGGCGCCTGGTGGAAAATTGTCAGAATCACTTTCAATTGCATTTTTCAATTGGACAAAGCGATTGAACATCGATCAGCATTGGAACGCATGCACAACAGTGCTGGTCTGCGCTGGACAAATGCAGAAAATTTTAACTAGAAATATTATGCGTGGCATGTTGTACATTCAGCTATCATTGGATTCTGCGCCTAAGGAAGGCAGGCTGAGAAAAGTGCAATCATCACTAATGACAAGTAGAGAATTGAAAATTGCGGCTATAGGCCAAAAGTTACAATGCCACACAAAATGATCAATAGCCGACAGCGAACCGGCAGAAATTGTAGATGCCTGTCTCCCAATGTGTTTATGCATACCTACAGACGAGATCTGAATAATAGCACAGCAACATATTGCGAAGTTGAGACTATTTATTTGCTTAATATTTATAAAAACAAAAATATGAAAAAACAATAAAAATATGCAAAAAATATATAAAAATACAGCAATCTTTAATGGCATAAAAATCAATAGAAATTTAAGCCACTTTAAACATGCACAAGATTGTATTAAAATAAAATGGACAAGAAAAATGTATGCCCAAATTTTCGGCAAAATCTGAATGAAATTTTTTCAAAATTGTGTACAAATTTGAAGCTTTGACTTAAATGATGCAGTATAAACTAAATTTTTATAAAAATATTTAAATAAAAGAGTAAAATGATATAAAATAAAAACAAAAATAAATATGTCAAAACTGGACATTATTTTGACCGCCACTCTACATCTACAGTGCTTACGAGACGTAAGGTTTATTATATTTTTTTGTCGACGTAAACACAAATTTTTTTACATTTCTTAACCAATTCAAATGAATGTCGCATATTAAGACATTTCTGAATATTAAAAAATCTAAAAAGAACCACGAAGAAAGAGACAAATTTTGAAAAATAAACTTAAACATGAAATAAACAGATATGGGAACAAATCCAACTGCATTCGAAAAAGAATTGAAATTGGTGCGGTTTTTGTTCGCCGAGAGAAGACCTTGCTACTCAATAGCCTACTTAGGTATGAATTTCAACTGTTGCTCAGATTTCAGAACAGTTTTTAATGGCTGCCATATGTTTGTATGCAAAAATGTATCCATGTGCCAGAAATGGTAAATGGACTAGGTAAGAACAAGAACGATTGTTCCAAAAAATAAAAGTCGGATTTGTGTCTTCAAGATGGCAGTTGCATATTTTTCTTAACTACCAATTTTAAAATTTAACTTTTTTTTTAACTTTTCAAGAGAGGCACGTTCTTTTTAAATGCACTGTATGTAAGAAATTATGTATTTATTGATGGCCAGCAGACACACGTGTGACAATTTACAATTAATAAATTCCCTTTATAAAGAAAAATATAAATAAATATTCATTTATAAATAGAAGTGTGGCAGTGCATTCATTAAAGCAATGAAAAGATGGGCTGTCTCGTATGAGTGTAATACCTTTCCTCACACACACACATACACGCTTGCATGCTTGCATAAAAAATTACATTGTTAAGCGTGAAGTCGTAATATTTAATAATTTTTCCAATCAATAGATACGGACTTTATTGACAGACAAAGAGTGTCATTCTTGATTAATTTTCGCTATTTCTGTTGTTTGATTTTTTGCAAAAAAAATAAGTATAAAGTGTATAATATAAAAAGTTAAGTAATATTATGCTCACTTATAAGGATTATCAAATCAGATTCCGAAAATGAATCTACCCGTGGCGAAAAATTAATCTTACTTTTTTTAATAACGTTTTTAATAAATAACTATGATGATTTTCAGTGATGAAAATCTTTATTTTGACCTTTACACACTCCATTGCTTGTACGAGAATAACGCCATTTACAAAAATTATAAATCATCTAATAGGGTGATTAATTTTGCGCCTCCTTATACATATTCATATGTATACACTCTTTTTCGAACACTTCTCATATAGATACATATGTATATGTATTACATAACTTAATTTTTTCTTGCAAAACAGGAGTAAATTTTTTAAACGAATTATGAATGATGCAACACCGCATAACTTTCGTGCACATTTTTTTTCCTTTTTGGCCTATACACTTCAATATAGTTGTTGTAGTACAAATAAAACGGTAACTGGAATTTCGCTAATTGATGGTGCAATGAATTGCAAAAAATATGAATAAACAAATGCGTATGACCAGTACGTAAACAGCAGGTAAACAAACAGTCCTTTGCGGTGTTTACGAAATGTTTCAACACTCTGAATGCGTTCATTGCGGTCAACTCAGAGTCATGTACACACATATGTATGTATATACTTATATATTAGGCTGGGTCGATTTGTGGGGAGGCAAAAAAATCGACCATTGCTCTGTGAAAATCATATTCTAGGGATCAAAATAAGAAACTTTGCCGAAGGAACCATACCTCTAAAACGAATTCTGATGTCCCCCAATTTGGGTCGAACTTTTTAGTTTCTTTTCTCATGTAAAGGCCAAAAATGGTGATATTTTGAAATTATTGTATGGGGAACGCCCCAGTGGAGTTCCAGGGGGTGTGCCACTGGCATGGGTGGATCGGCCGTCCAAAGTTAGTGGGGGTCGGTCATACATTTGGACTCCATTGGAGCACTCTAAATGGGTCAAAGAGGGATTTTTCGTTCGACCCAAATTGGGGGACATCAGAATTCGTTTTAGAGGTATGGTTCCTTCGGCAAAGTTTCTTATTTTGATCCCTAGAATACGATTTTCACAGAGCAATGAGCGATTTTTAAATCGACCCGCCCTGTTATATGTATATGTATGTATTACATTGCAGACCTCATGTTGTTTGTGCCCTTTCAGCGTCTCTGGAATGTTAAGTGCGGCAAACAGAAAGTTCAACCACAAATTCCAAACAATTCGCAAAAAGCCAACAACCAATAAACAGATAAACATGATGAGCGAGCAGCCAAGTACGCATAAAGTTAGTCATGCAAAATCAAAAACAAACATACATACATACAGAGAGGCAAAAAAACAATGAACATTAAAATATGGTATGTTAATAGGTGAGCTATGCCGGCAACCCCCATTAACTGCGGCCACAAAACGGAATTGCACCATCGGGGGCCAAGGCTCGTGCGATACCTCGCAGATTTTGGTGCGGTGTGAGTCACCACCGATGTGACGATTGGCGAAAATGTTGATGACCAATTGGATGAAAGTGAATTCGGTTTCACTGAAATTCGACACAGAGTAAATGGTTTCGGAAATTTATAGCAACCTACACACACCTTATAAGATTGTTTACTCTACAAATTTTCACATCCATATGTACATCTGTGCTCAAAATAAAAGCAAGACGAGGAATTACCAAGTATTGAATTTTTTTTTGGTAAGTATATGTAGTGCATTTTTAATATTATATAATGCGGCCGCCGTAGCTGAATCTTAGTGCATGAAACAGCAAAAATTATAGAAATTTTTTTTTTCTAATAGAAAAAAATGTTTCATATCACTCAAAGCTCCAATTGTAAACAATTAACAAAAATTTAACAAATTTCAAAAAAAAAAAATTAATCAAAATTTCCCTTTTTTTATTCAAGGTTTAAGAAATACTCTGGGTATGCAGTTTTATAGTCCACTCCATAGTAGCACAACAAAATGCAAGTTTCCAAATTCTCGTTGATTTTTGACAATCTTTTTCGCTGAAGTATTTCTTCCGTATAAAAGACTTTCGAAAGCTTTATATAGAAAAAAAAAAACTTTTTTACATTTATGTGACTATTCCATGCATGCGTTGCAACTAATAATACATATACATATATACCATAACTAATTCGAATGATGAGTTAGTCATTCAATTTTTTTTATTTAGTATTAAAATGAAATATAGTACACACCGTTGATTTACAATGAGTCGTCAAGCATGAACATAATAATAAAAAAAGTTCTTCTGGCGAGTACACTTCTGTTAGGTGCTTGGCCGAGCTAATCCTCCTATTTGTAATGTGCGTCTTGATGTTGTTCCACAAATGTATGGACCTACAGTTTCAAGCCGACTCCGAACGGCAGATGTTATATTATTGCACATTTAATCAAGCTAATAATGGTTCACGTACTTTGTTTATTGATACCAAATCGGTCTTGGAATTATTTCCTCATGCTTCGAATCCCTTCCTTCGCCGCTACTCCAATCAAAATACACCCCTTGAAGGCGATTTATTTTTATATTTATAATTTTAATTATTTCCTTCCCCACAATTTGTTTTGCAGGTATTCGTATTTGCCAAGATTTAAATTAAGTCGTCGACGGCCATAACTTAAGTTGAAATTAAGTAGAACTTAAGTTTGTTTTGCGCAAAAAGAGGTTGGTGAAACGCAAAAACTTAAGTTAAAATAAATTTCGAGCTAAAAATGCCATGTAATGATTTCTTTTCGCTCGTTTTGGAGGTACCCACTTCTGAGTGCTTTGAAAATTGGTTCAAACGAACGCACAAGGGTATTGACTTCCAAGAAGAATATTTAGAGAAAAAATAAAGCCATTTTCATTATTATTTTTCTGTACTTTTATTATTGGGCGCCAAATATAAAAGGCAACACTCGTACTATAAAAAATCCAATCCAGCCTAGGACCACCAATTTCACTAACAAAGTGTCATCCATTTCCAAAGGATTAAAGGCATCTCTGAATGTTATCCGCTGCATTAAAAGTATTCATAAGATTTTATGCCAAAAATACCCTCAATTTGGCAATTAGCAGGCATAATAATAGCCTTTAATTCATGTTTAAAACAACTTTTCCCCACATCGATACGCAGTACGCAGAAGCTTGGCGATTTTTTGAAATTAAAAAAAAAATTCAAAGACAGGAACTAAAAAATTGAAAAAGCTAAAAATGCACATTTTTATTTTTCCCTAATACGAAGTAGCAATATAATATATATTTACGTATTTGTAGATTGTAAGCCCTCACCCCAGAAAACCCATTCAACTATAATATAATAAAGCTGCAACGGGAGTTTTAAATCCCAATTATGCTCATGCCATCCTTTAAACAGTGGCCAACTTGCATACCCTGTCAAAAATTTTACGCAGACGATGTCTTGCTTCTTGTAAGGCGGTAGAAGGCATGCAAATTATCAAAAACGTATCAAATTTCAAATTTGCCACGAGGCACATGGACAATCAAGGTGAATGCCAATGCACTTGGCTTCCACATGGCAGTAATCCCATTTGCACCCATGCATTAGGGTTACCAATATAAAGTAAAGTCCAGCAAAAGCAAAAGTCAACCAATTGAAATAAATGTATTCGAAACAAAAGGCAGAAAGAAAAGGAAAGGTCAAAATCGTTTGAAATAGCAGCAAATCCCTAACAAAGTGCAGAGAAACTAACGAACAGCTATTACCATGAACTTGCTGGAATAAATCGTTTACGAAAGTACGAGTATGTTTGTGCATACCATATGTACAGAAGCAGTACATTGATGCCACCTTAAACTTGAACGAAAAGACGAAGGCGCAAGAGAACAAAAGAAGAAGAAGAAGAAAAAATGGTAATGGCAGAAAATTAGCGATCGATTTTTTGTGCATTTACAAGAAGCGTGCCGTCTGCGTATGCAAACTTGCCAACAATTACATATATTTATGTAGTACACTGCATATGTAAGTAAGCATATATGTCGGCATGTTACGTACAGCTGCCAGCCATGACACTTGAGCTATTGCACACGCTTGCATATGTACATTCGTAACAAAGTCAAAAGAGATGGATTGACAGACACGAAATATCTACGTCATAAGCGCATGAATGCAGTTCCTGTGTTCTTGAGAATTTTTCTATGGGAAGGTGCATGTGTGTGTATGTAATTATAGAGCAATGCATGCACTGGTTTTGATTGTGTGTTGATTTGCAACGCTTCTTTATTAAATTTCATTTATTATTATGAGTCTCGATTTGTAAAAAAATACCACGTTCAAGTCATGTTCCAAGCAGCTGATTGTATTTCACTTACTTGAAAACAAATATAAAAACAGAAAAAGAAAGCAAAAAATCACAATACAAAAATGCTGATGCATAAGAAAAATAATTATTGACAAAATAAAGCTGCAGCATTAAGAAATATTAAAACCAATAATAATGAAAAACGTTTTCTTTTTGCGAGACAAGCGAAGCATTGTTTCGCTGATATATCCATAACAAAATAGTTGCATAGGAAAATTACAAAATTTTACACTTTTTGTTGAAACAAATACAGGCGCAACAAATAAAATGAAAGGCGCAATTATTGAAAAGTTGGAAATATCTCGATTCCGAGTACAAACAACGATGGTGTAGAACCTTTAATCCGGTAGGCTTAGCTTCACTCTATAAAATAAAAAATGTGATTTTTATTAAACAGATAAACAAATATATACAGTTATTTGCCTAACGGAAACTTGTTAGAATGCGCGCGAAATGCCATGCTACAAGTAGAATGCCACTTAAGGTTTACGCAGGCAAGTTCAAAGGCAATTTGTCTTTCGATTTCCCACACAATCACAATCTGCAACGAACCATCATCTTGCGTATAATTTTTCTTTCAGAACTATAGGCAATATTTTCAAGCAGAGGTCTTCGCGATCCTACAAGCATGCAAAATGCTTAGGGTTTGCTGTTGAGAAGGAGACATTAATATTTTTTCCGATAGTCAAGCCGGTATCAAGGCGCTGTCGTCGCCGTATTTCAGCTCTCTTCTGGTCAACTCCTGTAAGGAGGAACTCAAACATCTCGAACGTGCAGGAAATATTTCTCTTATCTAGGTTCCGGAGCACAGGAATATAGAGGGGAATGAAATTGCCGATGAGCTTTCCATTTCGAAACTCTTCGAGATGTTCACTGGTCCCTGGGTGATCGGAACTCATGTGGAGAAGCTTAGACTTCCGTACAACCACTATTGCAGTAGTTGTGAGGATCCTGCAGAGAAAGAGACTGTTGAGCACTTTCTTTGCAAATGTCCGGCTCTAGGTGCTAGATTCCTTAGCTTACCCTTTGGGGATGGCCTGAGGAAACTCTCCAGCCTAGATCTCTTTTCTCTCCTCCACTACATCAACAGCACTGGATGGCTGTAGATGGTTTCTCTACCCTAAATTTTTCGCAGGTAGTGGTCCACACTATGGTATCAAAACGGCACATGCTACTAAGTATACCTGTGGTACTCTTGCCAACTACCCTACCTACCTATAGGCAATTTTTTCTTCAATTTTAACAGCTGAACACAACTGTAGCAAGTAACACTTGAAGCGAAGCGAGATTGTTTCCTTGACAACGGAGTCTTGAAAATTAATACCTATCAAATAACTTACAGTCTACGTGAAAGCTATCAATTCAAGTGATTTTTGACAAGTTCATAGGTGTGAGCAAATTGAGAGACGATATTTAAACATGTAAATGATATGGATTTTCCAATATGTAAGCTTTCGTCATTGCCACAGAGAAAAATCTTTGCTATTTTATAAAGAACTAGTAAATCCGCCCACGCTTCGCTACAGCTCATTTAACTTCGGAATAAAATACTTTTCCTCGTACGGCGGGTTGGTGAGTGATTAGCACTTGGTAGAGCCCGTGTTCGAAAGCCATTGCGTGCATGAAACACCAAATGATAGGAAAGGCCAATAGCAAACCGTCGAGCAATAGCAAAGCTCCGCCTAAACAACCATCTGCCATTCGAAGGTGGCATAAAACTGTAGACACCTCCATTTGTGGAAAAACATCAAAACACACAATACAAAAAAAAGGAGGAGCTCCGATATATGTTTCGAATTTGAGCCAAATCAAAACATAAGTGGGGTTTTAAAGATATCTCGACAACAGAAATGTGCCTTTAAGACCTTTCCATTCTTCTGACGGATTACTCTTTAAGGCGGAAATTGGTGCCGCTATATATTTCGAAAATTCTTTAATATTCTTTTTGGCTCTTTTTTCCTAAGCAAGAGACCTCGATCGTGGTTAAAAAATCGATGTCTTATCTTTATGTACTCAGCCGATTCACTACTGATTCAGCCTTAACATGCTCTCTAAACTTTTGCAAACTCTATAATTTTTTGAACAAGCAACGGGGTCCCTGAAGTGAATACTTTTGTGCCTAGGGTCATAGTAGTACCTGTAGCAATGATACTATGGAACTCCACTTGGTCGAATCGTTTGACCAGCTCCAATGTGCAAGTATTGACACACCGCTACAGCTTGATTCATATTATATGTATATATATACTAAAAACAAATAAATAATTTAACCATTCACCCGATACCAATCTGGACTCGGGTACAAAAAATGCTCAGTACTTTAAGGCACAGTCGAATTTTTACTCGCATCGGAACATACTAGGCGTAATAAAACGCTTGGTTGCAAAAATTTGTCACATTCGCCCTGAATATAAATGAATTGGTAACTGGCCTCTTTTAGAATATACTTTTTCCAACACCTAGGACTATCCTCACCTACGCCGCCCGCCTTAAAATATGCCATATAAAATCCTCATAGCAATGCGAAAATCTTCTATACAAAATTTCAATAAGAAGAATACAACTTAAAAACTTAATAAATTAAAATACAAATTTTTTAAATCTCGCCTTATACTATTTTATGCTTTTCCTTTGTTTTCTTTTGTTTTTTGCTGAAACGTCATAAGTTTTTTTTTCACTTCTTGTTTTCCCTCTCACAATAATAATCGCCATTAGTGAGATTACAGCTTTGAGGCATAGAGTACGTGCATATATTAGAAAATATGAATTTACAATAACAAAAACTAGCGGAAAAAATACAGCGAAATCGCGTCTCACACCCAAACGATGAGCTAGCAAATAAACCACGAGAAAGCACGCGATACGCGCATGCACACAGAGCAGAAAATAAAAACAAAACAAAAAAACCGCAAATTACATATAAACTATTAATATATGTACATATATTTGTAAGCGCTTTATGAACATGTAGCCGGCGAAACCGGTCAGCGGCTAAGCAGTTATATTGACTTTTTCATTTTCATTTCAGACAAACAAAACTCACAATAAAAAAAATCTATTACAAGTTTATTCATAAATAATAATTTATTTTAACACACATATGTACATACATATATGCGTGCCCACCATATATGTAAGAATGTATATTTTTTCTTTTATAAATATACACAAAAAATATTTTTTAAATTTTGCACTTGTCGGCGTTGTCGAGATTACAAACACGCGGCCACAACATTTGCACTACTGCAATGCTTCTTCACACACTCAACACTGCATTTTTCAGAGATTTTCAGTGCATTAACCGATGGTCGACGGTCGATGTTCTTTCTCTAACCCATTCGCCAGCCGATTCGCCGTAACTCAGGTGAGAGCGCATTGCTTGAGAGCCAAGTGCAATGGTTTGCAATTTTGTTAGGATTTTGTTTTTATTGACATTTGTATCCAACAATATAATAGGTATGTATGTAGGAGTATGCCGTGACAGGAGGAATCTGTCATGTCATATTGCTTGAATGGTTGGTCCACCGAACTGGTTAGTTGGCATTTAAGTACATAGAAGTACAATAATTGGCTTGAAATTACATAAGAGCCAAGCATTATCGGGAATTTCTAATGAATCACTGATGTTTGAACTTGCTTTTGTTTTGTTGGCTTTACTGGTTTTGTTTTTATTATAAAAATGCAAATTACATCAGTTCTTAATTGCTTAAGAAGAATCTAAAGAAAAGATGATTTATTAATAACCATTTACATGCATGTATGTGCATATGTGCATTTGTGCATATGTGTGTATAGACCAGGAAGTAAGTATTTGGGTATGATACCATAATGTCGAGGAGAAAAAATTATTTCATGTTCATAAACCAGAATTGATTTGATGATCAGAATTGATATGGAAAACTTTTAAGGGAGTTCTGCTAAATCAAAGTAAGCACACAAACTTAGAAAAATTAATAAGGTAACAGCCGATGCGATATGCAGGCGTGATTCGCAAATTCATAGAACCGAGTTACAAAGTAAAATAGTTCAACATACCACAGCTATAACAAATGCCCTAGAACAAGTGTGATTGCAAAAGCTTAAAGACTGGATATAGAGAAAATCCTTAATGTTAGTGTTTTTATGACCAAATACAAAACTTTTGCTTATGAATGATAGGAAATTACCCTAGCTGCAAACTGCGGTCATGGCATAGCAAAATCAGGATCTAGTTCTCTGTAAATTTTATTAAGTTCATTAACTGATCTAGTAATGAGGGCAAACTAAAAGTAATTATATTTACTGAAAGATGTCAAGGTTGTTAAGCGCAATCTTAGAAAATTGGTTAGCCAAGTAAAGTACGAATGTATTTATACATTTAAGACAGAATATAGTTGCAGTAAAAGACCTTTGCGGTCGTAGGGCCAAACGTATCTATGCGTGACTCACATATTTTTGCCATGAAAAATGTTTTCATAAAAACCCTCTGCCTTTCGGGTATGAACACATGTATATATGTATGTGCGCCCGTCTATTATTACTATGATAATTATTATATGCTGTAATTATTTCAATTGTATTTTTATCAAATAAATATTACACTGTGCTCGAATTTTGAATTTTTGTTTGAGCAAAGGTTATGATGTTAATTTTACTTCCTCCTAAATTCAATTCCTGTGCGGAAAACTAATGGACAACGAAGCATATACTCGTGTGTAATGGCATTTTTAAAATAAGTTATTAAATTGTATGAAAAAAAAACGGAAGTGTAGTTGTGCACCCAAAATCATCATTATTACTCTCCGAGGAGTTCCTACAGAAGTCATGCGCAGTGTGCTATTGCATCAATTTTCCAACGATAGTGTAGAAGTTCTCTCTACAGAAGTTGTTAAGGTGTAGAAGAGGCCAAATCGATTAACCACTTCCAAATTACATCTTTTCACAAACAAACCGCTGGCATTTAAGTACAGTTAATGGAGCAAAAGGAAACAAGATAAAAGAAGATAGGGTTATGATAAAAAAATATTCAGAACAGATCATCGCAACTTTGACAGCAAAAATGCGTGGAAAACATAATTGAAAAAAAAATGGGATTTCTAGTGTTATCACTAATTTATACCAACCACTTCAAGAAGTGCCAGTAAGGCAAAGAAAAGAAACTCGATGCACAAAAATAAAAATAAAAAATAAAAAAAATACGGAAAATGTAAAAAGAATGGTGAGTAATCAAGATTTTATTTTTTTATTTTTGTACTAGGGAAGTCCCGAAAATCACGGGACTAGGCGATTAAAATCGTGTTTTTATGGTTTTTATGCTATTAGTCAAATTTCCATCGCAAAAATCCCCCTGCTTGAGAAAAACTTTATTTGTAACATGTGCTAAGCTTTAAGTGTATGCAACACCTTTTTCATAAAACAGCTGAGTTTGAATATGGCAGGGAATTGTGTTTTTAGAATGCGAAAAAATAGCAGCCAAAAATTATAGGCAACTACATCATTTGGCTTTAACTAGCACTTCGCAAGCAACCGGGCTAAGACAAAGTCGTAAGATATGTCAGAAGTTTTGATCAAGGCAATATTTGATAATTGATATTTTGTCTAAGGGCGATACTGTTAATGGTAATCGACCAACATTTTGAGCGCTTTTGTAATAATCCACAGTTTCCAAGATTGTTTCACGAATTTTGTTAATTTCGCAAATCGTGGAGTTTATATCCTCAGTTATAATTTAAACAGCAAGTTATAGACGCACATATAGGCTTTACCATAAATAAGATAAACTTTATTTGGCGTTTTTCTGATTTTAAAATGAAGTCGCATCTTAACAGACGTAAAAGACGAGCATCCATCCTACCCCTCACCACAAATCGCTCAAAATTTTATGTAATTCCTTTGCTTTGAAAGCCTCCCGCCTGAATGTATGTATTGAAAATTTTTAAAATATCTACCAATACATATACACTGTTTTACAATAAAAACAAACATTATTAAATGCAATGCTTGAAAGCGATGGGTTCGCAGGCTTTGGCTTTGAGAGAATTATCAACTGTCTCCACTCCGAGTTTGATGGAATTTGTGTTTAAACAGTAATTCGTTTGTTTACGTAGATCTATGAATGTGTATGTGTATCTAAACTTTAGATGCCGGTAAGCAATCATTTTGTTTCGATGTTGACAAGCAGCAAAACATTGTTGTTATGTTTCGGTAAGAATGCAATAACAAAAAATGAAAAATCACGTAAACGAACATTATTGCCACGATTTAAGAACTCATATTAAAATACATGCAAACCCTACACAAATACGCTGTGAAAGTTGGGTTTTGAATGAATTTGAATTATGATATTTGTAAGGGATTTGACAAGTGATTCGGCTGCTGTTTGCGCTTAAACACATTGGAGGCAGCAAACTCAAAAGTAAGCTACGGTGAAATCATTATATTATATAACATTCTCGAGCTGGAACTCCACACAAGTCCTTTCAGACATTGTGGCTTTCGAAGTTGTAGAAGTAGGCAACTGCATACGATAATTTTCAGGCGTGAAATTTCATCGCAATATTTAGTTGTGCGGCGAACATTTGCTTGCGTTACAGCAATTTATTTTTTATTGTCATAAATATCTGCGCATATGTCATTTATCATTTATATTTAATAATAATATTAATCTACTTTCCATTATTAACGCTTAAATGTGAAGTAAAATACTGAAGCGACTAAGACTTAAATGGAGAATTTCCAAAAAAGTATTGTAATTTATCGACTAAAAAAATGTGTATAAAACTTCATATTCCAAGCAATTTTAATTTATTTATTGCATTGTAGACCTTCTTCAAGTAAATATTAGCCCAATAACAAATGTTTTTGTTCATTTCATAATCATCGTTTCCGTTACCTCCCATGGAGCATAGGACTTTATATTAATTTGATTGTCTAATTGTATGCAAAACTTATTAACAGTGTAGGAAAATTTATCGATTACATCGTTGTCGTATTCACTCGAACCAGAACTACTGTCGAAACTTCCGTTTGTCACCAACGCCTAAAACACCTGTAAAAAGTATACAATTTGAGAACTTTCAGACATTCTGGGCGCTTCCGATTTCGCCTGTTGAGGTGTTTTCACATAGTTGCACTAATTTAACGTTGAGGCACACCTTGTACGCGGCAACGCCTGAAAGGACTCGTATGGAGCTCTAGGTTTAATTTGTTTAAGATCACGCTTTAATTAAAACAAACAGTAATATAATCTCAAAAAGTAAAGCGCTAATATATTTTTAATACAACAAACTCGTACACTTTGTTTAATTTCGGAACTCTACGGTATCCATGAAATCAATAAAATCCCAAAAATTTACATATAGACTAATAAACAAATTCTTCAACAGCTCGCTTAATTTATTATTGCTTTTACTTTTCCCATTTATTATTGCTTTTACTTTACATTTTTCGTTAAGCTAGTGGAGTCGGCTTGAAACGAGCAAAGAATCGAAAGTAGGTAATATTTGTATGAAGCAGCTGTGCCAGATAACTTCTATAGTCTCATTTTCTGTATTCTATAAATGAGCTACACGAGCTTGAATAATTTCTGCGCAAAAAAAAGACAAAAAATAGTAAAAAATAAAAACAATAGCGTAATGACAAAGCAAAATATGTAGGTAATGAATCGTTGAATGAGTTGGCTGCTGATGCTCCCAATGGAGGATGGATGGATCTGTATGGAACCAAATATACATACACTCTCCTGACTACCAATGAGCAAATAACACAGGTCGACAATGTTTTGTCCTATGAAAGTGTAGTATCATTTCCGAAGTACTTTTTTGCGTAGAATCCGAATCCGGGGTTTAAATTGCTCTATCACGTCAGGATTTTGAGATATCCTAACCTAGAAGTGCAAAAAACGCTGTTTTTGCCCATTTTTGAGGTTATGTAGCTACGCAGATTTTGCTCTTCATAAAAAAGTAAACATAGTATTTTAAAGTATAAGTCTTCCTCTTTTAAATGCCGTTGAGTTTGCTCAAATATCTTTATTTTTCACTGAGATATCGCATTTTGAAGTTTTTTTTGTTTTTTTTGTGCGACTATGTAATCGATCGTATCACGTCTCATGTTATCTCAATGGATTTTCGAATATCGAAAAACTCACAAACATGGAAATAACATGTATATAACGGTTTTTGCAGTAGAGAAAGAAAATCTGACAAAAGTGTATAATAATAAAATAAAATAATTTTTGAAAATTTTTAAAATTTTACTCGCTATATTTAATACAGAATGGCCCATTAAGTGTTTGGAATTCGAACTATTGATTTTTTTTTTACTTTAACAGCTACAATACCATGCGTAATGTATTGGAAATTTAATTTGTGATTAAACATTTATAAAATAGGTCGCTTCTCGCTTTAATGAAGTGTGCAAATATGAAAATCGAATAATCAGCCGAGACGGTATTGTCTATTGGCCGCTTAGAAGCTACGATTTGAATCAACAAAGTTTTTCAAAAGGAACTTTATAATTCAATTAATTCTAAAATCATGACAGTTTTGGCATTTGATTTTTCTACATACATACAGTAGAAGCTTTGGTATTTGTTACAATCACTTAAATTTCGCTCGAAAATCGTATTAAAATAATAAAAATCCTTCATGAAAATGGTGAATCCGTTAAAGTTACATTTCGAAAAATTCGTGACCACATAATCGTCTTTCTGGGGCCGTTACTAAGAATTTGGTCAATGAATTTGAATCGACTGGTTCGGTGCATAATGCGCTAAAACCACATCGACCGGATCGTTCACTGTTTAGGGCGGTCTGGAGGCGAGATTGGAGAATTTTATTTGTCGAAAATGCTGTTGTGGGCAATAGATTACGCTAACGAGACATTTTAATTACTGAATTTCGGTCTCTTATTGATGACATGGATATCACTGACACGTGATTTCAACAGGGCCGTTGCACATCTCACACAGCCACTGAAACAATGAATTTATGGCAAACAAAATTTCAACAAAAGAATAATAATAAATAAGAGAACGGAAATGGAGATGGCTTGGCCATACCCTACGGAAAGGTGGCACTGAAATCAGCAGACAACCGCTGGACTGGAACGCCAAAGGACAGCGCAAAAGAGGCAGACCTAGGGGCTCTTGGCGACGCTGCATCGAAGAGGAATACAAAGCCGGGGACAGAAAAATGACCTGACAGCAAGTGAAAAATATATCCGGGAATCGCACAAAAATGGAAAACTTTTACTTATGCTCCGCAACAGAGACGAAGGAATGATGATGATGATGCACGGTTAATTGACAGCCCCAATCATGCGATTTAACACTACTGAACTATTTTTTGTAAAGATATGCTAAAGATATAGTCTATAAATAACTAATCGAATCGATTGTAGAATGAATTTGCCAAAAATAGATTGAAAGTATTGATAAAACGGTGGTCGCTATGATTTTTCGTTTATAATTTCCAAGCCATACTCTTCCTAGTACAATAAAAATTTTAATAATTTTATTATTCGTTTTTTTTTTGTCTCGAAAAACAAAGTTATGGATGAAAAAACCTGTTTAAGGCCGTTTTCTCGACTTCACATTAAAATTTGTTTCCTTTTTAAACGAATTTTCGTTTGCTGAACTCTCTGCTATGTGCATACGTACTATAAGCAGTCGACAGATTTAACAATAAATTCATTGGTTAACGTTTGTCGTTTTGACAAAACCATCTATTTTGCTTGCAAACATAAAAAAGCTGATTGGCAAGTTTAAATTATTTTCATTGATGGAAAATTTACTTGCTTTTATATTTATTCGCTTCAGGAAAAATTTAGTATGAGGAAATATTACTCTCAATCCCCTCTTTATATTACTCCATCAAATCTAAAGGATTCACTGCTTTTTCTGCAGTGAAGTTTTTGATTATTTTTTTCTTTTATTGTGGATCCATTTATGGTCTCAATGTTATTGTTCAAACCGTTGTCTTACAAACCACAATATTTACCATTTGTTTATTTTCAAACATCTGATGTTAACAGTTCTTTTATACTTTTCTTCAGCGCATCCCCGTCTTTTCTAGTGTTAAATAGGTATTTAACCTGTTGTTGAGGAAATGAAATCGAATTTATCATGTCAGCAAATTTAAATGCCTATTTATCATGTTCACCTTAACAGGCAAACGAAAAAACGGGTCTCGGACTATTTGTTTTTATGAGCTGCTGTTAAGTATAAATATTGCGCCAACCGTTCAGAGATGATGCACGAGTTGAAACATATCGAGTCGAAGTTGCCATTGGCCTAATAGAAAGGTGTATTCTTTCCAATCAAAAAAACCAATTAATTGAAAAATTTTAACACGTATTTTACTTATAGCCGAAAGAATTTAAATTCCAGATGTCAGATGAGGAATTCTGTATTATTTTGGTGAACATACTATACATAATAGATTATAGACGACTTCAATTCGCCACTTTTATGCTCGCTATATCTGGGCTCTGCTCACTTGACGAAGAATTTGCATATGAAAGCAACATCGAGTAAGATTGGCCGCTAGCGAGAATGGTTATACTTCATAAAACTGGTATTACTCATTTTCATTGCTGACAACTCTTTTTAAGAGAATTTCATTAGACCGCGTTCATACAGGGCGATTGCGAATTCTTTTTTGATTGTCCCCGCCTTGCAATTATTAGTCTTTAGTCTCAAGTCAACAGTATTGAGAAGAACGAAAACACAAAAGCTGTTGACAGAGAGAGTTGAAGCAACAAATATTTCCCTATATTAACACGGTCTTATTAATAGTAATTAAGTGCTTTCAAACAAATGTAATTTTTGTCAGCTCCTTTCTAGTGCTACTAACGTACGTTTATTGATACCAGTTGCTTCATCTATTCGCCACTTGTTAACGCTTCGAATAGGTCTTATATTAAATTCCATTTCATAAACCAAAAATGTTTTCACGAAGAAAAGGTGAACACACCTTCTTGACAAACTGTAAATTTAATTGAAATAGCTCGGTAACACGTGCAGCCGCGCTCATTTTGCCAACCAATATATTATTACATTATCAGCCAACAGCTAACAGAAAATTTAGATATGTATTCGTAAATAAAGTATAAAAGTAGACAATCCAAATTTTTCAATCCAACGCTAGCCAAATTGCTTTTGCGCTCATTTCGCTTTAGTTAGCAGACTAAGCTAGCAAAAACAGCTGTCAGTGGCGTAAATGTATTTACTTGGCTTGAGTTGTTGCCTCTTTTATTATTCATACAAAACGGGTCGTTTTACCTGTACTCGTTTAGTTTGTTTACAAAAATGGTTCAATGTTCACTTTTAGCGGCACTGCTTCACATATGAGTTAACGTTTTTTTTTAATAGGAAATTTAATGAACAAAAAATATGTAGAACAAAGTAATTTCGTTTTTTTTTCATAACAAACGGTTACATTCATAAAAAGATGTCGGTCGGAGATTTAAAAAGTAATTGCACAATTAGTAGAATGAGGTCAAAAAAAAGAAGTCAACTTTAAAATCACGCGAATGAATAGCATGTCAACGAAAGCACTTCGTGCTCTAATTTTATGTCAAAGTAGACCCATTATGGTGTATCTAATTTTAAGCACCAAAAATTCATTTAATTGTGGAATAGTAACTGGGTTGAGAAACGTAAATTATACATAAATCAAGTTGTTTTCAAACTATTCTGTTTAGGTATTATGACCAAGAACGATTCGCTCCCATGACAGTCGGTTCTACGTTACCGGAACAACCCGGAAACAGTTTCAATAAAAAAAATCGGAAATCAGCAAATCTAGCCTGCTGAAAGCGACTACTGTAGTAAGATTGGTTAGAATTGGCGAAATTTATGCGAGAATAATCATATTTGAAATTGGATAGAATGGAAACAATTCTACTTGTAAATATTGTGACGATTCCAAAGGAGAAAAGAAGTTCAAGCCTTTAACCTACGAAAGGTGTTACCTTAAGTTTAGAGATAAAAAGTAAATAAATATTTATAATCAGGGGCCGTGGCTGTGGTTTTTTGTCAAAAGAGTCAATATTTTTTCACTGATATTTTTCAGTAAAAAAAAAACGAAGTTTAAATTTGACTTTTTTTTTGTGATATATACATATGTATTATATATAATATGTCACAATATAATTGGCGCTTACCCCATTTTTTCAGTATTTACCCGAGCTCCTCCCCCTATTTGCGGGGTGCATTTTGATATTTTTTCAGAAAGGGACCTACACCTGCTTGGTTTTTTATAAGAAGCTTTTTCATGGCAAAAATAAACTCAGAGGCTTATCATAGCCTTCCGAGGTGCGACCGCTATTAGCAAACACTTTTCTATCAATTGGTGTTTCGTGTCCGCGGTTTCGAACCTGTAAGCGTCCGAATGGTAGTCACGCACCAATCCATTCGGCTACGGCGCCCGCCTGGAAATATGTAATAGCGCGCTTTTGACAAAAAAGTTCGCAAAATCAGTTCTTTTTTCACTACTTTTTAGTGTAAAAAATCGGAAATTATTTAAATAAAATTTGATTTTAGTTCCGTCGATGGCCATAGCCATATTGTTAACAGCATATTCAAATTTCAGACAATTCGGTTGAATAGTTTTTCAATTTTTTTTGTTTTTAAACACCAGGGTGAAAAAAGTCGTTTCGAGATAAATGAGTTTAAGGTTTGAGGTACAGAGCGCGCGGACCGCTCTCGACCTAGTTAATGGGCTGTGGAAGCTATAAGCTATTTTTAAGACACTATACTTTCGAAATATCGACAAAAAATCGATTTTTGATTTTTGTTGGCCACCGGGTCCCGCTAAAAAAAAGTACATTTTTTTGTTAGGGAAAAATTCTGGGTCTGCAGTCTTATAGCGCAAGTTTGAAGTGGCTTGAAATTTTCGTTGATTTTTGACTGGGGATTTATTTTTTTTTACTAAGTCCCCCAGTATTTCCTCATATTACAAATATTCGATACCATCAGCAAAAAAAAACAAATTAAATTAAATAAAAAATCAAACGGAATTTTGAGCGGCTTCCAACTTACACTTTCTTATACTAAACTTCAATGGGCTATAAAGAAAGCTGCATGCCTTGAAGTTGTATGAAAATTCTAAATAAAACGTTAAAAATTTTGATTAATTTTAATTTTTTTTTTTTTGTTTTGATATTTGTTAAATTTTTGTGAGTTTTGTACCAAGTTTGATTGTTTTGCTTTGAAAAATATGCTTTTTGTTGTAGAATGAAATTATATACATACAAAAAATAGTTAAATTTTGCTAGTTCGTCGCCCTCCTATTATTTTAAACACAGATGTAAAATATGTATGAAATCAAAATCAGATTTTTTACATCGTCAGTATTTTTATTTAATAAACACACCTCGTATATTCTACAGGTATACAGAAGTCGTCGACAGTTTTACTATACCACTTCATGCATACTAAGTTTCAATTACATTTCATCAATTTGTTCCAAGTTGCCAAAAGAATTTTTGTAGCTTCTGAACGTTTTTTAGATTTGAAATAAAGTTACATATTTAGTAGAGCCCAAATGCTTATTTGCTGGCTTGGCATGTCGAGCACGCGAACACATATTTGTATTCATACAAAATACAAATTTATACAAAATAGGCAATCTTTCCCATTTTTTTGTGTATACGTCTCAAATGGTTTGCAAAAATATAAATAAAAAAATTTTCAAATAAATTCAACAAAAAATTTACGCAAAACGCGTCTAATGTTCTGGTGATTTATACACTGACATACATTTAGAAATGCAAAAATAAAATAAAAATACAATATTTACGTTTAATATACATAAATTAACCATAAACCTGGAGAGCGGTTCGAACAAGAAGTGCCTGTTTAGATCAAATTTATTTACATACATACATATACATACCTACATACAGTGGCGAGCATAACTGAGTGAGTGATGATTGTGAATGATTCAGAATGCCTTTCAAATTAAAATTTGTTTCTTAATATTGTTCATGGCTTAACTAAAATCATATATGTAGGTATGAATATAAATCAAACTTTCAAACTTTATACAAAATTAAGAAAAATTAAAACAAAAATCCAATTTTTAATCTGAATTTTTATAAAAAATGCGAGTGCAAGCCATAAGCGGCTAAAACAAGCGTTACTTTTGAATACATTTGGTGCAGTTTTTTCTATAACAAGGGCAGCTTACAAAAACTGGAGTTGATTCCTTTTAAATTTGCTTTAATTTTTTTTGTTTTTTTTCAGCAGGCCTTAAACAAGAAATTAACATTTGATAAGGAATAAATTTCACAACGCCGGCAGAAAATCTTCTTCTTAATTGGCGCTATAACCGCTTACGCGATTTTGGCCGAGTTTAACAAAGCGCGCTAGTCGTTTCTTTCTCGTGCTAACCGGCGCCAGTTGGGCACACCAAGTGAAGCCAAGTCCTTCTCCAACTGATCTTTCCAACGCAGAGGAGGCCGCCCTCTTCCTCTGCTACCACCAGCTGGTACCGCATCGAATACTTTCAAATAAGAAAATAAAAGTATTAAAACTCAACGCAATTTTTTAGCGGCTTACAAAAATGTTTGTAAAAATTTAAATTAAAAAGTTTGAATTTTAGATGAAAATTTGTTGAGAGTTTCTAAATTTTGTATAGGATTTGAAAATCTGACTTGCTTATATAGCTTTGGTTAGAGCCTGGACAATATAAAAAAAATAGTAACAATAAAATTTAACTCGAAACACATTGTAAATATCAAAAAACAAATCATCATGCACTCAGTTATGCTCGCCACTGTATATGCGTGTACATATAATCTATGTAAGTATGTACTCAGTTAATAAAACTGTCTTTTTTTTTTTGAATATAAATTTATTGCTCTCATACGTTTTTGTTAATTATTTTGGCGCGTGGCCAAAGTCCGAACAAATATGTATGTATGGCTGTACGAATGTGTGAATGTATGCATGTACGCATGGGTGTACGATTAACAACAAGCAAAAGTAATGCCGGTGCGGCTAATTTATATAATATATGATATAAATAATAACGAACTAAATAATATAAATATTTAAGAGTATATACATATATATGTACATATGTACATGCACGTATATGTGCCATATATTTGCAATAATTTGAAATAAATACTTTTTATTTTTAAATTCATGGGAATTTAAGCAACTAGCAACAATGCCAATGATGAGTAACAGGTAAAAAGTTTAGACGGATTCAAATGAGCCATATTGGCTGGCGCATTGGAAGCAGCAAACCATATTTTATAGACAATATATTATGATATTCTTGAAATTTGATTTTGCGTTGATTTCTTATGATTCATGTGAAATTTCTTTTTTCTTGATTTCATGACTTCTGTAAAATTCATAATTTCGTAATTATAAAACCGAAGCCATACAGAAATGAACTTAAATACCGAGATATATATATCTAACATATATAATTGGCGCTTTCACCCTTTATTTGGTGTTTGGCCGCGTTCCTCCTCCAATTTGTGGCGTGCGTCTTGATGATTTTCCACAAATGGAGAGCCCTACAATTTTATGCAGCCCTCAAACAGCAGATGGTTTTTTATGAGAAGCTTTTTTATGGCATGTAGAGATAGTCTTCGTATAAATAGAATTCCGAAGTAGACGAAAGGCCTACGTGAGTGATTGCACAAACGAATAGGTCGGACATAAAAAGCTTAAAGACTGCGCTTGAAAAAATTTAAACAGGTTCAAAAATCATGCAAACTAACACAAAGACGTGTTGACATACTTTTTTACTTTATTATATCGAATATATTATAGTATTTCTATTGCTGATAAATCTATAGGGCCTGCCATTTTCCTGACGGAAGTTTAAGCAAACTTTAGGGGGGAGCCCACCTATTTTGGGCTGGGTTATTTGAGGTGTGAATATTAAATAACAATGCAGATGCCGCTATAGAAGCAGTACGCATGTGCGACAGGCAAATTGTATAGCATGAAGCCTTCCTCCCCTTTTGCCGGGTAGGAGATTTGATTCTTATTACCGCGGTAAACATTAGTTTGGGGAAAAAGAAATCCATTATTTTCAATTTCAATCAAACAATTTAAAGTTTACGCTCCATGTCAAGGTGAAATTTCACACTAAAAAAAATTGTTTGCTATTTTTGTTTGTTCCATTCAGTTGTGAGTTACAGGGTGTTAACAATGGCAGTCATCAACAACGCGAAAAATCAGTACTTTTTACAGTTTTTCTTTGATAAAGGCGAAAATGCAAGCCAAGTCGCGGAAATTGTGAATGGTGTTTATGGTTCCGATACTGTAACAACTAATTACGTGCAATTTTGGTTTCGTCGATTCCGTTTATGCATTTTTGATGTTAAAGAAAATGACGATAATATCGATAAAATCACAGAAATAATCGATGTTGACCGGCGTGTTAGCAGTCTTAGCATTGCCCAGGAGCTAAAGATCGACCATAAAACAGTTTTAACCCATTTACGCAAAGCTGCATTCCAAAAGAAGCTCGATACTTGAGTGCCACATCACTTTACACAAAAAAACATAATGGATTGAATTTCCATCTGCGGAATGAAATCGACTCATTTGAAAAATGGGTCACATACGACAATATTGTACGCAAATGATCGTGGTCAAAGCGTGATGAAGCAGTTCAAACGATGGCCAAACCAGGACTATCGGCCAGAAAGGTTCTACTGCCTATTTTTGGGACTTGGAAGGAATCATTTATTATGAATAAACTCAGTATGGCCAAACACTAAATTCAGAGCTCTACTGCCAACAACTGGACTGTTTGAAGCTAGAGATGTACTAAGAACAGCCAGAATTGGCTAACAGAAGAGGTTTTGTGTTGCATGAACCTTTTTCTCTAATTGCAAAACTTCCCGAGTGATTTGATATTGGTATCAAGAGGAGATTGTGAAAATCGATTAGTATCGATTACTAGAGTTTTTCGCCAATAAAGACCAAGCCTTCAATAAGAGAGGCAATATGAAGCTACCTTTAAAATGGCAACAGATTATACAAAAAACGCTGCATATTTGACCCAAATCGGACAATCCGAAGCGTCTTAAATAAAGTTTTGAATTTTGCATAATGGAGATTTCATAAAAAATTAACTACTATTATTTTATATTTATTTCAAAGTACACTATACAGAAAAGTTTAGTCTAATGATTTTTGAAAACACAGTTCCTATGTTAAATTATTATCATTCTTTACTGCAGCTGCTGGGAAGAGAAATCAGAATCGATGCTTTTTTGAATGTGGCGATTTAACCAGCCTTTGCAATAGAGTCAAAATAGAAAGTACCTTATGTGGTAAAACAGAAACAACTTTTATAACATATGATGTACAACAGAAGCGTAAAGCAAAACACAGCAGCTTGCGAAATTTGCATAAAATGCGACACAATTTAAAAGAGCGCTTAGCTTTTCCCGTGGTATATAGTAGCGAGATGAATAAAATTATGTAGAACACAATAAAAACAATGTGGAAAGTAAGTTACTCGCTAAGAAGCTCAGCAGTAGTATAAAAAAAATATAACATATATATATTATATATACAAGTGTTTAATAAAAATAAGTGCAACTATCTGCTTTTCATCAAGAAAAACAATTTAAGAAATTGAAATCACTTTTCCACTAATCCACCAATAAACTGTATTAAAACACTTGAAAAACACATTTTTTTCCTACTTCACATTCGTTGCTCAGCCTTCAGTGTTTGCGACTTAATTTGCAGCAAATTTAATTTAAATAAAAATTAAAATTCATCACTAATTTATTTTTACCTTTCTCAAAGCGCTATTTTTTCAATCTTAATCTTTTTTTTTTAAGAATTCTTTCATTGTTAGAAAACAATACTTAAAAACTAAATTAGCACTTTAACACTAAAAATATTTTCTGAAACTTTTAAACTCATATTATTGTGTTTGAAATAACTTCTTTTAATTTTTTAGTTTTTATTATTATTGCAATATATTTCGTTTTGTATGTAGTGGAGCAAATTGTCTTCAGTAAACTTTGCGAATTCACGTGCCAAACACAACTGATGCCAATAGTGTAAACTAGTCAACCGCCACAGCTTGCCCCAACAACAAGTTCATTCAGCTACATGCCAACACAATTACGACAAAAACGCTAGCAACAACCGGCAGTGACGGGTAAGAAACAATATCAAACATTAGCAAGCGGCATGGCGGCACAGTGGGGTAAGACTGTAGAGTAAGTAGGGAATTACAAACAAAATTTAATTAAATTAAGCAACAAAAAAAATAAAAATACAAATTATTGTATAGTGTCATAAAATAAATAAATTTAATTAAACAGAATTAATTGCATATCAAAACAATAGAAAAATAAAGCAAAATAGAATAAACAAAAGTAAATGAAACATCAAAAGCAAAAACACAAAGAATATATATTAAATAAAAAATAGAAAATATAATCAAGACGTACATACGTACGAATAAAAAAAGTAAAATAAATTAAAAAAAAATTACAAAAATAAAATAGAAGAAAATATAAAATAAAACAAAGTCTTAACGAAATAAAATGCCATAAATTTAATTAAACTGAACTAAATTATTAAAAACAAAAACGAAATAGAGAGATAAAGAAAAATAGAAGAACAAGTAAAATCATAAAATAAAAAATTAATGATTACATGTCGAGTGAATTAAAAAAGTAAAGTACAATAAAAATTTTACTAAAAACAAAATGTAATAAAAAATAAAATAAAATAAATAATACAAAATAAGACTATTTATAATGTAATAAATTATAACCAAACTAAACGTTTTCTAAATTGGAATTAGGCCGTGATGTCAAGAGTGAGGAAGGCATTTAATAAACGTTTTCAAAGATCTTAGCAGCAGTAGACGTATTTCCAATGAGTTCTTCAGGAAGGAGGATATATTTAATCCCATGTCGATGGGTCGTTTGTGTCCGGCCAATTCGTTGAGGAATAATGAATTTTTTATGAAACTACTGCTAAAATATTATTTTAAAATGATAAAATATTATTAAAATAAAAAAAATTGAAAAAATCTCTCCAGATATGTTTAGTTAAAGCTTAGAAGATACCTTATGAATTTTTTCCAATTTTCTGTTGGCATTATATAGTAGAAATTAGTGCCGAACGCGAACGACCTGGAATTAAGGATAAAACTGGGGACATTTTAATATTTACATTTTTATCAGAGTGACGTGCGCGAACGATCAACCTATGGAGATTAAAAAAAATAACTACACACCGAAATTTCAAGTCAATGAATGCAACTCTAAGAGCACTTAGAGGAATTAGAAATCTTTCTCTCAGTCCAAATTGTGGTTAATTTAGTGTTAAGGTTTTGGTTTACACTCTTGCAAGATCAAATTAACTCAAGAAGTGAGGAGCCAAACAGCATTAGAAGACCGAAAAGGGCGATATCGAAATGATCCATATTTCAGTCGGCATGCGTAGAAGAGTGGTCCAAGCTTGACATCAAGGAATTGAATGCTGCAATTGGTGATATGAACGGTGTGGAATTAAACTTAAAACCTAGAATAAATTTTAGCTCGATATCTCAATTACTCTGTATTTCATTTAAGGGGGGAAGTCCATGTAAAATTTTCAAAAAATCGATTTTTTTCGATATTTCGAAAGTATAGTATCTTAAGAATATACTGTGAAATTTTCATGCGGAAATTCCGAATATTAAAGCTTCTACAGCCGCGCTCCTGTACCTCAAACTTTAAACTCATTTATCTCGAAACTGTATTTTTAAAAACTGCTCGTGTTGTAACTCCAAAGTTATCGACCGATTTGTTTGAAGTTTGGTGAGGCCTTTCTGTACATTACTATCGGAAGGATAAACCTAAAATTTCAGATATTTCGCGTTGATAAATTACTTTTTGGGGGTTAAAAATGTCAATAAAATAGCCCTAAATTCTGACTTTTTGTCAAAGGCTTATTTTATAATTAATTTTATAGTTTTTTTTTTAATTTTATAGGTTCCTCCTTTCCGTTAATATGTTATAAAAAAAAACGAATTTCATTTTTTTGTTTCAGATCAATAGATTAAGCGTAATAAATAGAGCAGTTTGAGACTTCGCGCCGTAGGCAGCCGACAAGAAATGATCCTAAGCCGCCATTTTGGAAAAAACTGAAAAAAAAATGTTTGTACTTTCGAAAGGTTAAACAAAGTTGTGTTAAAGCTTCAAAATAGTATAATTATTTTATCACCTTTAAAAATATGTTTAAAAAATGACCGATTTTGAGGCTTCTACATGGACTTCCCCCCTTAAATACGAAATTGTTATGACTCTATTGAAGTATGTGGAATGCGCTCAAGGAAAAAAGAAAAAAATGGTGTATATTTTTTTGATAGATGGTCATGACAAACTCTCTGGCATATGAGTTTAACACAAAAACTATTGCCTTCATCGTAGTATCGTATCGGTCGAAAGCTAAAGTACACCTATCTATTTTTTTTTTTTTCTAGCTGCATAAGAACTATCGATATCGATAACAGTGGTTTAACGCTTCCAAATTATGGAAATTTACTTCGAAAATAAAAATCTATTCGCGCAGTTCATAAAGCACTGGCAGCATCATCGGTTCTTATTTCTTTCGAAATGGGAAAATACGAAGCCTCTTCCGAAGCGGGGAATAGCAAGCGCTATCGAGACATGCTGAGTGAATTTTTGTCCCCAAAATTAATCAGCTAAAAATCGACGACATTTGATCCCAACAAGATGACGCAATTTGCCATATAGCGCGCTTAGCAATCGGTTTATTGAAATATTCAAGCCACCATTGACGCCATACGGCCAGATTTATTGGAAAAAAAGTCAAAAAATGGGAATGATCGAATGGAACATGTAACTCGTTACGGTTACGGCTTTTCTGTTACGGTTTATATGTACAGAGGATACTATCCTTCCAAATAAGAATTTTAATAAACATTTTGCAATTAGTAAAATGATGAGCCCCATACATTTTAATCGGTAAGTGCGTCAGGTATGCATGTTTTTCTCGTCTCACAAATAGTTTGTTGCACTGTAAAATTACAGCGTGAGAGAAAGATACAACCAACTGGTTACTAAGTTGTATAACCGGCTAGTTAACTGGCTAAGAGAACGATTTGACAGCGTGCTGACCAGCCGTCTAGCCGGTCACGGACGTGTAGGCCAAATGTGGAAAGAATAAGTTTTCAAAAAAAAATTGTTATAAGCTCCAACACAAGCTGACTGGGCGCTGTCACGAAGCTACCCAGTTCAGCTAAGTCAGCTGAGTCATCAGAGAGCGGCGAAACAAACGAACAAATTTCTATGGCGATAAATGATCCACGGTCCATAAATAATTAATCGGTTTTGCGAAGTAGTGAGCATTATTTTGATTTGGCTTGTGGAATAACGTGGCGTATGGTTGATGCCACTAACGAGCATTCCACATTTATGTACATACATACGTTTGCATTGGCAGGTTTTGCTTTTAGGTCAATAAAACATGATTTTTGATAGAAAAATGTTAGTTTAACATATTTTTTTAGATGACTTCTTAAGGCACAGTTATGAACAATTGCCAGCTTAAATATTGCATTTCGTCCTTGATGCTTGAAGTTTTGGTATGCGAAAAGGTGGTTAGTGCCGGGGGGTGCCTTCACATGCCGGACATAAGTTTAATACGTCGGGGTCAATTCTGGATAGGTTTAGAGTTTAACTTGCTACAGTATTCAGAACGTAATTGTGCCAAGGTTACGCGGGACTCTCGGGGAGCTCTTCGTCTGCAATAGGGGAAAGTGCTAAGTCGGGAAAAGCAATTCTGTTAGAAGACCACAAATATGTTGTACATTATTGCATTCTATATAAAAGTTGGTTTGTATACGGAAAACACCCTAATTCAATTTAGCAACAATATGGCGCGTAAAACCAACTGAAGGCTCTTTGCAACATAGTCTATTTGCATTGCATTATCATTTCATTCACTCGTTGTGATATAACGAAAATCGGAAGCGTTGTAGCTTGCAATGAAAAATATCAACAACAACCAAAATCTTTTGTTTTTCGGTTAGAGAATATTTTTCTTGTGAATCAAGTCACATCTACTGGATTTAAAATTAATACCTGCCTTGCCACTCTATTCAGCAGCAGTGCTGATGAATGGTTTGTCAACTGTCCACATTTCCGTGTGTGGCTTAATGCTGCAATGTTGCGCAAGTTTGCTACCTGGTAGAAATTTAATAGTACCCACGTATTCCCTCCCTGTATTGTGAGGGCGCTATTTTCGCAACGCACTCGGAAAAGCTTGCTAGCTAGAAAATGCATACACTCGTATGTACATACATATATACGTAACGTAAATGAGAAATGTAAACAAAAATTGCATGCGGCACGCTAACGGAGGAGCAGCCAATTTACTTGTCCCAGAAATGTTGCATAAACAAGTTTTTTTAATTTTTTGCTTTTTATATACATACAAATGTTTTCGTCAATATACACACACATGTATGTATGTATGCATGTGGATGTATACAGTACGAAGTCAATAATCTAAATCCTTGATAGGCGCAATTCGGTGATATTGGAACCCTATAAATATATAGTTTTATAATCTTGAGACCACTGTTGAAAAAATACCTAGTAAAGACATGTGCAACAGAATCTCGCAAGGGCAAAACTAACCTCCAAGAACCCTCTTTTTTTATTTTGGAGTAGGCCACATTCCAAAATTCTGTTCTTATCGCATTCCTACTTGTGATATGATTACCTAAAGTAAATTTTAGAAAATTTTATTAGTTAGTACCTGAAACATTTCAGTCTTGCAAATTTTAAAATTAAAGTTATATTGACCTGACTTTGCTCATTTTCAATTTCGCCTTACATTGAGCCAATGTTAGTCTAAGTACCAAGTTGCGTTCAAATATAATACTTAAATTTTTACTCAATTGGCTCATTCTAAACATTTCGCTATACATAGCGCTATTTCGATTTCGTTAGGTTGTTGAAAATAAAAAATATAACACCCAAAATAAATGCAATTCCCTCGATTGCTATTAGTTGCGGTTATCGAGTTCGTCTGGTATATGTAGAATGTACGATATATGTGACTGCATGTATGTATATGTATATATAATATATACATGTGTATGTATAACTATTTTGTATGAGCGTCTGACAAATTTACTTTTACAAACTTTTTATATGCACACCGAATGAAATATTATATGTAAGTAAACCAAGCTTCTGTTAATGTGGGTGTATTTTGAAAGACCAGGAAATTTCATTTAAGAAAATTGAGCTTTGTCTAATATATAATTGCAGATATGTGTTTTTTCTTCTTTGTTTTTTTTTTTGATATAAAATAAAACATGTTTGCTTTAATATTACAGTTTGCAAATAGTACATGTTTACTGTTTATCCATTTGGTGGTGAATATCTAAGTACAACTATGGGCACAATAATAGCAGCGCGATATGTTATACAGTTTTCACTGTTTATGTATATATTTTTTATTTATTTTTTCTATATTTCACTATTTATTTTTAGTTGATTTTAGATTGTTTAATTTGTTTTATTCTTTTTTTTAAAACAATGAATATTTAAAATAAAAACCATATAACTCAAAGTTTCAAACTTTTCAAAAAAATTAAAAAAAATCAATAATTTTTCATCAAGGTTTTTCCCAGAACTTTTAGAAAAATTCTGGGCATGTAGTTATTGTAAGCACTACATACTCGTCAGACCCATTCTTGTATATGGAAATGTTGTCTGGTGGTGTGCTATGCAGAAAAAAACCTATTCTAATTTATTGGCGGCCGCCGTAGCCGAATGGGTTGGTGCGTGACTACCATTCGGAATTCACAGAGAGGACGTTGGTTCGAATCTCGGTGAAACACCAAAATTAAGAAAAACATTTTTCTAATAGCGGTCCCCCCTCGACATGCAACGGCGAAACTCCGAGTGTATTTCTGCCATGAAAAAGGTCCTCATAAAAAATATCTGCCGTTCGGAGTCGGCTTGAAACTGTAGGCCCCTTGAAGAAAATTAGACTAAACAGATGCAAAGATCTTCATCGGTGGCACGCGGTCAACGGCCATGAAAATAATATTTTCATAGATGAGAAAATTTTCACTGTTTGAAAAAGTTTTTAATAAACAAATTGACAAAATATTTGCTAAGACTTCTAAACACGAAAGAAATGTTGCTCGAAGGGTTCAGCGTGGCCACCATCCAGCCTCCGTAATGGTTTGGCGGGGAGTGTCTTGTAAAGGCGTTACATCTCTTCATTTCTGCGAAAAAGGGATTAAAACCGGGGCAGAAGTGTACCAGGAGAATGTCTTAGAAGGCGTGATGAAGTAGCTGCGCAGTACTCTCTTCAACGAAGAGCGTTGGATCTTGCAGCAAGATTCCGCTCCAGCCCATAAGGCAAAAACCAACCAGCAATGGCTAAAAAACCATATTCTTGGGTTCATAGCCGCAGAAGATCGGGCGTCTGGAAGTCCAGATATGAATCCATTGGACTACAGTTTGTGGTCAGAATTGGAGAACATGGCCTGTCGAGGACCTCACAGAAATCTCAAACTATCTTTGGTTAAAGCAGCGACGTTAATATCCATGGAAACCGTGCGTGCTGCAATAGCTGAATGGCCTAATCGTTTGAAGGTTTGTGTAAAATCGAATGGTGACCACTTCGAATGAAAATTAAATTTTTTTTTTAAATTTACATGATTAAATAAAACTAACTTCATTAAAAAAGTATTGTATAATATTATAATTTCATATCTATAACGGACCTAACTTGTAACAGAACTTATGGCAGGACTAAGTATATATTTTAATTAGCTTTTTTTTAATACTTTTCATTGTTTTTTTACTATACATATATACATATTTTATGCACTTATTATTTTATTTTGTTTTGTATTACCATTACAATCAATTCTTTTAAACTCATTGACATTTTAGTTAATTTCGCTACAGGCTATTATTATAATTTAATTTCTTTTCTAAAACTCGTGTGTGACCTTCACGTAAGCTTAGAAAAAATTATGCGCATTATTTTCTAATCAATTTTCCCCCCAGCAGCACTTGTATAACTGATAATCAAATTGAATTAAAATTATTGTTAAAAATTTACTAAAAATGAACATTCCAGTATATTGTATGTAAGTACATTGTAAAAATATCAGCGCTGGTTTCCAATATTAACCCCAGAAAAACTAAAATTGATGAAAACAGCATTTTTTTCAAACTGAATGCAAATACCAAAACGCTTATATTGATAACATTCTATTAAGCTTTTGTGTTACTAAGCATTCAGAACATGTAAACAAAGATTTCCAAGTGAAACAAAAAACGGCAAAATTTAAATTATCAATTGAGCAGTACGAATCCAATGAATGTTGAATATACGAGGTGTGTTCAAAAAGTATCGCGAATCGAATTTCGATTTTTTTGTGCCGTCGAGATCGGCCATTTTGAGTGTTCAGTTAATTGTTGACAGCTGCTTTGCTTGCACGTGTTTCGGCTCGTCTTCGATTTTTACCTATTCAAAAAGATGGATCAAAGAATCTGTATCAAATTTTGTGTGAAAATCGATATTAAATGCGCGGATGCATTCCGAATGTTGACTGTGTCATACCGAGAAGCTACTTTGGACCAAAGCAACGTTTATCGGTGGTAAAAAATATTCTCACAAGATCGAGAAGATGTGAATGACGAAAAGCGTGCCGGACGCCCGAGCACTTCAACAACAGACGAAAAAGTTGATGAAGTGAAGAAAATGGTATTAGCCAATCGTCGAATCACCCTAACGGTGAAGTTGCTGAGGACCTAGACATATCTATTTTTTTCAATGATTTGGGCATGAGACGGGTCGCCGCAAAATTCGTACCAAAACTGCTCAATTTGGACCAAAAACAGCATCGCATGAACATTGCTAATGAGATATTGGACTCTGTCCGCGACGACCCAAATTTGCTCCAGAAGATCATAACTGGGGATGAATCGTGGGTTTATGGTTATGACGTGGAAACCACAGCTCAATCATCTTAATGGAAGCTGCCGCACGAACCAAGACCGAAAAAAGCGCGCCAAGTTGGCTCTTGCATCACGATAACGCCCCTGCTCACACGTCGTTGCTTGTGCGCGACTTTTGGCAAAAACAACACACTAATGATGTCACAGCCACCGTATTCCCCAGATCTGGCCCCCTCTGACGTTTTCTTGTTCCCGAAACTGAAGAGGCCCATGAAAGGACGACGCTACGCTACGATTGACGAGATAAAGACGGCGTCGAAGGAGGAGCTGAACAAGATAAAAATAAAAAAAAGATTTTTTGAAGTGCTTCGAAGATTGGAAAAAACGTTGGCACAAGGGCATAATATCTCATAGGGATTACTTTGAAGGGGACAAAATAGATATTAATGAATAAATAAATAATTTTTGAAAAAACACTAAATTTGCAATACTTTTTGAACACACCTCGTAGATGTACAGACGTGATCAGATGAAATGTTAGTGTACACAAAAGGGATGACGCTATATGTACATACATATGTATACATGTATGGCCATTAATGGAATCATAAAATTTGTATTGTAAATTAAATGTATAAGCAAGTATTAACGTGTGCAAATTTTGTCGAATGTATTAATTTTAGACAGAAAAAAAAATAACACGAAATAATCATTTACTACGAAGCGCAGTTTGTATAGCGTGAGAAAGTTATCAGCTATAGACATAAGATGGCATAAGATAGATCAGATAAGCTAAACTTATAAATTTATGAGCTACATATTTTCGAATATAAATTTAACAAACTTAAATCTATTTTATTACGTACTAAGATTTAGTTTAACGCACGGGCATCTTAAAAATATTATGATAGTGACATAATTTTCCTTTTCATTTAAAATAATACTTATGTAAGCCGAATAGATACATCTTTCGCGAGATAGTCAGGTCTAAGTTACCGGAATGATCTGAGTTCATACTGTCACCACAACAGCATTCTCCAAAAATGTATAGTGAAATCCTTATTATGTTACAAAAATTTTGCATTTCATCATATCAAACTGGTCATCAGTAAACGTTGTCTACGCAGATTTTTCTAAAATTTTCGACATTGTTTTGCATAGTATAATGTTGTTGAAGTTCGAAGAGTTAAGGTTAAGGCCCTACCATTCTAACCGAAATTCTTATTTCGAAATGGGTAATATCAATTCACACCCTTTAATTGCCATCTCTGGTGTGTCACGGAGCAGCATTCTTAGTCCGTTGTTGTTGTTGTAGCGGCATAAACATTTCCCATACATATGTATATGGGGAATGCTGATGAAGTGACAGTCCTGGGCCGGATATAAATCCGGGTGGTTCCGGTAACGTAGAGCCGACTGTCATGGAAAGGACAGTCCGTTATTATTTATGCTTTTTATTAATGGCCCTCGAGTCTGTTCTAACAACGCTAAATTTCTACTATATACAGATGATTTGAAAATTTTCAAGAGAATTACCTGCATCTCGGATATTTCGTTATTACAAAAAGATTTAAACAATCTATAAGAGAAACAAATCTAAAACAGAAACAAATTACCGCTTAATAGCAATAAATGTTTGCATATCACCTCACTCACTCATTTATATCATTTACAATGCTTGTTTTTCCGCAATAAATGAATTTTTGGATCTAGGTATTGTTTTTGATATTTAACGATCCTTATACTAGGAAAATGTTTTATTATTCTCTAATGAGATTAAATTTGGAATATGCCTTCAATTTATACTCGGCCAAACTGTTTACTCCCAAAGGATCGTAAGAGTTCAACGCAGCTCCGACCGGTTTGCTCTGCAATATCTGCTCTTACTCATAAAATCACTTTCTCACTCACTGAGGTTTATCTATGACATTGTCTGTAGTATCATTGATCGTCCAGACTACTGGAGCAGATAAGCTTCAATATTGTTCAAAGTGATTGGCATATTCCTTTTCTGTTACATGTTAAAATGTTTACATCAAATTATTTCGATTATAGACCTGTTACTAGATCACGTAGTGAAATTAATAGAAATTTTAATAGTCTCGATATTGATTTCGCTCTTCCTAGATCTATAATTTTTTATCAAAGCTGGAATCAAATTACTTTTAAGTCTTACATATTATATTTAAGACATTTTGTACCTGTAGTCTGTAGGACTTATAACCATAGACTTATTAAATCAAATCAAATGGCATGAAATGAAAATGCGTACATACATATGTATACTTATAACCCCTTTCTGCTGAATTAACATTCAAACGCGACTGTCTTTGGAGCGACACATATTATGTTATTATTGGGCATTATGTATTATTTTTTGTATCACTGAAAATACAACACATATTACATATTGCAGTGCTATATAAGTATGTTACATTAAATTTGATTAGTATTTTATATGTAACTAACATACATACATAATTGTCGTGTTCAAATATATGCCTACAAAATTTGTTTTATGACACCGCCATACTGAATACAAATAATGCCAGCGCATTGAGGAGCATGCACGCATCCACTGAACCATATCAAAATAAAGTTTTTATTTTATATGATTAGCAATCAATTGCGTTTTAAGAAACCACCGACACTATTAAGAGATAAGCTGAATGCCGGTCATTCATTCGGCAACAAAGAAAACGTGAAAACTAAAAAGAAACACATGCTTGCAAAAGAGCAGGAAGTGAGATTAGCAACCTTAGAATAGAGAGTTTTATGCACAATATTAATCTCTATTTATTCATTTTGCCAACATTTCCAAATTGTATATTAACAAAAACTAATATCCGACATCAATCGAATTGAGGCCTCCTTTAAAATCAGAAATCTAGCAAATTGAACAGATGAAGAAGCCTAACCTTTGGTCATTTCGGTAACGTAGAGCCGACTATCGTGGGAAAGCGGTCGTCTTTGTTGTTGTTGTTGCTGTTGTTGTAGCAGTTCACGACCGCCGTAGTCGAATATTGATGAGTGACTTCCGCTCCGTAGTACCTGGGTTTTAAACTCTGCGCATGAAAGACCAAAATTATAGAAAAAGATCTCTTTCATAGCACTCGCTTCTCGACAGGTGGTAAACCTCTGAGTGAATTTCTGTCACGAAAAATTTCTTCATAAAAAAAACGATCTGCCGTTAGGCGGCGGCATAAAACTGTAGGTCACCTCCATTTGTGGAAGAACATCAACTTGCACCCCACAAATAGGAGGAGCTCGGCCAAGCGCGCAACAAAAAAGGGTGTGAGCGCCAGTTTTAATAGTATTTCTTGTAGGCGATATATACAATATAACCCTAACTTAATTTTAATATATATTTATAAATGCGTATGTATATGCACATATAATAAATTTTGATATGCATACGCGACAGCAATCATTCAAAAGAACTTTCTATGACTTAACACCGCATTTACGACTCTTTTTTTTTAATGAACGGAGTGTAGGTGACTGCAACGCCGATGAAGCATGATACCACTTTCTTTTGAAACCCCAGACTATGGGTTTTTTCAGCTACATCTCTTAACTAGGCGCTTCGGTATCTAATACAACCGAATAGCCTTCATCACTGTTTTTAAACAGACTTTGTCCAGCTGCCAGCTGCTTTGTCAGCAACTGAATGTGGAATGTATATGAAATCACCAATACAAAATACACACAACAACGCAAACTTAAAATATCCTGAGACATTCGATCGGAACTTACCTCCGATGGCGACATAGACGACATTTTTTCACGTTTTGGATATATGTTTTCTGACTGCTACACTACTGGCTTATATTTGTGGCTCCACGAACGTTTTTTTTAAATAATTTTTTCCTATTTTTATTTTGTATTCTTACTAAATTTTTTAAGTATATTTTAGTTGTTGACAATCACGAAAAATTTCCCATTTGACAGCTTGTTATAGTTTGCACTTTTATCAAATTCGCTTTTGGATTGTCAAGAAATGTAAGCAAGTGTTCCCGATAACCTGTAAATGATTTGTTATCGATTTAAATGAGTACAGTGATTATTTGGTGATTTTCAATGGGGGATTTTTGATTTAATATATTCATATACATATCTTCATAAATGGTTTATTGGCAGCTAATATTATATTATATATTAAGTCGAATAAATAAAAAAATATATTGAAACTGTAGAGTTAAGTTTTAAAACAATACTTGAGCGAAAATACACCGGAACGAGGAACAATGTGGAAATTGATTATGGCGCCATCAGGCGTCTGATAGCATACAACTGCAGAAATATATTGCGCGTAACGGGTAGTATGGTATTTTCTTGAGTGAGTGTAAGGCAAACACAGTTGAAAACAATGCAGGGGAGGCCTTTCTCTTCCTTTGCTACCGCCAGCTAGTACCGCATCGAATATTTTCAGAGCCGGATCGTTTGTATCCACTCAAACGACATGACCCAGCCAACGAAGCCGCTGGATCTATATGCGCTTTTGTCAATTTTCACTTTGGGAAACGAAGAATTAATTCCACTATTTTTTTAATTTATTACAATTGTTTATTTCCAAAGGTGAAGAAGAAATAATTTTTTTACAATTTACTATTGCCAGCTAAAAGATCACGCACAATTTTCATAGCATACTTAGCTGTCCCTGGTGCTGTAGTGACACCATAGCCACCATGACCATAATTGTGCACCACTTTTTGGGTGCGTCCATTAGCTAAACGGATTATTTCGCTTTCGACCCGCACCTACACAATAAGAAAACATCACAATAAACAAGAAATCAGAAGACATTTGCTAAATGATATTCGATAAAAACTCACCACACCGCGATATGGTCGTAGTCCCACACATTCTCGCACCACTTGGGCTCGTTTCAAGCTCGGCAGCATGCCGTAGCAACGCTCCTTAATGGCCATAGAATCATATTTGCAAACATTCAAATTGTAGCTTTCATATTGACGGCAACCGCCCAGAGTAACGGTCTCGAAGCCGGGCAAAATGTAAGTGTCATAGTCACCGTAGAAGGCCAATTTGATCCAGGGTGCCCGCACTTTCAAAACCTGACCACGTATTGGAACGACTTGTGTATCGTCGCACAAATCTTTGGCACCCAAACCTGTGCAATTGAAGAGAACGTCGAAGTTTTGATATGCGACGTCAGAGAATGAGCTGACGTATTGGCGCGTCACTTGACCACCGGCGGCAATAAATCTATTGAATAAGATAGTGTTAATAGAAGATGGAATTTTAAGGATTTATAATTACTCAAAATATTTTTTTTATAAGTAGTAAAAAAAGATATTAAAAATCAAAATTTGATGATTAATTTTGCACATATGTATATATAATATGATTCCCTTGAAGAAATTTTCAATACCTTATCGAAATCGTGAATGGGATGGGCTAGTCTTATGGATTTTTCCACGACGAAAACAAAAATTTCGTTTATTCAAATAGAAATATCTTTCGTCTGAGAGTATGATTTGTTCAGCGAAACTTTTAGTAGCTTATTTTTATATGGCTCTCGAACGAATTCGAAGTCACATTAGTAAATTGTAATTACAAATAGTAAATTGAAGGATTTTTACATAAGGGGACCCGATGGTCTAGAAACTGCAAAAATATCGTTTTGTTTTTTTAATATTTCGAAAGTATAGTATACTGTGAAATATTCATACGGAAATTCCCAATATTATAGCTTCTACAGCCCATTAACTAGATAGAGAGCGGCCCACGCCCTTCTGTACATCAAACTTTAAACTCATTTATCTCGAAACGACTTTTTTCGGCCTGGTGTTGTCAAAAAAAAGTATTCAACCGAATCGCCTGAAATTTTAATATGCTGTTCACATCCATTTTGTAAATTTTTTTTTATTCTAGTTGCAGATTAATAGAAGAGCCAAAACGGTCAACACCGTCCGGGTCCAATTTTTCGTGAGAGTCAACTTCAGCGCAATTTTTTTTAATTATTAAAATTTCTTTTTTTTTCATTTCTGTATGTAAGAAAAGTTGAATAAAAAGCCTAAGAAATTGAGGTATCGTTTTTCATTTTATTTATTGTAAAAAAAAATCCTGAAAATACTCTTCATTTTCGAGCTCTAGACCACCGGAACCCCTTAACATATGTTAAAAGAGACGAAGGGGCTCAGATAATCATCTCTTATCACATCTCTTTCAAAAGCCTCATACCTATTCCTAGCGAAGGCGTGGCAAACACACATAACGATTCCGTCATATACACCTCAACGCAGAAAGAGCAAATATAGTTAGCATGTCGAGCCATGTTAAGCAACCAGTATTCACAAAAATTAACTACAGCCCTATGTGCCCATTTATCCCATCTGTCTTACTTTTGAAATTTCTACCCTCACCTAGACGAATTCAGACAGATGGTAGCAAAAACAAAGTGTTTGCGTATTTTTCGTGGTACTTTGAATGAAAGAAAGAAAAACAATTGAACTGTTATAGTAACATTGTTTGAATTCGCCCCGATACAAAAGTATCGCTTCTCAGCTGCTATTAGCTGGCTTAATTTTAGAGTTGTGTTTACAGTTTTGTGTACTTTCTTTCTCTTCTCTTTTCCAGATATTATCTTTCTTGTTTATATTAGCCTGAAAAGTTAACGTTTGTTTACAAAAGCTGACAATTTTCATCTACAAATACAATCTTGCGTTCTTTCATTATCGCTTCAAGGGCTGGAAGTACTTTTAACATATTATTTGATGTATCCTTTAGAGCTTACGCACATTTTCAAACAACCCGGGCGTATGAGCAACGAAAACCCACAAACCCGTTCGATGCTCATTAATTGAAAATTTTTGAGCGTGAGCTCGGGTATATCAAGTCTTTTTGAATAATGTGAGCGATACCTGATTTAGTTATTTTGACTTTTTGTCAGCACTTTTTAAGTTTCACAAATTATTCACACACAGTGGAAAGCTAAAGAAATGCCAATAAACAAATTTAACAATTTTGTTTAGCTGTTCAATGTGTTCAAAAGCTTGAAAATTTCGAACAAACATTTGAGCAGTTAAGCAATGAACAAAAGTCGAGAGGCGAGTATAGAACTACTTGCGCGATTCCAGGGTATCTAAAGCTCTAGCATCCTTTAACGCATAACTTATAATCTTGAAAGTTAATTTAACGTAAATGTATTGACTTGAAATGAATATTTACAAAACACTCACTTTTTGGTTGCAAAGGGCAGGAATAGCCTGCATTCGGTTAAGCACGTTGTAAAGAAGGAACCAAATTTCCAATCACCTTGACACAGTTTTAACTCCTCTTCGGTGGCCTGGCGATAAACTGGGAGTAGTTGTTCGATCAAATGATTCTAAACAAATCAAAAATAAATGATTAATTACTATACAATTATATAACAATCACATGTGATATACAACAAGAAATGCATTTAAAGGCAAACAAAGTAAATTTGCGTTAGCAGCACACTTAATAATGCGTGATAACACTGATAAGAGATAAAAATAAACAACAAAATTTTCATAATCTTGCGAAAATTTTACTTTGCCCAGTTAATTCTTTGTTAATTAATCCAATGATATAAACTTCCCATCATAGGTAACATACCCTCACGATCTTCGGTGAGATGGAAGAGTAAATGTAACCTGAGAGTTGGCAGACGCCAGCAAGTGGTGCCTCCTTGGAGCGACGTATGTCATCCCAGTAGTGGAACGCTTCGGTGATCCATTGCCTATGAATAACAATACATGAGAAACAGTGTTTCTAAAATTTTCCAAATATTACTGTGTGATCTCTGCGGTTGGTCCCGCAAAGCTAGGGCCCGGTCTAAAAATGCCAGCTGCTACATGACTGGTTGTGTCTTCATTGAATCGATCAGCAAGAATTGTTATTTGCGCGTTTGGATAATTTTGTTGCAATTCCAAAGCTGTTGTGAGACCTACAACGCCACTACCCAGGATGCCAAAATGCATTTTAAATAACTCAGTTTATTTAATTTAGTAAAATAAACTGAAGCAATAGTGCTTTTAACAAATACTAAGCGATCGATTAGCTACACCCAGTGCAAACAGCTTCATTTATTATCAGTAACTAAAAGAAAAGATAATACAACTTTGTTGTATGAATTTCCAATGACGTCATTTATTGTCTCAATTATCTAGAATTTGATAAGCTACTCTTATGCGTAATGCTGAAAACAGCCACCGACGTAAACGCAGTCCCTTGTCAGCTGTTACGATCAAACTAATAATGTAAATAAAAAATTAATTCGATAGTAGTAGATTTAGTAGATTTTATCGCAGGATTTTTAAAATTCTCGTAGAACCGTGTCAGCTGCATTACTTTCTCTTTGTGTTTGTACATGTGATTCAATAATAATAGACTCTGTCGCTCTTCCCAGTACTCAAGAATGATAGAAACAAGATTGCGCCCATCAGAGAGTGCGTGATGTCACATTTGCCAAGTTCTGCAGTGTTACCCACCCATTTGCGCTTCACTATAAATTTAGTGGTTTTTTATAGCCAAAATGCGAAAGTTGTTAAGTTTGGTGTTTGTTTCTTTTTGATTTTAATTTAAAGCTACCGAAAATGTAAGTTAAAAAAACTGTATTATTAAACAAAAGAATGTTAAAAAAGGTCAATCACTCATAAATTAAATTGTACATATCCATAACACATTTATTTAAAAAAACGCACATTTTAAAGACAATTGTCACGCAGTTCTTTAAGTATTTCAATAAAAATGTGGTACTTTATTTTCTTTAAATGGGCATTTTAGTGCGTTTTTATATCCAAAGCTAGGCAACACTGCAGTAGCAAGAGAGAGATTAGACTGCTGAAAGCAGAAGATCACCAACAACAACTGCAATCAAGGGCAATGCGACCAGATGTTAAAACAAGTAAAGCTAAATAAAACTGAGTGAATTAGTGAACTAATTTTTAAAAAATTTATATTTTACAAAATTTACTTTTAATTAGAATAGGCTACAAAAATGTCATGAAGAAAGAACTAAAACTAAAACTCCTAGATAATATATATTTAGTGAACAGTTTTTCGAAGAAATCAATTTTGCTTTTCATTCGTCTTTTTCTATCGCACTAATTCTTTTGACGTGATAACGTCTTATAATTCGATTTAGCCGGCTGCACGCACGAAAAAATGCGTTGTTATCTCGCTCAATCGTCGTTATCTTGCTCATTCGTCGTTATCTTGCTCAATCGTTGCTATCTTGCTCATTCGTCGTTATCTTGCTCATGCGTCGTTACCTTGCTTGAACTGCAAGCGAGAGCGCGGAACGAACGACAAAGAGCACAATCGGCCCCCACATTCGGCAACGCTTGACATCTGGCTCTCTCCTACTTGAGTGAGCATATATATGTATATATATGTGCATATGTATACGAATTCACATAATTGTATTTGCATTCGCCTTCTTCCTGTGTGCATGGTAATGAACCATTTCTCTGTTGAGAATAGGACGATGATAGGAAATGAAAGGGAGTGTTTCGAGTGTAATGTGTCTTGAAAAAGACCAATCAATGATGGTGCCTCTTAGTGGTGTCGACTTATTAACGACTGATGCACAATCGAAATTGAACATATCTTTCATGAATTTGATAAATGTTTCGTAATTTTTAACGTTTGTGTAAATGTAACTTGACCATTTACCCCATTCTCTATATCCATACAAAATATCTATCAAACAACTAAAATTAAAATTTTGTTTTTGAAAAATTGCAACCATTTCATGAGTATTTTCTTATGACGTTGTCACGTTAAACTATCGTCAGTACACCGATTTTACAGACAACCTCTTTTTCAACTTCTTTTGTCTTTCCGTTTTTTCCTATCAACAATAAAATGCATTGAAACACAAATTAAACTAGAACTAGAAGTTCGAGAATCAATCGTGATTTGTTCACTGTTAAATGAAATTAAGAAGATTTCTAAAAATCCCTCAAATTACTATAAAGTACATGTTCTATGTTCACCCAAATGAATAAACTCTCTTCAGTATATCGGTAAGACAGTAAACTTAATATTCGTAACACTGTAGATAAACATAAACTAAACCGAAGGTAACTGCGTAAATAAGCCAAACAGCTGGTCACCTTTTCCAGCCTTGCCAGCCTTACAACATTAACACAAAACGGTAGTTTTTTACGCAAGCTTTGCCGTAGTTTTATAATTACTTTTTTGATTAGATGAGAAAACGCCATAATAATACGTTCACATATAAGAAGATGATCTACTTTTTCGCGCTTAACTCAAAATCCGTTATTAAAAAGCGCGATTTCCCATACAAAATTTCTCTCCCAAAATATATGATTATAAATTAATCCTAGATAATAACAATACTTTTCGACATACAACCCTGTGTTTTCTGTGCTATCGATAATTATTATTACGAATGTAAGGAGAAACATCAAAATAAAAACTAAATGAAATGGATGCCGGCAAAGAAAACTGGTCTGTAAACATAATTTCAATAAAATTATTGTTAAATATGATATTATTGATTAGGGATTCATTTTACAGGAAAAAGCGATTGTCCATAAACGTATTGTACTCTTATTACTTATTATAAAATGTTATATAGAATATCCCATGCGCACTGCTGCCATAATTTTTTGCTACCTCAGTAAACGTCGGATACGGACTTCCTCCAACTGTTTATTATTAGCAGCCAATTAATTGCGCAATTAAATTAGCTATTCCTTCTCCTTGTATTTTCTTTATATCGTTAAAAATAATTAAAGAAACCAAAAACACCGAAATATTCCACCAAAATAATTTCTATGAAGAAAAACATCTCAAAGCAGTATTGACAGCTGATTGTAAATTTTACAGGTAATCTGCCTTATGTGAACGGGTAGATGAATTTGGTGGATTTATAGGTGATTAATGCATATGTGAATAATATAATAATATAATATAATACCACGCAGTAAGCATTTTGATAAATAATTAACAATATCAGTTGAAAATTTATATTTATTGCCGTGATGTAAATATTGATGAAATGTGTGAGGAAACTAAAACTAGCGTGTCAAAATAGATATTAAACAAATATGAAAAGTTAGATTTAGTTAATGTGAACAAGAAAAGTATAAAAAAGATAATGGGAGTAAATAAGTTGCTTGTAAACACAAGAAAGTGAGCAACCCTCTACAATTACATAATTTCAACATTATTTAAAAGTATTAACTTTTTGTGTTGCGTATGTTGCAAACCTCCGACAAAGTAAGGGGAATTAAGAACATAAAGTGCTATTTCATTTTCAGGAGAAGCTTATAGTTTCTGTTGCAATAATTTTTAACAGCACCATATAACTTGCTGGAGAAACAGTTGATCAAACACAGGTGGTTATAATTTAAGCAAATCAGAAAATTTAAATTAGCTTTGGAAAATATAAAGAATTAAAATATGGAAGATGTAAGTAAATCTACATTATGCCCTGCTTTTTGAATGGTCAATTTGTCTTACGAGTATTCGGTCTTATTTCACTTTTAATTTTTAGTATTGTATGCGAACTATCAAGAAACATGCAAGTTTCTACCGGTTTTCGGTTCATTCACTATTTTCGAAAAACAAGGAGGAAAATATTGCGAGCGATTAGTAAAGGGTTTTCAAATAAGAGGTGTTATTTTGATATTCAAAGAAAAATGCTTTTTTTTATATAAATGATCGGAAGTTTATTTCATTATAAAGAGAAAGGTATGCCGTTAATAGTGGAAAATAACATCAGGCAAATGACCACCACGACCACGCTTACAGGACAATATCCTTTTCATTAAAATTCCCATAGCCGAATTGCAAAGTGACAGCCTTATGCCCTCGATAGCCTCACAAATTTCATCTTTGAGGTCTTGAATCGACCCTGGGCTGTTGGGTCGGTAGACTTGGTTGGTAGACTTTTTCTTTCATGTGGCCCCAAAGAAAAAAGTCAAAATAGCCAATTCTGATCACCTCTTCGGGAGATAACACGTCCGGAAACTTTTCCCGTGCAATATCAATGTTTTCGTTGCTTGTGTGGCTCGTAGTGCCGTCTTGTTGAAAATAAACGTTGTCCAGATCAATACCATCCAATTCCGGCCATAAAAAATCGTAAACATCTCTCGATAGCGACAGATAACACTTGTTATTGGAAGACCCTTTATTTGTGGAAAACTAGCCGAACAAACCTAATTTTCGACAATTTCGGAAAAAAGTATGGTAGCACTGGCCTACAATTCACTGAACATACGTTTTCGCTATCTCCACAGGCAACGGATTTTCATCTCATGAAGTGGAGGTTTGTGTGCAATAATTTATATTCGTCGGGTTTATATAATTATTTCAGTGTGAAAAACAGTTTATTATATGATGTATTACTATTTGGCGTGTTATTAAGTAAAAATTGAATAGTTATATAAGTAAAGAATTAATTTAATTCTGCAAGCATGTGACTACTTTAGACCAACACCGACTTGCGAAAATAAGCCTATACGGAAGTTGAGACGCAGGAAACTCTTGTTGATGGTGGTTGCAATTTCATGCCGCTGCGTATGTAGAGGCAGATTTATAAGGAAAAATAAACTGCAAGGCGGCGCAAAAAGCCTCCTGCGAAGAAATATTTATTTTCTGTGGCAAATCGAATCAAAGTGACGCCAGTCTTCTATGCCTTTGTGTTTCCTCCATAAACGCCATTGACCCCCTACAGTGCGTGGCTTACAGAGATTTTAATTGAGTGTTAATACGTGCAGATAATCACATAGTTTTTGTTTAATGGTTTATTGCAATAAATTGCATATGTTTGAATTATTGATTTTGCCCAATGTACTAAGTTTTTATAAAAGGTTAAGGTTCATAAACTAGATTTGATAATACATCTTTACATTCTCTAATATAAAAAGAGATATGTACCAAATTTCACCGCTGTAAGAGTTTATAGCACTGCTGAACTAAAAACCTACAATAGTGTAACAAAACTAAACAAGAATCCATAAGCTGCTTACTAGTATGTGCGAGTACTTATACAATAACATGTTGGAAGTGTTATAATTAAACTGTGTCAGGTAGCTGTAGTTCGTACTGAGTTCACTCGGTGATGTTTTTGAAGCCAATTATCGCTTTGATAAGAATGCTGAATGATATATGTAGTGAAAAAAGTTTTAGATATCAATAGGGCAGCCATTTGCGTGGAGTTTTGCAATATTATAAATATGTTTCATTCATTATTAAGTCTTACAGGAAAATTTTAGTTAGTTACATTTTTTTTTATTAATTAACATTTTTGTATGCAATTTCCTCATTTCACTTTCAGAGAGCTTTGCTCAAGTCTAGCATAAATGCGCGGTCTACAAGGTGGTGTATATAGTTTGGTATCTTAGTTGACACTAATTATACAAAATTAAAAAAAAACGTGAATACTCTTTAAACAGCGGTAATAAAAAATTAGACTGCAAATCCTAGCCCTTTTCCTGCCAGAAAACATAATCTATCATACAGCAATAATGGTCCAATACAGTGCCGCTCAGCGAAAAAATGTTCGCATATTGTTAGTCGGCGATGCGGGGGTGGGTAAAACATCACTCATACTCTCGCTTGTAAGTGAAGAATTCCCTGAGGATGTGCCCCCAAAGGCTGAAGAAATAACAATACCCGCAAATGTAACACCTGAACAGGTGCCTACGAACATTGTGGACTATTCAAGTAAGTACATCCGGAAATAAGTATGCCAGTGTATAATCCAGTTTTTGTAAATACAATAAATATGTCGTGTTTTTGTTTACTAGGCACTGAACAAACAGATGAAACACTAAACGAAGAGATACTCAAAGCGCATGTTGTATGTATTGTCTATAGCGTCGAAGACGAAGATTCACTTGACCGCATAACATCACACTGGCTCCCTTTAGTACGCAATGCAATAGGACCAGACCAACAACGTAAGCCGATTGTGCTTGTGGGCAACAAAGTCGATCTTATAGAATACTCAACCATTGATGTAAGAATTTTTCTTTAGCGATTGAAATGAAAGTTATAAAAATAGTTTAATTTTAATTATAGAGTGTATTGACGGTAATGGAAGATTTTCCGGAAGTAGAGAGCTGTGTCGAATGTTCTGCCAAAACGCTGCACAACATTTCCGAAATGTTCTACTATGCACAAAAGGCTGTTTTGCACCCAACCTCTCCGCTGTATATAATGGAGGAGCAAGATGTAAGTAAAGAATTAAACATGATTAAAAAAGCTTTTGAGAGATTATGAAAACTATCAACATTTTATATAAATATATTTAATTTGAAATATAATTTGTTATAGAAATGTTAGTAAATTTATACTTCCTTACATTTTCCGAAATTGATCATAAACAAGCATTGGTTAGAAAAACTAAAACCACTATTTTTCCTTTGTATTTTATTCAGCTTACACCAGGTTGCAAAAAATCACTTGTTCGAATTTTCAAAATTTGTGACATCGACGGTGATAACTTGCTCAACGACTACGAATTGAATTTATTTCAACGTCGCTGTTTCAATACACCCCTACAACCACAAATACTAGACGAAGTTAAAGCTGTCATACAAAAGAATATTCCAGATGGCATCTTCCACGATGCAGTCACACTCAAGGGCTTTCTTTTTCTGCATTGCTTATTTATACAGCGTGGACGCAATGAAACCACTTGGGCGGTGTTGCGTCGCTTTGGCTACAACGAACAATTGGAAATGTGTAAAGATTATTTGCGTCCCACATTGAAAATACCACCAGGCAGCAGCACAGAGCTATCACATCGTGGCCAGCAATTCCTTATAGCATTATTCGAAAGGTACGATAAAGACGGCGATGGCGCTCTGTCACCGGAGGAGCACAAAATGGTCTTCAGCACTTGTCCGTCTGCGCCGTGGTCCTATTCAACAGATATACGTAAATCGTGTCCTACCAACGATCAAGGTTGGGTGACGCTGCACGGTTGGCTTTGCCGCTGGACCCTAATGACTCTTGTCGATGTGTTAAAAACACTGGAGTACTTAGCCTATTTGGGTTTCAATGTGCATGAAAACGATAGTCAATTGGCTGCGATACATGTGACGCGCGAACGACGCATTGATTTGGCAAAACGACAAAGCAGTCGTTCAGTTTATATGTGCCATGTAATTGGTCCAAAAGGCGCAGGTAAGACCGGACTGTGCCGTGGCTTCCTGGTGGATGATATGAAAAGTCTGATTGGAAAAGAATTCAAGACGAATGTGGTGCATTGCATCAACACAGTTCAGGTAAAATATATACATACATATGTTTTATAACAAATGAAAATAAAAATATAAATTCTTTTAACTTTGTAGGTTTATGGTCAAGAGAAACATCTTATTTTGCGTGATATCGATGTAAAGCACGCATTGGATCCACTGCAGCCGCAAGAGGTAAACTGTGATGTCGCCTGTCTCGTATACGACTCGTCCAACCCGCGTTCATTCGAATACATTGCTCGCATTTATATCAAATATTATGCGGAAAGCAAAATACCAGTGATGATTGTAGGCACCAAAGGCGATTTAGATGAACGGCGACAAGACTATTTGCTACAGCCAACAGAGTTTTGTACAAAATACAAACTATTACCACCACATCTGTTTAGTTTGAAGAGCAATAAAAAAGAGGTTTATACAAAGTTAGCAACCATGGCGGCCTTTCCGTGAGTAACACATATCCAATAGATAACACAACTAACAGTTAACATTCATATAAACGAATTGGCTAAGGTACATTTCTTATCGATACATTTTGGTATTCGTCATACAAATGCGTTAGGATGGTTAAATGTATGGTGCAGATATTGTAGTTGCACTAACTCAAAACCGGTGGTGCCCTATTTCTCATACACGCCTTAGATCATTACCAAATGTTTTCTGCTTATCTAAAGAAAATCGTCCGTTGTATCGTCCCATTGTTTTGCTCGACTCTAGTAGCTTTTAGCGCACCCTATTAATGAGTGTTTTGTCTTATTAAAATCTTCTCTTTGACGCTAAACAATCATAAATGTAGCGTAGCGCAACTGTACGTAATTGATATTTATTTATTGATTAGAGCTAAAGCGTTTTTAAGTTAGTTCTTAAGTTATTTTCTGTAAATATCTACTGCATAATCAAAGGTTTAAAGGGATTCATTAGTTATAAATGCGTATGCAAAAGGCAAGGTACGTTCCAAAGTAAACTGGACTTTTTATGCATAAGAGCAAATACGTTTTTAATCTATTCAAAATAATCTAAGTCAATATGATGATTTGCAGAAGTTTGATTTCCTCGATTTCCTTCAGGACTTCAGTACAAGCCTTCTCGACCTACAAAATTCCCGGAAAATATTTTTTGCCCTTGCACCGCTCGTGCTTTTCATCCTCCCTGAAAATTGCCTTTAAATGTTGAAATCTTTGTACAAATTTTCAACGATTTTTTTTTTCAAAATGCAATTAATTGATGTACTTGAATGTACTGTACGATTTCATGAACAGTTTCAATAAAACTTGCAAATGCCCAGCATATCGATGATATTTAAATATTTTAACGTTTACGTTATAATTATTGTTGTATTCAGGTAGACTTAGAAGATATGTTTGTATCGAATGTTTTTTAAGAGGCTGATAACTTAAAATGATAAAACAAAACACAAAAATTGCAGGAATGCATTTTTTTTATTATAATCTAGTAGATAATTTCATGGCATTTATTTTTTTATAGCCGGCACATGTATGCCGCGGCTACGAGATAAAAGGTCCATTCGCTCAATCCATTTTTCCAATAAATCTGGCCGTATGGCGTCACTGGCGGCTTGAATATTGCAATAAACCGATTGTTAAACGTGTTGTATGGCAAATTGCGCCATCTTGTTCGAATCAAATGTCGATGTTTTGGAAACCAAAATTCAGTCATTCACCGTATGCTCATTTCGAAAGAAATAACAACCGATAATGCCGCCAGTGCTCTATGAACTTTGCGAACAGATTTATTTATCATAATTTTAATTTTTTTTTTTTTTGCTTTCAAAGTAAATTTCTACAATTTGGAAGCGTTGTTCTTGATGACTTGCCAAACCTTACTGAACAAAAATGTCCACACAGTGTATTCTCAGCATTCGAACCATAGTTATCGATATCGATAGCTCTCATGCAGCTAAAAAATTCCCGATATATTCATTTGCATTTGGTGCTCACTTAAGTCACTTTATCCTTTTACAATATTCGCAATATTTTTCATTTTTAATTTTATTTGTTAAATTCCATAAAAATATAGTTCAGTATCTAACAAAACTCTTGTAAATCGAAGTTCCAAACTTTCTAAGAAATTTAACAAATTTCAAATTTGTCCTCAAAAATTTCAAACTTTTAATCAAATTCTTAAGCAAACTTCTGGGTATGCAGTTTTATAGTAAAATTTACACATGATGTTGACAACTTCCTTCCATATAACAGATTTCGTAACATGAAATTTAGTGAAATTTGTGAAAAACATTACGAATATAGTAAAAATGATAAAGTGACTTTACTATGTGAGCACAAGTGTAGTTGATTGGCGCACACAACTTCATTAGGCGTTTGACCGACCTTCTCCTCCATTTTGTCGTGTGCGTCTATAGGTTTAGGAAAATATGTATATTGTATATCTGTAGGTTTCGAACTCGAGACCACATAACGGTAGTCACGCACAAATGAGATAACAATAAAAGTATAAATATTAGCTTATTAGCATAGATTGAATATTTACTAAATGTTTTGACTTGATTTATTTATATTATGCGAGTATTTATCAAACGGTTGATACTCCATTTTAAAATCAACTGTCCTTTAACTATGAATTTGGATGAACTTTTACTCTTTATCTTTTATGTATTTGTACTTTTCTATTAACTTCTTCTTTTTTTACTACACTTTCTCCACAAAATTAAATTTATAGAGAAAAACTTAAAATCACTTTTAATAATTGAAATTAAATTTAATATTTTTTCCTTTATCTTCTAACTGCTGCATCAACTAAAAAATAAATAAAACCAAAAAATAAATCCGTTTATCTCGCGTATGCCATTCCACATGCGCGCATACACTTCTTCACCACTCCCCTCGACTTTGATTTGGTTGGCTGCGCTTTGGCTGGGGATTCTTGCACAAAAACAAACAAACAAAAAAATAAAAACGTTTAAACAAATCTTACAAAATTATCTTAATTTGCTACCGAATTTTTACAACATTTTTGCGCTCAATGAATTGCAGGCGCTTTCAGGCCGCGTGGATACTCTTTTACAAGCACAGGTTGGTACAGCTGTGGGAATCAGCGTAAGTGTGAATCTTCTTAATGCCATTTAAACAGCCGAACGAGCAACTAATATCGTACTATCCATACGTTGTTTTTTTCTCTTTTTACGAGCAAATATTTTGTAAAAAGCAATACACCATAGTAAAATATTCATAGCGTATAGCAAAAAACGAAAAAACAAAACAAGATTTATTAGCATCATAATGTAGATATTTTTTGTTATACATTTGCTAGTTGGTAAAATTTATTTATTGAAAAATTTAATCACTAGTTTTTGTAATTTTATTTAATACTATTGGGTAATGGTAAAGGAATATTTTTTAACTTTTTTTTTTCATATACATTCTAGTGTAGATACATATATAATTTGTATTGTTTGCGTTGCATTTACTTAATTTTTGTACAACATTTTTGGCATTTGTGCTTGTTTTTTGGAAAATACATATTTGATGTTTGTGCATTTAATTCATCCATCCAAATGCGCACCTAATTCACACAAAGAAAGAGGTTTAAAATAATGTATTCCGAATGCACGATTTTGAAATACTGATCTTCCTTTTCTAGTTTATTATTTTTTAAACATAACAACAATTTGGGTTGAGTATCTTAACAGCTTCCCTGTCATGCTGTGCATGAGGAGGTGTCATTTCTAGGCCGCGTGCACCATTTTCGGTACAAGGAAACTACTTTAATAATTTTTTATAAATACCTATTTTTTCATGTTCTTATAAGAATATCTATTATTTTCACAATTATAAATATTAACATTGCAGTTTTCTATAAATACTTTCCTTGATATCGAAATCATAATGGTGATCTACTAGTGAAAATGACAAAGAATTGAATGAAGTAATATTTTTATGATGCCGATTTACTATAATAATGACCGAATTTCTGATAGTTAGAACGCTATACTTTTGCCACAGTTACCAAAGTTTCATATCGAACGTGGTTTTCGAAAAAATCGTGCAACATAGCGGTTGTGATTGTAACTTGAACAAGCCCTATATAAAGCTATAAAATTCAGCATTTACTTTGTATGGAAGAAAGGCGTGGCATTTCAGCGAAAAATATGGCACAAATCAACGAGATTTTGTAGTCCTTTGACCCTTGCGCTTTGTTGAACTATAAAACTTCCTACCCAGAAAATTTTAAAAAACATTGAAAGTTTTGATGAAATTTTTTATAAAGTTCGAAACTTTGTGTTATTTGGCTTTTGTTGAGGCATCAACTATGTTTAAAAAAAAGTAGTAGTGTGTTTTACAGTCTTGCAACGGGTCGTATTTGAGGGCAAATAATAGGGATACAAATTAATAGTGGTTCGAGCAAGTACATAAAAGAAGATGTTTGTATGTTTGTGTATTCCCTATGGACTCCGAAACCACTAATCCGATTCCGATGAAATTTCGATGAATTGTTACATGTTTGCCAAAAATAGTTTACAAGTTTATTTGGACTCGCTAGGGGGGCACTGGAGTTAAAATATTTGTTTAAACTGTGTTTTTGGTCCGATTTGACTCGTAATCAAAAAGCATATCATTTATATGAAAGTATAATTTAATGAAGAGCTTTTTGTAGTGCATTTTAGCCTTCTACCGAAATGGCGATTTTAGACGCTTTCTCAAAATATGTACATTAGGGCGGGTCGTCTTAAAAATCCCTAGAATATGATTTTCACAGAGCAATGGGCGATTTTTTTGCCTCCCCACAAAAGACACTAAAAGTTCGACCCAAATTGGGGGAAATCAGAATTCGTTTTAGAGGTATGGTTTCTTATTTTGATCCCTAGAATACGATTTTCACAGAGCAATGAGCGATTTTTTTGCCTCCCAACAAATCGACCCGGCCTAATGTACATATAATAAAAGTTCATTAATAAAGACAGTTAAAGGGCACAGGACACAAGACAAACCACCTAAATTAATCTAACAATCTTGTTTAACAGAGTTGTATCTGTAAATTTTAATTTCGTGTTTTAAATTTTTTTTAATGAAAGATCATGAAATATTTATGTATAATCTTTCGAAACGAAGAGAATAATTTCGAAATAATTGTCGTTTTTTTTCTTTGAATGAGCTTTTATTTATTTATTATTAAATATTTAAAAAAATGCCCTATAAACTTGTACTATAATTTTATTTGAAGAAAAAAATATAATAATCGGCTTCAGCAGTTCAAGCGATTAACTCTTATAAATAATAAATCTAATTGGAAAGCAAAACCAGTTTAAATTATTTGTAGAGATCTGCATGATATTTTAGAATTCGCGGCACACATCCGAAAACCCTTCACGGGCATGATAGAATCTCTGGGTCTCTTCGGAAATGCATCAAGATGCGCGAACTATTTTTGCAGTACAAGCAGAATCTCCAGAAATGTAAATCTGAAGCATTTTGAAGTTATTGACAATTACGAATTATAATTTTTACCAGTGAGGCAACCATTTTGCTTTCCGCAGCGAATATTGGACCGGCACAAAACTCTTCTTCTTCTTAATTGGCGCTATAACCGCTTACGCGATTTAATAATTTTTGTTTTGTGTCTTATTGGGTACCATAAATCTTAAGCCATGTTGGTAAAAAATTAGTTATTAATTGTGAATGTTGAAATACAATCAATCGATCAGTCAAACAAGTCATAATCTGAATGCATTTATTATAAACTTTCTCTTTCACACCTGCACTTTCACACTTCCTGGAACCCACCCTGCTCCCTTCTTTTAGCTCAAATATACTTGCATTTTTAGTTGTATATAGAAATATTCTCCTAAAAGCACATTTGTTTAAGGATGCTTGTAATAGTTGTGAAAATATTTCATCAAAGTCTTTCATTTATATTGTAAATACATAAGATTTAGTTTAGTTTCTCCGCCTATTCGCTTTAGTTGTAGAACCTTAAACTTATATGCATGTTTACAACCATTTTTTATGTATTTTATAATTCAATTAAACTAATAGTTTTTTTATATTTTTCTACGTGCGCGCTAATATTCCACTCAAAACCAGACATCTGCGTCAGTTTGGTTTAATGACAGAGGATCCAACGCTTTGGTGGAAAGCCGGACTGGGCGTTGCCGCTGCCACAGTGTTAGGCATTGTTGTACTCAAAGCGCTGCAAAGCGCTGGTTCTCATGTGCGATACTAATGAAGCAACTTCAATTGAGTGAGCAATGCATTGCGGCAGCATTACTGGATTTCACTTGAAACACACATACACACGCGCATATAAAAAGGATATTGTACACAAAACAAGTTATATCGCGTATCGGTTCCAGTCGAAAATTTCAATATTCTAATTTGATAAGATTCTATGGCAAACGCGCTCCATCCCTCATAACTTTCTGTAAATGGACCTTTATTTTTCATCTCTCGATATGTGGAAATAGTTAAAACTTCATTGTAAACAATAAGTAACATATTGTTTGTGACTTAACAAATTGTAAGTAATGGAAATTTAGAAATTTAATTGCCATCTATATTTTAAGATTTTTGGCGATAGAAATTTGTTCAAAATTGAGTTGGATTTAAAAAATATATATTTAAAGGAATTTGAAATTATTTATGTAAATGAGCGTATGCACATTTCGTAAGTAACATGTTCTTGTTTGTAAATACATTTTTACACTAACAACTTAAAATTAATTCAATGCGCTCAATATCGAATTACATAATGCGCATATTTCATAGATGTAGCCATTTAATTTATGTATCTCTGACATGAATACATTACATCCTTGTAATATTATAAATAGTAATAAAATTATTTTAACATTGAAGTAAATGACGACGAAAACAATTTGAAAATCAATCGGATAGCAATACCAATTAGTATATAATCTTATAAACACAAAAGTGTATAAATACATACGTACATATATACATACAAATATAGTATAATCTATAAGAAGAACCACATGAATAACATACATTATTTTTGTAAATCATAAGAGAAGTGATACATAGAACTAATTGGATAATATGTGCATTGAGATAAAGCCAATTAAAATTCGGCCAGTCGGGGACAACTTATATGGGCATTTTTTAATCTAAGTACTCTTCACGATTTGTGTGTGCTTAATTATTTTTTTAGTAATTCTTGCACATACAAATTACTCGTAAATACATATACATACATACATACATACACACATGTACTATAATTTTATTTAAATGAACTTTATATAAAGAAAAAAAATAAAATAATCGGCTTCATGAGTTCAAGAAATTAAATCTTCTAAATAATAAATCTAATTGGGAAGCAAAAGCGATTTAATTTATTTGTGGAAATGGAGATGGGCATGATATAATGTCAGGGTCTCTTCGAAAATGCATCAAGATGCGCGAACTATTTTTACAGTACAAGCAGAATCTTCAGAAATGTAAATTTTGCAGCGCCAAACGACAAGCTCCTGCATGTTTTTGTTTTAACAGTATTGGTTAAAAACTGTTAATACGATAACTGTGTTAAAACAACAACAACAAGCTCCTGCATGTGAATACATCCCGCACGACACTAACTACCTCGTTCCCACGACAGTCGGTTCTACGTAACCGGAACGCCCCCTATTTATATCCGGCCAAGGACTGTCACTTCAGCAACATTCCCTGTATATATATGGAGAATATTTATACTGTTACAACAACAACGAACATGCTTAACACTTTTCTATGACCCGTCATTCATTATTTCCGTTAAAGAAGTTTACATTACGCATTTGGCGCTTGAACAATATCGGAAGAAAAGTGCGTAGTAAAAAATTTTTGGTTTGATTTTTATAGCCGCTATTTCTTAAGGAAATTTTTAATAAAATGATTTTCTAAAAAATGGAATGTCTTATAGTAAACACTTGTAGAATTTTTGGTTAAAACGTTATTGTGGTAAAAAAAATATCGAATAAGCTCGGAAATCGCGAAACAAGGTAAAAGTTCCAAACACTCAGCACGTGCATTTGGCGTGTTTAACTAGCCTTGTACACTTTAAACGCGTTTTTCTCGAAACAACGTTTCATAACCTGGTTGGCATGATTCAGAAAAAAAATTTTTAAATTTTTACAGCTTATTTTGCGCATGTACATATATGGCTTTGTAACATAACCTACGATCATAGTTATTAATTAAAATTAAACCCTTTTCTTAAACAATTTAATAATACGTTCACATATAAGTAGATTATCTACTTTTTCGTGCTTAACTCCCAATGCGTAATTAAAATAAAATGCGAGATTATCCATACAAAATTTCTCTTCGAAATCTGAGATTATAAAATAATTCTAGATTAACATATTACCAAATTTTTTTACATACAACCCTGTATTTTCTGTGTTATAGATAATTATTTTTGCGAATGTAAAAGGAACGGTCAAAGAACATAGGATTGTAGACATAATTCTAAGAAAATTTTTGTTAAATATTATGAACTATGCATCCATATAAGAGAAAATTTCGTGTGTCCATAAACGCTTTGTCGAGAGAACGTTAAAGATAAACCTATGATACATTAACGTTCTCTGCGTTTGCCGTAGCGCCAGTACAGAAAACAAACAAAAAGAAGAGGAAGAATAAGCTTAGTTGAATAGCATACACTTGCACACGAAAGTTAGTTTATTTTCTGTACTGACATCATTCAATTGACAAATCCGCAAAAAAAGCAAGTAACCCTATTCGGAAAGTGCCATCTTCTGTACTCTCTACATCGTGCTCTTTAACAATTATTATTATAATAACCATGGTACAATAATTTTTAGAAGGTAGTTTCACTTGATATCCGCCATGTTAGCTATCGGACATAAATCGTGTTTAGGATTTTTTGTTGGTACCAATTTGTTTAAAAAATGTATCCACCTCCATTCGAAGCAGCTTCTACTGTACTATTTGCTTCACCAGTAGAGCGACATTCGTTTGGAAGGCTCAAGGACATACATACATACTAATTTCCCAGCCCAAACAGCCAGTTTACCAACCGAACGTGACCACCTACGCCAAGTCGAACCCGGGGATCCCCGCATAAGGGATCTTAATTCGGAGATCCGGCAGCTGGTAAATTAACACAAGTGGACCAAATGGGTTGAGCACCTGAAGACCTGTAACTTCAGGGCGGGTTTGAGTAAGCTCTAGTCCACCGTAAGGTCCTTGTCGAACCCGACGAGACACAACGACAAGGTGGACATCAGCTTCAACGGTTACACTTCGTCGGACCCGAAGAGATGTGCGAGCTATTTTAACCGGCTATTCACACTGCACCGTCCCGTCGAAAGATACAAACGTCGTGCCACCATAGGACTGCACAAACTAACGAACAACAGTGCGCCACTTGTGATGAGGTTCAGGGGGCCATCAACAAAACCAAATCATCAAAAGACATTGGCCCTGACGGACTAAACGCGCTGATGCTGAAACACCTGGGTTCATTGAGAGTAGGGTTTCTCACAAGGGGTTTCAATCTGTCCTCGGCCATTCTCATTATCCCTGACAAGTGGAAAGCAGGGAGAATGGTCCCGCTACTCAAACCTGGAGAACCCGCCAACCAAGGGGAATCTTATCGGCCGATAATTCTTCTTTCCCCAGTAGGCACTTAAGGCCCTCCTACTCCCACTCTTCACGAAACACCTGGCCCCAGCCACACATCAGCATGGCTTCCGACGAGTACACAGTATCACCACAGCATTCACCGTCATAAACGCCCAGATAAAACACGGGCTTAACCAAAACCGCCCCTGCGGGAGGACTGTCCCAGTAGCGTTGGACTTGAAGAAAGATTTCGATACTGTCAGCCATTCCACGTTACTAGATGACATTTTACAGTCGACACTCGCTGTCGCTGAAGAGGTGGTCCGCCAACTATCTGAGCGGTCGACACTCGTCAGTGACTTTTAGAGACCAAACATCCAAACAGAGGAAGATAAAGCAAGGTTTTCCGCAGGGTGATGTCCTTTCACCCTTGCTGTTCAACTTCTATATATCGAAGCTCCCCCAGCAACCAGATGAAGTTTCCCTGGTCTCATACGCTGACGACTGCACGAAAATGACGTGATCGTGAACATATCTTCGAGACGAGTGTACCAACATAAAAAATAAGAATCGATAGTCGAATGTACGTAGCCCGCGAAATTTGAAAATTCACCTTATGTTTTGAACACACCTCGTATGTATGTAAATAAATATGTACATATATCTCAACTGGGCATTGAACGACGATATTTTTGTGAAAAGATCTTTTGTTTCAAAGAGTTGTGTCAGTGTCTGTAGGGAAGCAATTACAATATCTAATTTATATAAATTTCGTATATACAATAGGGATCAAACCAACCAGCTTTGACTTACTATCATTCGTTAATACACTTAGTGTCGCAGTCTTGAGAGAAAATCGCCAGATATGTGGAGCACCTAGTACTCGTTGCCACGACAGTCGGTTCTACGTTACCGAAACGACCCGGATTTATATCCGGCCAAGGACTGTCACTCCAGCAGCATTCCCCGTATGTAAGTATGGGGAATGTTTATGCTGCTACAACAACAACACCTAGTGCTTACATAGTTTTTGTTCTTATATACTCACAGCGTTATCATCACGCCAAAACGAGTTAAGCTCTACTGCACTTACTTTTAGCATTTTTATTCACTGTATTCCAGTTAAACTAATGTCAATATATGTAGTAATATATATGTTCAAATTAGTACAGACTATTCTTATACACATACACAAAATTTATAAAAAAAAGGATTAAAAAACGAGCGTGAGGTATGTAACTTAAATCAAATGTTTCAATTGACCATTGTAGTTTAATGCTGTTTTTTTCTTACTACGTAATACGTACATACATTTACTTATTCATATTTTTATTTTGTTAATTGATATTCATGGCTGCTAATACATATTAACCGAATGTGAACCGAAATGAATAGCAGAATTAATTTTTCGCTGCACTTGCTGGATTAGTGGTTGCTGGACCAGTCGCTCCAGCAGCTGCCGCTGGTGACATACAATTTCCATCGGGATACCTTTTTTGAAACTGTGTTATTAATTCTGGATCAACTAACCGAATACCGTCTAATTGATTGCCCAAAGTAATCCAATTCGGTTGCACATTGTGTGGACGTCCAAATAGTTCAATTTTACGTGTACCTGGGCTGAGACGTTCAATGATGCCATATATTTCATCGGGCTTATGCGAAGTGGCGCGCACCTCCGCTACAATTACATCACAATCGAGCCCACGATTTAGATTCTTCGGATTGCCCTTCATGCCAACCAGACAGTGTTCTTTGCCATGATTTAACCAATGGCCGGTACGTCCTGTACGTATAATTCGTTGCAATTGATTTGTTTTTACCCAGATGAGTTCGTCTACTCTTTCGTAACTTGAGAACAGGAAGAAAGAAGTTTATTTAAAAAAATGTATATGACTATAACAACCTGGAACTCACCCCCATAGCTTTAGGCATTCCCGTCCTAATTCCATAGCCCGACCAGTAACCCATAAAAATATAAGCCCATCATCCTGCAGCGCTGGTACGCCCAACTGACGCATCTCATCGTCTGACATTGTACCTATTATTGCATTACAATAAGAAACACAAAATGTACATATATATACATACATTATTTCATTAATTACAATTTTTCACTCACCGTAAGGCAATTCCATGTGTATATCCCATGGTGGATCAGCCATTACTACGGCAAATTTTCCTAGGACCGTCATGTCCAGATAACGCAAGTCACACTGTATCCATTGCGGTGGATATAAAGTCACGCTAGGGTCAATGCTTCGTTTAATACAAAGTTTAGTTTTAACATCAACTGGCTTGTTAGTGTTGATATTCGGTATCGTATCAACTTCGTAATGAACATACCTGGGAAAAAAGTTTATAAATTCGATTAAAATTCTCTGCTTAGTAAACGCTGCACTTACTTGCATGTAGCCATGTGAAAGCAAGTATTAAGGAAACTGCAGTCACCAAGAGATTCGTCGGTATGTGATTGTATGATTTTTTTAAAATGCAATTTGGTACACGTATCTAACGTCTCTATTGATTCCTCCGATGATTGTTGAGAGTCAGCTTCACCTTCCTTAATATTTTCGGAAACAATTTCGCCATCTTCTGTACCCGAATCAATCGCCTTAGAATCGATTTCAGCCTCCTTTGGGCTGGATTTGCCGTTACTATCTGATGTTGAGTTTGCATCGGCCTGATTCGCGGTTTCTTCGATATTATTTACTGCATTTGACTCATCTGTATCTCTACTGGTTTTCCTCGCAACAGCATTTTCTAGTTTGCGGTCTCGTTTCTTTTTCGCAGCCATTTCTGCAGTGGCTTGTTGCGCCTTGAGACATTCAACCTTGGTGCCATGCGGACAAAATTCCATCACTTGAGCGCCACCATGCGATTTGAATTTTTCGGCAACGGAGCGTTCCTTGGCAGTGGGTTTAGTTAGCAACTCCAGTATTTCTTCACCAACTTGTTTACTTTGCTTCTCACGTGTTGATGGCATTGAGAGAAGCGACTATAGATTTGATTTAGAGATTTCGGGTAACATAAAAAAGAGGCATGTAGTTATTATATACAAACCATTATATCATCAGATGCATCCGCTACACTCCCGGCAGTATCTTTGCGCGCAATCGGGCCGACATTGACTTCAGTTTTCAACACCTTATTAAGGTTACAATCCTCGTTCTCATCATCATTTGTATCAACTGTATAATAAATTCATGAGCCAGTGACTTATAGAGTTTTAGTAGACACTTACATTTACGTTTTAACTCTTCTTTCATACCCACATAGCCATCGTTAACTAATTCTTTATATAAATCTAACACTATATTATTTTCTACTGAAATTACTTCGCAGCCCACATCTTTTCCAATTGTCACACTCTTAATGTTAATAGCGCCTTGTTCGGCTAATTTGTTCAGAGTGTAATTGATTACTTGCTGTGCAGGTGTTTTATCCAAAAATATTGCAACTTTTTCTATTAATTGTGTGGATATAATGGGAAGCACAAGTGTGGTGGAAGAGAGAGCCTGCAAAACCGCCTTCTCAGCTTCAGCATCTGCCTCTGAGTGAATGAAGATTAGTAGTTACGTACTCCAGTAATGTAAATTTTTGCTTCATACCTAATTCTATTGGTGGGTTAGATGAATCCTTAGCTGTATCAACGACGCTATTTGGCGACGAAGACAGCAAGCCGGCACGTTCTTTCTTCCGTTTTTCCAACTTTTCTCGCAGTGTATTACGTTTGGTTTTTACTGCTTTGATTTCATCCCATGCATCTGCCATCGTACAACCGAAACACAACACAAAAACCTCTTTTAAAAATATGAAATAGTCACCTAGCAGCTAAATGTTAATGAATTGACAAAAATATAAACTGCTAGATGTGTAGAAAGAAAACAATTGATGCAGATCGGTTTCTTCTTCTGCAAATTTGAGTATTCACAGTATGCGTAATTATTTTCTTTTAGACAAGAAGAAGAAAAGAGACACAATAACAAAAATGTATGTTTTTTTGCTTTTGTCCGATGAAAGCATCAAGCCCATTTACAAAAACAAAAAACACAAAATAAGAATTGCAAAGGGCAAGGAATTACTTAATTGGCTAAAGTCTTGTGCGCGAAAAGTATAGAAAAGTTGACAACGCAATGTTTGGTTTTAATCCAAAGGATTACGATTTGAAAGTGGAACTGTCACGTTGCTTCAATGGCATTGGCACAGTTTACCTGGCACAGTATTTACCCAACGGACAACATATCGCCGTAAAGAAGTATCGCATGGATAAGGCCACCAAAGAAGAGAGCTTACTGGTCCGTGATGAGCTACTTATCATGCGTCAGTTCAATCATCCCAACATACACACATTCTATACCTCATTTGTATATGGAAATGAGCTGTTCCAGATAGCGCCACTAATGGGTTTTGGTAGTTGCAAGGACACAATCGCCAATTGCTTCCGTGCAGGTAAGTGGCTAACGATAATTTATAGACACTGGTTTTACTTATTTTGCGCCTTGCACTAGGATTTCCCGAAATATTTGTTGCGCTAATAATGCGAGATGTTCTATCTGGTCTCGAGTATCTACATCGGCGCGGTTACATCCACCGCTCCATTCGTGCCAGTCACATATTGCTCAACCAAACAAAAGCTGTGCTAGCTGGTTTCCGTGAATGTACAAGCATTGTGGCGCATGGAGAACGCATCAGCGCATTACATCAGCTAGCTCCCTGCAGCGCACGTAGTCTTAACTGGTTAGCACCGGAAGTGCTCGAACAGAATATAATCGGCTACACAGAAAAATCTGACATTTACTCGATTGGTATAACATGTTGCGAACTAGCTAATGGAGTAGAGCCGTTTGCTGACGCGCAACCAACTTTCATGTTCACCGAAAAAGTGCGCGGCAATGTGCCAACATTATTGGATCGATCAACATGCCCTGCCAGTGAGGAAATGATTGGTAAGCTTGTATCTGATATAGTGATTTTTATCTAAAATTCTATTTTTTAATTTTTGTTTGCATTGCATTTTTACAGAAATAGTTGCTAGCACTGATTCAGATTCAATTAGGCAGGCGCAACAAATCTACTGTCAGCGCGTTTTTTCTGATGAGTTCCATCAAATGACAGAAATTTGTATGGAAAAAAGACCATCCAGTCGTTGGACGGCGTTACAGCTCCTGAATCACTCATTTTTCAAACAATGTCGACACACAAGCATTTTTGATCAGTTGCAGCGTTTCGGCTTAGAAACGAAAGACTATTCGCAATTGCGTGGTATGTGTTTTTGAAATGCTTACAAATCTAAGTGCATATGTATATGTATATATCCAGTTTGAGTCAATTCTTTATATTTGTGTTTCTAGATGAAAGTCTCGGCCTTTGCACCGACTTGAGCGAAATGAACGTAAACAGCAATGATTGGGACTGGGACTTTTAATTAAACTAATATATTTCATGAAAGCCATATTAGCATGCATACATACTCATACATATTATATGTATGAACACAATTATAAAGTATCTATAGTTTGTATTTAGTTTTTAAAGCCATGATAAATCCAAAATTCAATTATATGTACTTACGCAATGCCTCTAAGAGAGAATATGAAAGACTATCAAATAAAACGTTTCTAAATTTGGTAAATAGACGATGCGTACTTACAGCATATTACAGGGTCCGGCACTCGAAGTGTAACCAACTTCGGATCGCTCGTGCAGCTGATGCACGTACATCAGCTGTCTATTAGTTGGCTAAATGACAGTCCAGAGTATTGTTTACAAGCGCGCGGAAGCATTTTGCCGAGAGTAAATGCGAAAAAATATCAGTAAAGGATTTCAAACGGAATAGTGAGATGACATTATATTTGGCTGGAAAATCACAACCAGCGATTGTTCGTGAGTCCGATCATCTTAAAGTAAATAAAGTTTTTGTTTATCACACCATCACTCGTTACAATGTTACTGGTAGCATCCCAAAACGGCATGGAGGTGGTCATCAAAAGACAGCAACGTCACAAGAAATGGTAAAGAAAGTGAAGAAGCGACTTGAGCGAAATCTCCGACGAAGTGCCAATCATATCAAATATCCGACCGTAGCATCTGCCGCATTCTGAAAAATTATCTCAAAGTCAAGCCTTACAAGATCCATAAGGTGTATGATCTCACACCAAAGCAGCAACAAGTCCGACTTGAGAGAGCGGAGGAGTTACTTCGCTTGGCGAAAAGCGGTCAATTTTCGAACATTGGGTTTTCTGACGAGAAAAATTTTCAAATTGAGCAATTCGTAAACTCCCAAAACGATAGGATTTATTTCACCGACCTTTCACACGAGAATTTGAGTTATCGATTGGTCACCAGAAGGCAGCACCCGCCACAGGTAATGGTTTGAGCCGCTGTAACCGCAGATGGGCGCTCTCCAATCGTTTTCGTGAAGCCTGGCGTCAAGGTAAATGGGAAATATTATCGGGAAACTATTCTGGAGATTGCTTCGAAGCCGTGGCTTTTCTGGCAGACTATGGACGTTTCAACAGGACTCGGTGCCGTCTCACAAAGCTCCAGAGAACCAAGAATAGCTAAATTCTCCAGACGCGAATCCGATGGATTGTTCTTTCGGTCATTTTGCAGAGCAAGGTCAGAACTTAAAGATTCACCAGTCTCGAGGCGCTGAAAAAAGCCACTGTCCGCGAGTGTGCCAAAATACCTGCAAGTCACATTCGGGCAGCTTGCGATTCGTTTCTGGACCGTCCCAAGGCCATAGACAAGGCAAAAGCTGGTCATATCGAGCAAAAGTAAATCAAATCTTAATTTTGTATTATTTTCACACATGTTTTACTTTAAAGTGAATAAAAGTAATTTTTCAAACAAACTTTATGCCTTTTTAATTGGTTACACTTCGAGTGCCGGACCCTGTATATTGTTAATAATTATAAAAAATTATATTAAATATGATTTTAATTAATTTCCATTTACTGTCCGTTTTGCTAGTGGTCGCGATGGTTCATTGTTTAAAAGATTACCTCACAAGTACATATCAAAGTACCAAAGTCCAGCTACACATAACTTTTAATAAAAATAAACAAGATCTGTATTTAAAATGTCTCTTTTATTTCAATTAAATATTATGTATTTTTCATTCTTAATTGCTTATTCAATAGTATTATTGTTAACAATTTTCATTATTTATATATTTATTGGTTGTGTACAACGAAGTGAGAAAATTAGAAAAGCAATATGTGGATTTAATTTAGCAAATTGCACTATTTGCGTAATTTTAATTGTTTATTTACAAATTCAAGAATTGTTGGTGTTTTTGTGGCTTAATTGTATTTTCTTTTATTTTTCTCTGCCTACAACGTTCTCAGCTCAATAAAAATATGATCTTTCATAGTTAATAAAATATAGCATACCATTAATTAATTAATTGAAAACCTCAAAAATATTATTTTATTTGGCGGATGGATGTTAAGCTCGTAAAAGCAAACTAATTCTATTTTATAAGATATATGTATATATTTTCCAACGATTTATTCTAACATGAACCAGTTATTTCTTTGTGGTATTTTTATTATGTATTTAATTGCAAAATTTCATGATAAATAGAAACATTCCGCTCTAAAAGAAACTGGGAGTACAGTCCAAAAACAAATATTGAGCTAATTGCGTAATAACTAAATATTTTTCAGCATTCGTTACGCATCCCCGGGTATTATGAGAAATCCGTTAAATGATCAACTATTTTCATATTTAATAGTAAAAGTGAGTTATCATATTATAAGTTTTTATCTGAGCGCCTACTCAACATATCTTATTCCTATTCACTTAACAAAAAACCAAATCTTTTGTTTAAAAATGTTTCTTTTTAGTGAAATCTCTCTTTGAGTAAAGTGAAGTATGTTTTTTACCAAAGCATGATAAAAATCGAATCGTCAGCAACAAATTTACCGTTTTCGTACTAAATTTGTGTTTAAATAAAATTGAATTTATTGTTGCTGTCTTTAACGTTGGTTAAACAATTTCCTACAAAACAAAAAATCATTTCAGTTGAGATTTTGTAAACATTTTCTGTTTATTGATTTCATTTATTATTAAACTTTTTAAATTGCAAACATTTTTATATGTATATATAAAATAATTAAAATTATGTATAATAGTATGATTGAAGTTTAAATATATGTATGTAGAATACAACTGACTGATTTCACACAATTCGAATATCGACATTAAATGAATCGATATTTTCGACTGTATTTTCTTTATTATTTTAAACAATATTAAATTGATTTTTCTTTTAAAAAGTGCTCTTGCATGTTTTTTAATTTTCATTCCAATTAAAAAAAAAAGTTTTAACACCTTTAAAAAAGTAAGCATTACCATTTTCTTTTTTACAAATTTAACGTCTAAACCAAGTTTAAAAGTTTTCATCGAAATTTGTGTCAAAATTACATACAACTAAGTTAATGCTAACGGGGATTTCAGAGCCTTAGTGAGTGTATTGCATGTGTGTAGTATAAAATCGTACATCAAAAAAATAAAAATAAAAAAATACAATAAGCAAGCGGTGCAGCGATGTGATCTGACTTAAAGCATTACTTAAAATATACAATATATATAATATTGTACATATATGTATTTTATATATATTGTACACATATAAGTTAAAAATTAAAATAAAGCCAAATAATTTATGGTAACACAATTTATGTTTAATTTGGAAGTTATAAAAGAAATTTTTTACTTCGGATTTAATGCTAAAATGCAATAAACTTAATCAGTGTCTTTCTGCCACCAGCAGCAGAAAAACTTACACATCGTACGGCGTCTCGAAGAAAGTAATACAATGGAATCGCGCCGGCTTGCATTTTTGAGGCAGACATTCACATGTGTTTAGAATAATCTCAACATAGTCACCGTCCTTTCTAAAATCTAATTTTATTTAAAGTTTCACAATTGCGTTCGTGTTTTGAATTTAAGCTACGAATTTATCCTCTTTGCGTTAATAAATGATTTTTTGTATAATGATGTAAGTTTTTTTTTTTTTTTGTTTTGTGAGCTTTTTTGTTTTACCAATAAAAATTAATCGTCTTAATATCAATTGGATTAAATATTTCCACCACCGCCATCACCTTCACCACCAACGCCACCACCATTATCACCATCAGCAGAAGCACCACATTGTTGCGCACGCTGCCGTCGCTCCTCTTCTTCTTGCTCTAGCTTTATTTGAGCTGGTAACTTAACTTTCATTTGCACCTTGAGCACTTCACGCAACTCTTGCAATTCTTGTTGACCTTGCATGAGACGTTTGACGCCACGCGGCAGACCACGACATGATGACAAATTTATTGAACTCATGTGCGCACAATTTGCAAGGATTTCCTTAACTGCCTCATCTGAAACCGATGAACCACAGAGATTCAAATGCCTGAAATTAAAATAAAGCTATTGGTATTATTGCCGCTATTACATATATTGCATTGAACCTACGCTAAAGGGGATTCACTACCCTTTTCCGCCAATGCACGTAATGCGTTATCTAACGGTTGTTGCACATTCGCCCAAGCTAAGTCTAATTCTATGAGACTGTGTGCCCATTTCGAAGCGATAAGTTCGAGGCCAGACCTATAAAAATAACCAATAATATTAATATGATTCTACTAAGAGTGAAATTTATCAAAAAGCTTACCCAACATCGCGCGTCACTGAGCAGAAAGACAAAAATAAATGCTTGATATCCCACGCAGGTAGACGTATGAGACTTTCGTGTGTGAGGCGTGCGCAACCGCGTACATCCAAGAGTTTCAGTTTGGAGCTAGTTTTCAATATGCGCTGCAAGTGGTCATCGCCGAAGACACGGCATTCATCAGTTAAAGCTGCTACGGAAAGTTCCTCAAGTGCGGGGAAGCCAGGTGAATCCATCTTTTAGTTGATATTAATATGAAAGAAACTTTATAAAACTACATTTAATCCTACACATTTTAGGCTTACCGTTTCCTGTAAAGTTGCATTACTCCATGTTATATGTGAATTGGTGACGCGTAACACTTTTAATTTGGGACAACCGTGCTGGAGCTTCTCAATATGAAAAATTCCGTGTGAAGTCGCTTGGGTGTTAACATTGGAGAGATCTAAGTTCACCAAGTTGGGGCAATGTGTCTGCCGAATAAATTGAAAATATTTATTAATATGAATGACTACCTCGTAATTACTAAGGTGAATTCCGCCACCAATTGTTTAGTAGTGTATGATTACTAAAAAACCTTTCTGACTTATCCATATGTTTTTGTCTTTTTAAATTAATACGGACGTTACATATTATAAGGTTAGGTTGTTTATAAACAAAAAATTAATCTGTTGTTCTTACAGCCAATGTTGAGACTATCTGGGGGATTCCTGCCAATCGATTATGTGCCAAATATAGATGCGTTAAGCGACTATTCATTGTTCGTAATGCAATACAAAGAGATTGTGGGCCAACTGCGCTCTTACTCGCATTCATTTCCACCTATGGGGCAAAAGTTATTAAATTAATAATTACTCATTAAGTTGTTATCATTTCCAACTTACGTTGATGGAGCTTAAATCTAACCGCTGCAGTTTTTGCATATTTTCCGTTAGATAAGCCAATTGACCCGAAGTGAAACCTTTCCAACCAGACAAAGTAATGCTTATTAAATTCGGACATCCAACCGCCAATTTGTTTAAAAAACAGTTTATATCTGACATTTTCCAATTAGCTACAAAAAGCACGTTCAATTAAAGAAATATCTTCAATGTTAAAAAAAGTGTAGGATCGTCTCTTGAATACTTACCAACATTCAATTCTGTACATTCGCTGCAGCGATTGTCTACGAACCATTTTAGCTTCAGCTCGGTACGATACTTGTCCTTTATCCATGTGGATAAATCCATACTTTTCCACAATGATGGTGTTAACGAAACGTTCCGCCATAATGTGCAAACGCGTGCAAGACGACAAAGTGTTGGTAAACAACCCTCTCGGTCGATTAGAATTTCGAAAATCTGCGCAATTAAAATAATATTCAAATGAGTTCTTCAAAATGATTGGTTGAATTCATACCTTAAAAAGTAGTTCCGGCGGTATACGGGCACCCCAGTCGCCTTGTTCGATAGTCGCGCGGTGTTTTTCGCCTTGTTCCTCGATGCCAGTAAATGATACTTTCTTTTGACGTTCTGCATTGCCGGCCCTATTCTTCCCTCGCTTAACCGATGTCACCTCAAATTCACTTTCCTCGCTATCAACCTTCGCCTTCGATTTCGATTTACGTGAGCGTTTTCTCGTCTGCTTCGGTGCATTAGTTGTTGCAGGCGTTGATGTTGACTTTCCAGTCACGGGCGGCGTTAAGGCACCTGTAGAGGCAGCCAAATTGCCTGACGAATCTGATTTCTTTATGCATAATTTAATACCTGTTTTATTGTCGCTTATCTAAAAATTAAAAGAAAAAATATAAGGAACTGAAAAATAACAAAATTAAACTATAATACCTCGCTTTCATATATCGGCACGGTTGATTTTTGCTTGCGCTGCCTTGGAGCGCGTGTAGTTTTCTCTTTCAATTTTTTATTCATCGCTGACATCTGTGGTTTCCCACTAGATTTGGGTATAGTTCCGTTGGCGACCACATTAATGGGTTGTACAACGCGTTTACCACCAATGCTACTATCACCATCGTCACTAGGCAATTTAGACGAAGCAACTCTCTTAGTGGCTGTTTTTGATGACTTTGATCTAGCGATATTTAATTTACCAGTGTCAACAGTGGTGGCAATATCAGACGCTTCTGTTTGTTTCGTGGGTGTTAGCGCCGTTGCCGAGACAGATGCAGTCATCGGAGAAAGTTGGGAGTCCGATGCTGGGGATGAGGACGAAGTTGCCGTATTAGCGTCATCCGTTTGTGTTTCTGACTTGGGTGGTGAGAGAATTGTGTCTGGGATGGCAGCGCTAATACCCGCATCAGCCACAACAATTGATGCTGCAACACCCATCGCCGCAACGACCGACGCATTTGTTGCCTTTGCTGTTACTTGTTGTTTAGGTGGCGGTGTTTGAGACTGTGTTGAAGGTGAAAGACTATTATCAATATCATCATCAGCAGTGGACGCTACTTCTCTCTGGCTCTCATCGTCTTCATCGTCATCCTGTGAATCATCTAAAGGTAGTGACGAATTATTATCTTTAGAATTGTTTTCTGCATTCAACTCTAAGGTAGTAGTACCATCGTTATCATCTACAAGTGCTTTCTTTAGAGTAGATGATAGCTGCGTTCCGTCTAATTTATTAGTTGATGTGGAGCTTTTATCATTTTCACTAATAGTCTCAGTAGTAGCACAAGCATTTACAACTTTAGATAACGCTACTTCTGGATTCAGGGAAGCATCTAATGTGTTTCCACTTTTATCGGTAGTATTCGCATTGGATACGGTAGCTGGATTATTTTGTATTTTTTTCGCATTTTCGGCGGTCAGTTCAAACTTATTATTTGTGGATTTACTATTTTGATATTTATTGCTGTTTTCGACAGATTCAATTTCCGGAATACCAGTGGGTGATGCAGATAGATTGGACATTCCTGCATCGCCACTACATTTAGGCGGTTCCACGGGCCTATTTTCTACTTCCATTTTATGCACTTTTATAAGATCTCAACGAGAAATATTTTATCTAAAACGGCAAAAAAATTTATTTAATCGTACACGATTTTATTAAACTTTAAAAGAGATCCAAAATATAATTTTTTTTTTTTTTTGAAATCATAACAGTATGCAATAATTGAATGATAGCGTTTACATCACGTTTTGTTTACACACTAGGGTTTGAGGACTATCGGTTCTCACCTGCTTATGTTTTGCTTTTCGGGGCTACTTTATTATGTTGCTGTAGTATTGTTTCTTATTTATTCACTGTTTACATCACCACATTCGTAACAATTACATATTTTCGACTATTTTCCAGTTATTCCATTTGTAAAAGGAAAGATAGCAGTAGGGAATTGATGCATCGGATATGAAAAAGTAACTTTGAAATCTATAATCATATTCTATTCACTAATATCTCTACTATGTTATGTAAAATAACTTCTTACGATTATTTTGCTGGTTTATTTTTGTTATGTTCATTTTGTGTACACTTTTATTTGGTTTTGGCGCCTTCGTCTTCCAACTGCGTTCCTCTCTCCTCTCACTTTTTACTTATTATCAATTCGCATATCACACTTTCACAGTCGCACTTACGCTCGCTTATCAGATACGATTCTACGCGAGATACGTGGACCAAATTTAACATTTACACAAGCGAGATGGAATCATGGTCTTTACCGCATATGCGGTTCTCCTTGATCAGAAAAAATTTTCAATTGTTTTTTATACCTCTAATTTTTCAGCACGGTAAATTTTACATATTAATGTTTTTAATGCTATGTTTCCAAGATTAATTCACTTCACCTGTTTTTAATAGGTGATTTTTTAATATACTTTAGCATAACTTCCAGGATATGAAGGAATCAAAAATTTTCACTGCAACGACGTAGAATTGTAGTGAAGCAAGCGAAGTACGACATACAATAAACTTTCCGTGCTTTGTTTTCACTTTGCCTATACATACGGTTGCATTCGGAAGGATAGTAGCCTCTTTGTACTAACTAAACCCGAATAAAACAATTTATTTCAATGAATGTTAAAAAAAAAGTAATATATCAAGGAAACGTATGGGTATTGGTTATTAAAACGGTGTAAAAGCGAACCGATTTTGTTTCTCTGTACAAAAAATATTAAAAAAAAAACACGTTTATAATGTTGCTCTTTTCGATCACTAAATACCCGAAAGTAAATACATTTAGAGGTGGTGAAGTTTGACTCTTACACATTTACCAAAAAAAACCATTAATATTGACGATAATTTAAATATATTATTAATACAAATGTATACAATGTTCGTGTGCCGAACGAAAAACTAGCTAAATGATGCATGGTAATGTGTTGATTGCCTGTATATGTCTGATAAAATACTTCTTAGTGAACATTGAGTCGCACGATTTTTTATTCCAAATTTTCGGCAGCGCCGCTTGTTTTTAAAAAATAATATTTTAGTATATTGATTTGCCCGTATATCTCTGATAAAATAATCTTTTATATGAAATATATAAATAATGCAATATTAAGCAATTGAGTCTCTAACACCTTATATTTTACCTATCACTACATTAAATATTAGCATTACCAAGCATCGTTTAATTAATTTTTCATTCATCAGGCAAACATTGTACACAATTTTATTAGCAATATATTTAAGTTAATGCTAATATTTATCGGGTTTTTCTAAAAAATATAATATAAATATATTACCTTGCATAAAGAGAAAGTGAAGTTTGAAAAGAGCAACAATATAAAACTGTTTTCTGTTAATAACATTTTAACGCGCAAAAATCATTTTGGTTTAGATCAATTTTGCCATGTCACCGTAAACTGGATTATTACGCACAAAATTTACCATATTTAATAATATGATATAAAAATATTAAGTTTGCAGCAGTTTTAGGAGTATATAATACGTTCATAAGTAGATTATCTACTTTTTCGTGCTTACCTCCCAATCCGTATTAAAAAGCGAGATTACCCATACAAAATTTCTTTCCCGAAATCTGAGATTATAAAATGATACTAGATTATTATTATACTTTTTTATATGCAACCCTATGTTATCGATAATTATTTTTATGAATGTGAAGAGAAACGTCAAAGAAGAACTAAATAAAATGGATGCCGGCAAAGTAAACAGGATTGTAGACATAATTCGAATACAATTTTTATTAAATATGATTAATGATGCATTCATATTACAGAAAAAAGCGGGTGTCCATAAACGCTTTGTCCTCTTATTACTTATTACAAAATGTAATTACGTTGTTTACGGATTACCTCCAACTGTTTCCTTCAATGGTTAAGTACAAACCAAAATTCCAATATATTCCACCAAAGCAATTTCTATGAAAAAAAACCTTTCGACAGCTGATTGTCCATTTTGTAGATAGATAGGGGTAGATTAATTACGTGGATTTCTTGCTAATTACTGCATATGTGAACGTACTTATATTATATAATTTAATGCCATTGCAAATTACTTCACAGCAACCCTCCTGTCCCAATTGTAAATATTTCTTAGTTCATCTTCTCTTTGCATTTTTTCGTTCCACGCATTTTAACGATTTTCATTTCAACCACACACTCATTTGTGTTTTGCATTCCCTTTTGCCACCTATATATTATATTAAAATTTCTCTTGCCTATTATATTTGCGAGAGTATCTTCTTAGTGAATTCACCTCTTGGCATTTTGCAATGTCCAATGGCAATGCAAACGTAAACAAGTGCCCGCATAAGTGAGACAACAAGTGTATACAACCGCTTGTTACACATACAAACTCCCACACGCACTCATTTGTATGCTCAAGTACTTAATCGTGATTATACCGACATTTTCACTTTTTATAGCGAAATAAAACATAGCTTAATTCTAATTATCAAACTGTATGCTGTACTTTTGCGTACTATTTTGGTAATTGCCACATAAATAAAATTTTTTGCGCATAATTATTTACCGCTATTACACTGCTTGTATGCTTACATATGCAACACTGGCACGCACACTCTGGTTTGTATTCTATTTTACTTTATTCACTCCACCTAATTTGACCAATTGCAGCAGGTACAGATAAAAACGCACTTTACTGAATTTCTCCTTGCGTTTTTTTCATCTGTAATTAAATACTTTTTTTCGTTGTAAAGTTAAGACTCGTCGTTCTTTAATGAAGTGCGAACCATTCACTTTTTATATATTTACGAACCGCTTTTCATTTCACTACATTCTTAGTTTTATTTCACAAATTTTCGGCCGAAATTTGTCCTCTGATTGTTATTCTAACTGCATTTCGTCTATATTGTTGAACACAAACTAGTGTTGAAATTTCTATATTCGTTCACTCACATTCCGATTTCGTTATGCGGTACGCTTGCTTTCCTTTTCTTTCGTTGTATCTACTTTTCCTTTTTATACATATATACATATATACATCATCTCTTTGCGGGGAAGCAAAATATTTATTAGTACATATCTACATATCTGGTGGCAGCACTCGATAATTTTGTCAGCACTTACTTACAAGTAGTAACAGTTACGTGTTCACCATTTTGTTTCCGCTTCCGTTAGAAGAACTGTTTGTTGGATTTAAAATTCAATGTGCATACAATTTTAAAATTTCAAAAGTGCATACAATTTTAAAATGGATTTTCCGAAAATCGAAATTGCCGAAAATGACGACGATCTAGTGGAAAATCCACTACTGGTGGCTTTTTTAGAGCAGTTTGTTGCTCAGCTGGTAAACAAAGTGTTATACAAACTTCCTCATTGTAAAGGTTATAATATTAGCATTGTATTATTTAATAGATGAATGAAGTGTCCGAGGTTGAAGCATCTTGCGAAAAATTGAAAGCTTCAAATAAAGATTTACAAATAAGAAAAGACAGATGCCTTAGAGAAATATGTACATTGACAACTGGTAATGTCGACGGTGAGATTTTATCACAGCACTTTAGACAACGAATGCAAGGTGAACTTGAGAGGTTTAAAATGACTGGGCAACGAGACGATGAAGTGTTGCGAAATTTCCAAAGGGATTATGTAGATTGGCGTGACACATTGAAACAGAAAATGGAAATTATGCTCGGAACCGATAAGCTGACCGATATGGTAATTTACTGATTTTAATATAATACCCATAATAAAAAATAACGAGAAGTTAACTTATGTATATCTCTATAGTCTGAAATTGAGCTGGAGGCGAAATTACAAACGCTGAAAACTGCTCTTGAAAGTTCGAAGAATGAACTCAGTGCTTTTGAAGAAGCCACCAAAAATAAAAATTCACTCTTAGAAGGAAAGATAAAAGCGTTGAAGGTTGAAGTGAAAATGTTAAATTCATTAAAATTGGAACAGAAGTAAGTAACTAAAAAAGTTTTGTTGAACAAGCAGGGTAGATAAGAAAACATGTAATATTGCAGTTGTAGCAATAAGCGTTTTAATATTTTCTAAATTGTTTCTTAGAGTTCTAAAGCACTGTTATATGTCGCTATCAAAATGCACATAAGCTATAAAAAACTTTCCGTTGTCTTATGGAACTATACAGTCATGAACAAAATTATTTTTGTATTAGCTAATTCGGTATTTTAATACTCAGGTGGCCTAGAAAAAGTAAAAAAGGTTATGTGCATTTCGGCAACGATATGTTGTATGTATGCCGGTGTTTTAGTTTATTCCAGTAATTTAAGAACTGTACTAAAGTTAAAAAAGGTCATAATTTTGCTTCCCATTTGTTAGTTTATTATGTATTGATACTATAACTTCTCACGCGGTATAAAAAATGCCAAAAACATTTTTTTTTTTTAAAACCACTAGAGCTGGCGTCTTCTAAATATAGTAAATTTGCTCTTATGTTAAACAGCACTACACATCAACGGCTCAAAGATGCATTAAAGGAAAAACGGCTCAAACATCAGGAGGATACCAATAAATTGTTAAAAGAAATTGCTGATTTGCAAAAGAAACTGGACCTACACGAATAAGAAAGCTACAACTTATATAGACTTACATAATCACATTTAATTTTAAAAATACAAATTACTGGATTTAAAACACACGAAGATTCATATAATAAAGGAAGTTATCATAAAAATTTCTTTGAGTACAAACACACATACATATGTACATAATTTTGTACTTCATATTAACTAATCTCTATGCAAAGCTAACCAATGTTTCGCATCTACGGTCGCATCTCCAAAGGTGCGCCCAAATGTGAACGCTTCACCAGGCACATGTCCTGCATAGCTAGGAACCATGCCAATTGTGCGATGATAAATGACAAAGTGTCCAGTATTCGAGCACGAACTAGCAATACCAGCATTCTCTTGTGGGCACCATTCAGCACTTCGTCTGTGATGGTAATTGTTTGTGAATTCACACAAAGCGCTATTGGTCAACTGTTTGCTAGTTTCGCCAAAACGCGTCAACGCCATCGGTATGTGACCACCGTAACCTGGAAAATGTAAATAGCATATATTAATGTATGTAATTTTTTTATAGTAAAGGATTTGGAACAATTTATTATAAAATTGGCAGTTACGCGTAGAATATGACATTTCTATGCATTCTTAAACCAAAAACAACAGAAAATTTCAATCTTTACACGTTTACACGAATTTGATAGAAATTTAAACGAGCCGTTAGATCGATAATATTCTGAATGAAGATTGCAGCTATGTAATTATCTCTAGTATTTAATTGGAATTTTCTAGTACTTCAATGGAAAAAATTGCTTCTGAAATATGTCAGTTGATAAAATGTGGGCCATAGCAACCAATTAAATAAACAGCAACAGGTGGGAAATAAAAGAACTTTAAGGTAGAAACCAACTATTAAATGCTTTAATTAACGCTAGACGAGCTAAATACCCACAATATTTGGTCAAATTCAGCATGTGCCCAAAAACCTACCATTAACAATATATTTCTCCTCGTCGTCATTTTCCATAAAATGTGGCACCGTAAACTTGGAGTAAGGCTCTTTCTTTTCCACAAAACTACAGTCCAGTTTTTTAAAGGCTTTTGCACGTCCATTGACCGGTATTAATGGTGAACGGTAATGAGTATAGGGAAGCTAAAATAATAATTATGCAAAGATTGGTTCATTGGTAAATTTCAAATAGATTCCTTCTGTTCCCTCACCAAACGCTCATACAGTTTCCTTTCAAACATACCCAAACCACTGCCTAAAAGATCACGATGTAGAAGATTTCTGTGCTCGCAGCGCAATTGATCCATTAATAACTCGTGCTCGGCCATGCCAGCTGTGGCGGCCGCAATATACCGTTTGCCAAATTTGGATGCGAGATTGGGTACAAAGCCGTCATAGCCGGGTATGATAGGATGGCGATAAACCGGATCTACAAACTTTTCACGTTTGTTCAGCAGCTCGGTCTCATGTGCGGTAGGACACTCCAACGAAATTGGTGGCCGATTTGAGGGCGTTACAATTAGTTCAGGCGCGTGTATAACACAGGGATCAATGAGCAGTTTATGTGTTAATTTACCATAGGTCTTGCCAGCGCGAAAACGAAATTGTGGGCAGTGCCCAGTGTAGCTGGAATTAATTTTGGTGAAATAGGTAATGTTAGGCCTTAGAAGCAATTAGAAGAAAACTTACCCCGGAATGAAATGCGGTTCTGGAGAAATAGTCAAATCCATAATGAAGACTTGTGTCGGTTTTTATTTCCTTTTTGTAAATTATTGCGAATTTCTAAGTTTTCCCCCCAATATAAGTTTTGTTACCAATTTTTGCACTTGAAAATTTTGCACAAATTTTTTACATTCCATATATATTTTTTCCTTTATTATTTTACAATACAATTTTTTGACTTTAGTTAAACATTTTCTATAATTTTGTATTAAAATGCAAAACATTAGAAAAATAAATATACAAAAAATAACTTTTGACATTCACTTTTTCACTTATACCCTACCTTTTTCCCTTTACCATATAATAAATTTGTATATCTTATTAATTAAAGCCCTGCCACCTTGAGCATTTCTTCCACTTCCACAAACTTTTCGCGTGGTTTGCCCATTACCTGCCCCGCTTGAGTTTCAGCTTGATCTATGCGCTGCCAATGAGACCATGTAACAACGCGTTGAAATTTGTTAAAATCCAAGCCGGGTTTAGCTTCGGCAATGCTCAACTCACTCGACAAAATATCATCGCATATTGCTTTGGCAACGGCAAAAGCACCATTCATGGTCGTTAAAATTACACCTGAAGGACCTGTACCCAGCCAACCGGCCACATAAAGACCTTTATCCACGGTTTTACTAACAGCGTCTTTTAATACGCGACCTACCGAAAATACAAGGATTGTATAAATATTTATGTAAATAGAAATATTTCCATAATACTTTTATTTATATGAATACATACCGTTTTCGTTGTACACACATCCCTGCCGCTCATCAAAGCAAATGCCACCATCGACACATGTGGATTTGTAGCCTATGCTGCGAAGTAGCAAATCAGCAGGAAGACGTTCAGTTTTGTCAGTCAGCACAGCCACGTTATTCTGTAGCTGAGTAACAGTTAATTCGATTTCATTCTCGCCAATAGCTCTGGGTGCACGCAAAAATATAGGCAAGAAAAACTTTTTGCTGCTGCTAATGGCAGGTTGTTCTGACAAACTTTTCAACATAAGTTCAGTGAGTCGTTTGCGTGGACGTTGTAGGTTCGGTAATTCAGCGGGAACATCTATAAAACACACATACATATATATTTACAATGTACCTACTTATTTGCGCATTTTAAACTCAAATTAGATCTTGCCTGTGAAATCATCGGGTTTCCACAACGTTTGTACATTCGGTAATTTCAACATTTCGCGCAGTTCTTTTATGGTGAATGCGGCCTGTAAAGGACCTCGTCGGCCAACCAAATAAACTTGCTGGACTCTACTGCCCGAGAGCGCCTCCAGTGCATGCTCAGTGGTGTCTGTTTTCTATGATTAAAATAAATAAATATATCTACCTATAATATAATTCGGCCGATAAACATAAAGTAACGTATATACAAATTTACTAACCCGCAATGTATCCATTGGACTGAGCAACATACGCGCCACATCCACAGCTACGTTGCCTTGGCCCAAAATTGCCACAGTTTCTCCGCTCAAATCGGGATTTAGATTTTGTGCTCCGGGAAGGCCATTGTACCAGGCCACAAACTTTCGTGCGGATAGCACATTTGGTTTATTCTCATTAGGTATGTTCAACTGACGATCCTGGTCCGCTCCATACGTAAGCAGAACAGCGTGATAACGTTCACGTAAATCATGCAAACTTACATCTTTGCCTAGTGCCACGTTACCATAAAAGTTGAAGTGTTTGTGCTCTGCGGTTTTTGTAAAGGTATTGATTACATTCTTCACTTCGGGATGATCGGGTGCAACGCCATAACTGTAACAACAAAATGTGTAGATTATAGAATACAAAAAGCGTTGTAGCCAGATTAAATGAGACCATGCTCCCTATTCCGTAGTAAACCTCTTTCACAAAGTATGCAAGTTCCTACTAGTCATATTAAGAGAAAACATGAATAGTATGAGTGTGGCAAAAACAGCTGAGCAAATCAATGAACGATCACCAATCCTGCAACAACTAGTTTTAGGTTGCCAGAATGACCAATATGCTATTATTCGGATCTAATTAAACTGACAAATTTACACGCAAACTGAAAAAAAGTTGTTAAAAATTTAATAACCGAGCTCAAAAATCTTCTGGTAATTGATAAGGGGTTGTCTGCATCATTCGCTTATGAAGGAAGCCAGTAAGCTTTAGAGAACATGTAAGTTCTCCGCTGTCAAACCAGTTTTAATTTGAACTTAGCAAATATACAAGCGAATATAGTTAATTTTACTTAATGTTGAATGTTCATCTTACCGTACCAAACCGAATGGAACTGGCAATTTTTCGATTATGTCCACAGCACTGCCGCTCAGATGTTTTAGTATATACTGTGCAGCATAAAAACCTGCTGGACCGGCTCCAACTATGCAAATTCGTTTTTTTGCACTAGAAGCGGCTGTGCTGCTGAATCCATTCTTAGTAGCGTTCAACCACAATTTCTTTACGTTTTCTAACCCCAAAAGTCTTCCGGGTATCAGCATTTTGCTGATTTAGGTATCTACGAGTTTCACAAAATATGAATGCTGGAAAAATTTACTTTTTATGAATGGAATACACAAATAAACAAAAACCGGTGCAAATTTTATATGATTATGGCACAGCTGATTGTAAAAGAGCTTCTGCAATTCTCCGCCAGGGTGTTGGAGCTGTTTTTTAAAATGGTATTAAATTTGTTTGTACAAACTGTCAATTAGTAGATATATAATATTTCCTTAAAAGGGGTACAAAAAAAATTGTGTCAAAAATGTATGCAATTTAAAAAGTCGTGTAAAAAAAGACTAAATGTTTTCCCAAAAACCGTGCAAGAGAAATAATAATGAAATCCATATAACATACTATTTATAAAACAAAAACAATTCATTTTGATTACAAAAAACGTAAAATTAGTGTACAGTGAAAATTCACTCCAAACCATATAAAAACTCAAATTGAAGTTCGGAATAAAAGTCATGATTAATAATTGACATCACTGCACCAAAAATGCTCTTGTCAGGAGATATGCCAGATACGGTGTCGGGTATGCACAGCCTATCTGTCGGGTCTTATCAAATTATTTAGGGCTTCTGTTGGTTTTTTCGTTGTAACAAAGTATGTCATTAGCGACTGCATTTTGCTGTTTCAAGTTGTTTACACAGGGGGACGTAAAATTAATCAATGGGGTTACAATTTATAAATTTTGCAAATTGCTTCATACAGTTAGAAACAGAAGTAAGTATACACCGGACACGTTTTCAATTGTCCCCCAATCGATTCCTTCGAACAACCTAAGTTATAGTAAAAGTGTGTTTTATTTACATTCATGAAATACAAAAATCATATTTACTATAATCCAAATAATGACAAAATTTAAAAAAGGAACAAAATTATAGCTTTTTATATTACAGTTCATTATATTATTAATTTGGGAAATCAAAAACATAATTAAAATAAAATCCTAGTATTTGGTAGGATAACCATTAGACTTTACAATCGCTTTAAGTCGTGATGGCATTGATTTCACCAAGCTTTCAGTTACAGCTGGTGGTATTTTATTCCATTTTTCTTGAAGGACGTTTTTCAGTTGTTTCTTATTTCTAATCGGATGTTTACGTATTTGCCGCTTTAAATGTTCCCATAAATGTTCGATTGCCACTCTCGTACAATATTGGATGAGTGCTCGGGGTCATTATCCTGTTGGAAGATAAACGTTCCTCCAAGGCCTAATTTCGTAGCGCTTTCTTTTAAATTATTTTTCTAAATATTTAAAACATATCGGTCCATAATATTTTCGATAAATACCAAGTTTTCAAACCTGTTCGCTGCCATATATCCCCAAACCATCACAGAGCCCCCTCCATGCTTCACAGTGCCGGTCATATTGTTTGGATCCAATTCCGCGTTAACTTTTCTCCAAACTTTTTCACGGCCATCAGATCCACAGATACTTAACTTACACTCATCAGAAAATATGACTTGGTTCCAAAACGTTTGGTCATTTTTTTCATGATCTTTTGCGAATGAAATCCGTTTACTCCGATTGACACTACTCACGAAGGACTTTTTCCTAACATTGAGCCCATGATAACTAGCACTATGAAAACCCCGGCGAATAGTTTGGGTGCTAAATAGTTTTCCAGTCTCATTTTCAACTTCAGATTTCAATTTGTGGGCACTTATTTTGGGGTTTGTCCTGATTTTCCGTACGACTAAGCTTTTTTCTCTGGGACTTAAGAGCGTTCGCACCGCGCCCACAACGCTTTTTATTGGTGGTGCTTCCCGCACTTTTATATTTATTCACAATCTTTTGAACTGTAACAAAACTCCTATCTATCAAACGTCCGATTTCTCGCAATGATTTATGCCCCTTATGATATTTTATAACCCGTTTTTTTAAATCATCAGAAAGCTCTTTTCCTCTTGCTGCCATTAAGAATGTCGCAAAAATTAATACAAAACGTACTTCCTAAATTTTTATACTCACTTTAACTATTTCCTGTTAAAAGTTTTAACTTTTTTGAACAATGCATAAAAATAAATGTTATGCTAACTGAACAATCGTTTGCTGTATACTAACTTTTGTGACATAAATTTCGCTGGCATCAAAGACAAAGCAAAGCGTGGATAACGGTACCTAAAATTTACATCTAAATTAAGGCGCATATGAAAGCTTATCCCAGTACACAATTTCCATGTCTAAAATATTTTGATTACATATTAAGGAAAGCGTTAGCGTCAAACAATTCCATAAATCACTGTATACTTATTTATGTTACTAACTGTACATTAGTTATATTTGTCTAGTTCACACAGCTGCAGTATGCAAACAGACAAGCAATGGAGTACAAAAAGGTCAAATAAATATTTTCAGTAAAAAATTATTCGAAAACAAAATTTAATGAGTAATTTTGCGGCCTAACGGTTACGCTGAAATTTTAACGCACAGTCGGACTTGGATAGTAATATATAGTATGTAGATATATTCCGTCGATTTTGAAGGAACATACATATATATTTATATGTACATGTATCTTTAAATAATCTTACACGAATTTTTTTACTTAATATGTAAGATACTCTTTTAGGAATTACGGTTTGTTTAGAAAAATATTTTCTTTTAAAGATTTTTACATTTTTGTGATTTGTGCAAGAATGAAAACTTTGTGTAAGAAAGTTTGTTAATGAACCGTGGGTTTTGGTGTATATCGAAATGCTAGTTACTTATAGATAATTTTCCGTTCGTTTTTTTAGAAATTTCTTAAGTTCTATTCTTATTTTATCACTTGTAATGCGCGTGCAAAGTGAGAGAACATTCGACTTTATTTCCCAGTTTTTTTATTAAGATTTTTGGCTCGAGACGAAATGAAGGCATCATGCACAAAGGCTATAGGTTATTGTTGTAGCAGTTCATTAAACCTTGTTTAGAGCGGGTTTCTCATCAATCGTCATTGTCGTTGTCATGTAACGAATATCCAGGATGTAAATGTGCTGTTCTCATGAGCCAGCTGAAGAGCTTCGTCTCCAATATAAGGTCCGATGGCCTCCGATGAAGGCATTCACATTTTCGACGTGAGTTTTATATATAACACTCTTACTAAGCGGGAGTAAAGGAAACCGTGGGAGAGACCGGCATCGAGTAGTCTCGTGTATCATCCTCTAAATTTGGAACAAACAAATAAACACAACCGTCGCCGCTATGCAGGCATGCACGAGATGCATCATTCTATTTTCGAATTTGTGTAGTTGGTGATTTGTATTTTTGTGTATGCGTTGTTGCGGAGGCTTGTTAGGTATGCATGCAAAGATTAATACTACAACTAACACTTGTTCAACTAAAGCATGTACCTATAACATGACATAGTAAAGGCAAACAAAACGTGTCGAGCCTTGGCTGTGGTGACGGCGAGTCTGTACCATTTACTGCCGAAAAGGGCTGGCTATCTTTAACGACCCTAAACGTTCATTTCTAGGTATCCGTCGCAGTTCTTTGTTGTGCACTAAGCAAATGCACACAAATTTCATCGAGTTATGGTTTGAATATTGCCCGCCACCACCTCTACTATGCCCAGTTTTGACAGCATCTTTGTCTTTACGGAACATATTGAAAATCTTCATATGAAAAAATTCAGCGTCGGAAAAATTGGTGTTGAACTAAGACTCAATTATGACGAAAACATTGTGTTCCAAAAGAGAGCTAAGAATACGAGCAGCTTCACATTCGCCTCAAAACCCAGATGTATTCTGATAGTAGATCTTTATATTCTTTGATGGAGGCTGTGAAGATGAGGCTAACTACATAACTTCCTTTTGAAAAAACTAAAAAACGGAATGGATAAATGGAAACCTTAGCTGGCCATCTCATGATTCAACAGCTTCGCATAATCATATCCACAAATATCAAGCTTAAAGTAAACATACTTTAGTGCAATCTAAATCAGTATCATTTTTTATAAGTTTGTAGCATGCTACTAATTTCTTATTAACATTAGAATGCCTTACAAAATAATCAATTATTCTAGCTGCGGTGACTGTTGGCCGAAAAGAAGACAGTTGTAGTCATTTAAAACGAGCTGCAGAACATTGGTCTAGAGCTCGAAAATTTAGGGTATTTTCAGGCATTTTTTTGCAATAAAAAAAATAAAAAACGATATTTAAATTGTTTAAGCTTTTAATTTAACTTTTTTTACATATACATATATATATATATAATTGGCGCGTACACCCTTTTAGGGCGGCCGCATTACGTACAAAAATGAAAAAAAAACACATTTTTTTTAATATGAATAATTTAAGAAATGGCGCTGAAGTTGGCCCCAAAAAATGGACCCGGACGGTGTTGTCCATTTTGGCTCTTCTATTTATCTGAAAAACACAAAAACCAAAAAAAATATTAGTTAGTAGGACTGTGGCTATTTATCTGAAAAACACAAAAACCAAAAAAAAATATTAGTTAATAGGACTGTGGCTATGCCCCCTACTAGAATAATAAAAAATTGACAAAATGGCGCGGTTTTGAATTTGACACTCTAAAAATAGGGATTTTTTCAGTTTTTTAATCAAAAAACTACGAAATAATTGAAATAATAATATGATTCTAGTACCAGCGATAGCCATTGATGTTGTGAACAACATATTAAAATATCAGACGACTCGGTTGAATAGTTTCTTTTTTTTGTGACAACACCAGGCCGAAAAAAGTCGTTTCGAGATAAATGCACAGTTAAATGGGCTGTAGAAGCTATAATATTGGGAATTTCCACATGAAAATTTCATTTATTAAGATACTATACTTTCGAAATATCGAAAAAACAAAAAATTGATTTTTTTAAATTTCTAGACCACCGGCTACCCTTAAGCTCACCTCAATCATTAGTCCCGACAATACGAGTTTGGGTACGGCGTTGTTGATTTAGTTTTCCCTCCGTTGTTTTATCAACGAAATCAGCAGCATTAGCGCCAGAAGTACCAGCGGCATCGATATGTGAATATGCAATTTTTAGGACGCCGTCTTGGACCTCTACCTCGAAGCAATGCGGAAGCAGCCATGAGGTTGAGGGTAAAATTCAAGAGAAGTGGTGGGATATTTTTAGCGGAATGACCACACACGTAGTAACAATGGTTACTATATGGTGCGAAACAAAAAAGAATCAATATGAGTACGCATTTGAACAGTGAGCCAAAATTGTTTGCAGATTGAATTGATTGCTATAAACCCGGTAGATTGTCCCAGTATGATTGCCTTTCCACTACTTCCCGAATAAGAGAGCATTAGTTACCCTTTCCTAGGCCGTAAAGTGTCTCTGGGAATGAGTCTCGCCTTTCCTGGCTAATTTATCTGCACAGTACTTCCCATGTGTCCTGGAAGCCATCGAATACCTAACTTGTTTGTTGTTCTGACCTCAATGTGCCTTGGGTCGGATTCTTTTTTTTTATTCCTAACTTATCGGATGAACATTAGGGGTATACAAATTAATACTCATAATTTATTATTTTAAAAAGGCAGTTTAAAAATAAATAAAGAATTGGCGCGTACACTTCTGTTAGGTGTTTGGCCGAGCTCCTCCTCCTATACATATGTGGTGTGCGTCTTGATGTTGTTCCACAAATGGAGGGACCTACAGTTTCAAGCCGACTCCGAACGGCAGATATTTTTATGAGAAGCTTTTTCATGGCAGAAATACACTCGGAGGTTTGGCATTGCCTGCCGAGGGGCGACCGCTATTAGAAAAATGTTTTTTATTAATTTTGCTTTCACCGAGATTCGAACCAACGACCCCTCTGTGAATTCCGAATGGATGCTTTCCATTTCAATTCAACCGGGCTATTCGGGTCATGTTCTTCGATTTCGATGTAACTGAAATATGTTGCTCTCTGGTCAAAATAATGAGACACGTATTTTTTTTTTCGCCTGAAAAAAATTTTTTTCAAGAGTTATCGGCAATTTTGTTTTTCGGCTCAAACTCGATTTTTTTTAATAATATAAGCAAATTTTTTTTTTAAATGCTCATAACTTAGTCAAAAATGAACCGATTTTAATAATTTTGGGTTCAAAATGATCGTAATTACTTACACGAGCGATTTCATGTAGAAAAAATTCCAAAAAAGTAGTTGAACATTTTTTATTTAGCAAAAAAGAAAAAAAATTGAAATTTTTTCGAAATTCAATATTTCAAAAAGTGTATTTTTGTTTTTTTTATAACTTTTTCCAAATCAAAAGGACATCTCAAACTTTAATTGAGCTGAATGCCTAGTAGCTAAAATGAGTTGTTTTTGAGTAATGAATTTTTGAGTAAAATCCCTGTTTCGCACTCCTGGTTTTTTGCAAAATAAAAAATGTTCAACCTCTTTTTTGCAACTATTTCTACACGAAATCGCTCGTGTATGTAGTTACGATCATTTTGAACCCAAAATTATTAAAATCGGTTCATTTTTGACTAAGTTATGAGCATTTAAAAAAAAAAATTTCATATATTATTAAAAAAAATCGATTTTGAGCCGAAAAACAAAATTGCCGATAAAGCTTGGAAAAAATTTTTTTCGGGCGAACAAAAAAATACGTGTCTCATTATTTTGACCAGAGAGCAACATATTTCAGTTACAACGAAATCGAAGAACATGACCCGAATAGCCCGGTTGAATTGAAATGGAAAGCATCAATGGTAATCACGCACCAACCCACTCGGCTACGGCGGCCGAAAAAGGCAGTTTACATTACTTAAAAAGAAAGTTATGAAAATTGTTGGGCTATAATACAAAAAATAGAAGAGGATCATTCGGTAGCATACAGATAATAGTGAATTTTGGGAAAAAACTTCCTTTCTTTAAACGGAATCAACTGAGCTGCCATTTCTCTACCGCCATTATTTCGAGGAGACCGGGGCTGCCATTAGGTTTATTACAATTTAAATGCTTAAGTTTTTTTCTTCATTTTTCTCACACCATTGTCATTTTTCAAGATACCATTGTCAAGGAAACAACCGATAGTTCTCGTTTCGGTGAAAGTGTTGCTTGTCAAAGGGCTGCTCGCTCTGCTATTCAAATTAAACGAAAAAATTCCTCTCGTATGAGTATGTTGAAAATTTAAAGGCGAGTTCTGTGTAAAATTGCCCGCATAAGTCCCGATTTAGTTCGGGCACTATTGGAAAAGAAGCAAAGCATTTCTAGCAAATTTGAAAATAACTTTCCGAAATAATGGTTAAGGGGTAAAAGTCTATGGTTAGCACTATTGGACAATTGCACGAAAACAAAAATCCTATACTAAAAATACAAGAGTACGAAACTACTCGCGTTTCAAACCGCAACGGTACAATAAAAGAATAATCAAAAAGCAAACACAACTGGCAGTGTGCCGCATTTCTAACGCTACAATTCACAGCTTGGAAAGATTTTATATAATATTTAGAAGATTTTCACTGTTGCATACTTTGCTGATATTACAAATATCTTTTCGCTTGTAATTCGCGTAATCTGTACATCGGTCAAGGGATTTGCAGGACTATGCTTTCTGATAATAATTAAGTTTTAATTAATTAATTATGTTAAATAATTAAGTTTTGCACAAAAAGTACAAATTTTCGATAGCAAAATTAGTTGAAAAGTCATATTCCCTGAAAAGTGTGATCGCATCACAACTCATCCGCAATTAGAACGAATGCACTTAAAATTGTTTTATATACAGATATGTATATATACATATATATATATGTGTATAGATGTATATACACCCATATGCACAAATAAGTCTCATATGACGCTAACGAAGGCATCAGCGAGGCACATGCTGATAAACAGAAATAAATGCTGCCTAAAGCGGATGAGAATAAAATAAGCATTTGGCCATTGCCATAATCTAACGTTATTTAATAATGAATGTGATATTTCGGTAATGGATGGCCGCTATGAGCTTATGATCAAGATATATTTTATTAAATTATTTCGTTGATCCAATTTCTAAATTAAAAGTTGAATATTGAATTTCTATAAGCAAATGCATCTGCAATATATGCGTCCCATTCTTATTGATTTTTGTCATTTTCTGAGCTTCAAATGTCAAAAACACCGTCACACCAATAGTATGCGGGACATGCTCCTACTAACACTATAACATTCCTCCTCCTCGGCTGATTTCCACCCTGGGACAGCGTTAGCATATCTTCAAGGTGAAGCCGGTTTATATCAATTAACACAACAGGTTCCTGCGTCCAGGTTCCGCTCCTGTGGGCGTATGTAGACTTTACGCCATCGATAGTATTCACTCCTCCCACTTTTCAGGGGATTGCGGAGGGAATGAAACATCGAGAAATGTGCAATAGTCCGATACTCACAAACTATTGTCTCGTTTTCAGTTTGGTACTGTTGTGAGTGTTTGATTCAAGCGTCGGTATCTGTCGTCGGTTTGTCTAAAACAGTTAATCTCCACTGTCCACCTGCTAGCAAAGGTACAAAAACTTAATAATAAACGAATAGACTACATTACCGTATTTATAAGGTTGTTGTTTTTTGACGTGATAACGTCTTATAATTCGATTTAGCCGACTGCACCCTTGCTTGAACTGCAAGCGAAAGCGCGGAACGAACGACAAAGAGCGCAATCGGTCCAACGCATTCGGGGGTTTTTTTCAAAACCGTCGAACTATGACTTAGCTGGATTAAATACATTAAATTAGAAATAATTTAGCTCGCCTTGCTACCTAACTAATTAAATATTTTAATAGTATTGAATACTTAATTTATCTTTCTTCTTCTACTGCTGCTGCCGCTGTTGCTGCTGCAGTTGCAACTGCTGCTGTCGTTTCTGGGCTTTCCTCTCCCAGTCAATGCGATAGAGCCTCGTCACGAACGTTTTTGCGGCGTCTCATTTAGTGATGGTCGAGTACATATCCTGGACAAATCTTGTGTGGAATGGCGGGTGAAACGTTTGCAGTGAAAGGCCACATGTTCTGCGCTCTCGACTGTATTCGAGAAACTTGGGCAAAAAGTTCACCGGCCTTTTGTTGACTCATTCCATCTTCATTGCCATTCGACCATCGATCGCGTTCTTTCTACCGCTTTTTCTGCTACCGTCAGTTTCAATCCTTTTACTCCATATAGGCGATACAACTCCATTGCATGAATATCAACTTGCATCTTTCTAGCAGCAACGTATATTGCGTCGTTTGATATCGTTCTATAAGCGCATGCAGTACGTAGTGCGCTGCGTCTGTGGGTGCGAACCGCCTTACGCATATGGCTATGTTTAGCCACGATAGAGTCCATCACAGTCGATATGGGTCGTCTCCTCTCTCCTTGCGGGCCACCTATGTATGTTAGGCAGGATTCTTGTGAGTGCGTCATTGACAGCCGCTACTTTACAATTAACTACTGTCAAATGATGCTTGAAGCTTAGCCTCGTCTTGAGCATGACACCGAGATACTTAATCGCCTCCTGTGAAGTTTCAGTTGAAAGACCCCGTCGTACATAACGTTCCAAAGTGTTGGCCTCAGGACCGATCCCTGAGGGACCCCATCAGTAACTTCATACTTTTTGGCCCATTATCAGTATCGTACTGTAGGATACGGTTGCTGAAATAGCTTATGATGAAGCGTAAGAGATAACATGGCACTTTCAAAAGCTTTAGGGCTAGCAGTATGTTAGACCATTTTGCCGAATTAAAAGCATTTTTTACATCCAATGTGATGACTGCGCAATATTTCATGGAGGTGCTTCCCAGCTGAAAAGAAGATACTTAATGAGTAATGTAGCCAGCCAAGTACTAGTAGCCGTAGTTGGAAATAAAAGAAGATTCATTTTAAATAACCGTTGTTTCATTTTTTATTATTTATAATTTGCGCGTACGCCCTCTTTGGGCGTTTGGCCGATCGCCTGTTCCTATTTGTGGTGTGCGTCTTGATGTTGTTCCACAAATGGAGGGACCTACAGTTTCAAGCCGACTCCGAACGGCAGATATTTTTATGAGAAGCTTTTTCATTGCAGAAATACACTCGGAAGTTTGGCATTGCCTGCCGATCGGCGACCGCTATAAGAAAAATGTTTGTCCTTATTTTGGTGTTTCACCGAGATTCGAACCTTAATTCTCTCTGTGAATTCCGAATGGTAGTCCCGCACCAACTCATTCGGCCACGCCGGCCGCCATTATGTACGGATATATGTATTTGATAGATAGAAGTATCTCCAAAATAAAACTAATATGAAGATCTAGAAAAAGAATGTTACGCCACTACTACAATTAAATTATGTATAGCCACCCCTGTACGAATTTCGTTTAAATGGGTTAGAAATCTACACATACACATGCATATACGTATATTAATCTACATATTTAGTTTTAATCAAGCAAAGTTAGAGGGGTGTGCTAATATGTGATACATTGATTCAGGTTTTTTGAACTTGCATTCTTCAAGGTTATCACAAAAATGAAATAAAAGCAGTAAAAAATGCAAATTATCAGTGGGAATCTTCGCAATACAATACAGTAAATCCCGTAAAAGTTGAACAATGGTAGTGCACGAAATTCTGTCTAACTTGTGCTTCTTCTTCATCATCGTTTATTTAGGATTCGATCCTGTTTACAAAAACAGTTATGGGCTATTTTATATTATATTATATTATATACATGTACATTTTATTATACTGTATGTTTAGTTTTGCGTATCAGCAGATTCCGACTTCCTGCGTTTTGGCGGTCTTGCAAGTGGTCTGCGTCTAGTAACTTTGCCGTCTAAGGCTTTCTTCGCCAGGCATTCATTCGGCATTCTATGGACGTGAACTCTCCATGCCTTTCTTTGAGTTCGCACCCATCTCGATATTTGTGCTATGTTGCCAAATTTTATAATTTCTTCGTTTGTTTTTCGGTCGTACATGGTGTAGCCAGCTAATGCGCGCAGTGTTTTCATTTCAACCGCTGCCATGTCTTTTTGCGTTACACCCGTGTCTGCCCTTGTCTCCGCAGCATACGTGAGAATTGGTCGAATGCATGTCTTATAGATTCTTAGTTTGTTTTCGGTTCTCAGTGCTTGTTTCTTCATATATGTAGCAGTTCTCAGACAGTCAGATAGTGATGCTGCTTTGTTTGCCGGATTTTTTCATACATGGCCAACACAAACTCAGTTTTTGCCCATTTCTATTGTAAACTAAACGTTGTCACATCCCTTATTACGTTAGCAAATCCGCTGATGCCTTCAAAATCGTTAAAACCCGGTTAACGGTTTGATGTTGGACACACCTTCCGTATTCTCTCCACCGTGGGTTCTCGCCTATATAAATTTAAGTATTTCGCATTTTGATTTAGAATATTTTGTCAAAATTTTTCCGGGTATCTAAAAAATAAAGATGCCAAACTTCACTGGCTCTACAGTATTTTAAAATATTCTTAAAAATTATCATAGAAATTGATTTTGATAGGTGAAGCAGCCACAATGAGACTTACATATGTATATGTACGTCAAAGAGGTTTTCGGTATTACATTAAGGGCGAGCTTTTTCTTCCTGTTTTGCTACCATCGTTGAACAGAGATCAATCTTTTGTTCACATACACCAACAACATGCGTGGGCGCAATTGCTATCGTAGTCCTACCTCAGGTGCCAATCCAACATTCCTGTTCGGGGCAGTTGAATGACATTTTAATTAAGAACTGAACTGAACGCTTAGCCAAACTATAACTTTACAGTTCCATATGTCTTTTGGAGAGTTGGTGTGGAACATTAATCTTTGACAAATAAAGGGGTTTCCAATAAGAGGTGTTATTTTGATATTCAAAGAAAAATACTTTTTTTTAATATAAATGATCGGATGTTTATTTCATTAAAAAGAGGAAGGTATGCCGTTAATAGTGGAAAATAATATCAGGAAAATGACCACCACGACTACGCTTACAGGACAATATCCTTTTCATGAAATTTTCCATAACCGAATTGCACAGTGGCTGCCCTATGTCCTCACCAATTCCATCTTTAAGGTATTGAATCAATCCTGGGCTGTTGGCGTAGACCTTCTCTTTCACGTGGCCCCAAAGAAAAAAGTCACAAGGTGTTAAACCACAAGATCTCGGTGGCCAATTGTGATCACCTCTTCGTTACGCTACGCGCCGTCTTGTTGAAAATAAACGTTGTCCAGATCAATACCATCGAATTCCGGCTACAAAAAATCGTTAATCATCTCTCAACTGCGATAGATAACACCTGTTATTGGAAAACCCTTTACCAAGCTCCAACTTCTCCACCTATTTGCAGTAGGCCCAGTGTACAAATTTCGAAGACAAAAGCCAAGGATACCTACCTAATTTTTCGGTCATATAAAAAAACGAACAGGCTTAAACAGCAGGCATGGGAGTAGTATCAAAGCAATAGAAGCGAGAGCACTAGCGGTAGTTGATAAAAATTGATATGAATAATTTCTCAAGTAGCATTCCGGCCAACTCTAAGTTCTATGCAACGACTCCAACTACAGAGAGCACTTACAATTTTCTTGACTATCGCTCTGAGCTACTAGCACTAACGAAACGTAACTTGCAACGGATCAAAACAGTTGATCGCGCGTTTTGCGCTATCTGCTCTACCACTCATCTGTTCTACATAGTTAATGCAAACACTGGGTATGTAGAGCAAATGGTTTGCCCTTCTTAACATTATTTTGGAAGATTATCTGCGATTGCGAATTCGAAAGTTAAGAAATGCATATTTACCAGTAAATGACTGTAGGTGATGCAGGCGCACACATGGAGTATATACATATGTATGTGTACATAGATGTACTTATGAAATATTTTTCAAAATTTCAATTATTAATGTAATCTGTATGATACAGATAACACGGATTATTTCCTTGTCAGTTATACTTATTTTCTATACCCCAATGCGTGCATATGCCCATATCTATATGTATGTTAACTATAGCAAAGTATATGTGTGGGTATTCCGAACTATAAATACATATGAATGTGCATAAAGTTGAGTCTATTTAGTATGCAATTTTTTATTTAGTTTTTCTGTGGGCACGTTTAAATGAGCTCTAAGAGATAAGGGAAGACTATAAGATGCCTGCGAACCCCGAAAAGCAGCTTCATTCCCAGCCAGTCGACTGCTGATAGTATACAATTTTGTGGTTTCGTTAAATATAAAATCCCACGAATAATAAGAAAAAAACGGAAATAAAGTAAACAAATGACAAAAGTGAACACAAAAACTTAGTATTTCTGAACTAAAAATTGTGGTTTTCTTCGAGTTAAGTCACTTGAAATTGTAAATACATAACTGTGATAATAAACTGTGGTCACCAGCCAACCTCAAATGGTCTGAGTGCATGTATACTTATACATTCCCAATACCACCACTCTAGTCTATATAAAAGTTTGCTTGCAAGGGAAAATTTATTAATAATCATTTATTGGTGCTGTGAATGACATAAAAATTGTCGCGAGTCGCTCAACTTTAAGGAAAACTCTCGAAAAGAAAAAAAATTAAATATAAATTTATTCAAATGGAATTGCCTGCGCCCGAGTCCTTGAAGCACTCACTCTATGTGCCGAATAAAACGTTAATGGGACCCGGTCCATCGAATTGCTCGCAACGTGTACTCGATTCGTTGAGTAATCCCATTTTGGGACATATGCATCCGGAATGTTTTGAGGTATGTATGTTTGTGCATATGTTTGATGTTTTCAACGGTTTCAAATAGAGTTATACAATCGAGATAGCTGTAAATAATTTGATAGAGCTCGACTTAGCCCTGTTTATTCGTTCTCTCGTCCGCCAAGGTATTGCGTTTGCCTTTTCCACACGTCTGTTCCACCTCATGCTTATCTATGGGCTGAAAAATAACGACCATTAAAAGAGTTTTTAACCGTTTAACGGCTCTGGGACATGCAGTATGTATGTTCCACCTACAAAAAGAAAAGTCCAACACTTTCAACTCAAATGAAAAGTCGGTCCTTTTGTATGGCTGTGAGACCTGGCTCATGACAGACTTGCTCGCAAATAAGATGTAAGTTTTTGTCAACAAATGTTTAACACGTATTGAGGATTCGTTGGTCCAGAACCATCAACAACAGAGAGCTCCGGGTGAATTGTAAGCAGTTACCCATCCAGACTGAAATAAAGCAGAGAAAGTGGAGGTGGTTAGCCACACTCACACAGAAATAAGAATCACTCGATTGCAACCCGAAGACAGTAGAAAAGGACGCCCTGGGTGCACAGTTGACTTGCACTCTCGAACAAGAACTTAAGACTGCAGGGATCGCGAAGGATCGTGACCGTTGGAAGCGTTTTGTAGAGGCCCTATGTCGCATCAGGGAGGACAGGAATTAAGAGAACACTTGTTACTCAACACGAATATTTCATTATGAAATTGGATACCTCCAGTATAAACTTTGCCGAAGACAGTATCAGCCATGAGTGTCTGAGTTTTTTTCAAGGAGGGTTAAAGTTTTCAAAATTTTGGGCGACAGTGCGAAGATTTCATCGAAAATATTATGTGTTAAACGACTTCAAATATAATTTCTACCTTCAGAAAAGTAGAAGTTGTTTTTTGTAGAACATTTTAACCCTCTATCTCCTACCTATAGAGACAATTTTAACTCTATCTAAAACAGGTAAAATGAAAGTTCGTTAAAAGGTCAGTTAGGCTAAAATGTTTCACAGAATTTTTAATCAGAAAATTTTATTGGGAGTGGATATAAAAATTCATTTTGTAAATTCACTATGTATGTAATCATAACTAGAATGGTATATTAATGGCAATGGTAATGGTTGTACGCGTTGGCGGCCGCCGTAGCCGAATGGGTTGGTGCGTGACTACCATTCGGAATTCAGAGAGAGAACGTAGGTTCGAATCTCGGTGAAACACCGAATTAAGAAAAACGTGTTTCTAATAGCAGTTGCCCCTCGGCAGGCAATGGCAAACCTCCGAGTGTATTTCTGCCATGAAAAAGCTTCTCATAAAAATATCTGCCGTTCGGAGTCGGCTTGAAACTGTAGGTCCCTCCATTTGTGGAACAACATCAAGCCGCACGCGATAAATAGGAGGAGGAGCTCGGCCAAACGCCCAAAAAAGGGTGTAAGGTTTTCCAATAAGAGGTGTTATTTTGATATTCAAAGACAAATACTATTTTTTAATACAATATAAATGATCGGATGTTTATTATTTATTATTATATGCAAAGTGGCTGCCGTATGTCCTCGATAGCCTCACGAATTCCATCTTTGAGTTCTCTAATCGACCCTGGGCTATTAGCGTAGACCTTCTCCTTCACGTGGCTCCAAAGAAAAAAGTCACAAGGTGTTAAATCACAAGATCTCGGTGGCCCATTGTGATCACCTCTTCGAGAGACGTCTGAATAGTTCCCGAGTAAACTGTAATAATAATTCGGCATTCCGACTGGTGGAGACCACACAACTTACCTTATACCGTCTGCTCATCCTAACAAAATACCTCAGAAGAGGGGAATGTTCTATGATTGTGAAATATCAATATGTACACCTTTAGGAGGCGCTCTACATCATTGTCGAATAACCACACATTCTGCTGCAAAACGCGAAGCCCTTCGGCGACTGAATTCGTATAGCCCTATGCTACTCAGTGATTCCAAATAGTGTTGGCCTAATTTATAAGCAATTTAAATGCTGTAGGAGTAGCCTGGATTTCGACAAAATGACTGTATTTCATCGTTGAGCGCCAACTATTGCTATAGCAAGAACAACCATTGTCCAAAATCTGGTGAATAGAAAGAGTAATCCTGTATATTAAATGTGGAACAAAATCTAAATCGACTTCTGAATCCTACGGTTGCAGTTTGAGTAGTCCATGCCAAGATTTCAATACATATTCACGAGTTTCAGCACTTATCTCACCGAGGGCAATACCGACTTTATATTTTAAATCCGGATAACGAAGTTTAATCGCAGCTTTTAGACGGTCAATCGACATCACAGTTTCTGTTAGTTATTCGATTTACGAAGGCTTTCGAATCTTTTAAAAATGTTCCAAATTCGTTCAAGTGAAAACTGAGCTATTTTGAAATGTCTGAGCTATTTTGAAATGTCTGCCAAAGACGAAAAATCGATAGTTCCAATTCTAAACGCTATATGGACCACTCTGTATTGAATAAAGTTGGCAAGTGAGAAAAAGTAGGGTTTTCTCGGTGAACCATAGCATATTCGGTGCCTTCTTGTAGCGCCACACTTGTACCCAAAGGTATTATAATTTGGATATAAACACGCATTGGTTATATGTAACTATATATTTGTATCAATTTGTACCCTATTTGGGCTCATCAGACTTAGCCAACATTGAAAGATTTGATTCTTTCCCATATTTAACACTCGCTTTAACCTTCGCGCGTTTGCCCAATCATCGATCACAAGAAGCTAGCCTCCGTACCACATCTCATCTGATGAGCCATACAATAATGCCTCGCTAATAACAAGAGAAAAAAAGTGAGTGTGTGTTTTCAACCAGTTCTGAACCAGTTAAGCAACTTCCTTAAGAGTAGCACTAATAACAAGAAACTTGATTACAACAGAAGGCTTTTATCTGTACATAAGTATAAAAAATATATATGAACTTGCATTTCTGGCAGACTCGTTCGTTCGGCTTCATAACACTTAATCCCTGATAACTTACCCACCCATATCTGCTTGCTCCAACTGACTTTTGATCCCCATCTGTGATGCCTCACAATACATTTTTGTCTGCGTTATTGCGCATTACGCCTTCAGCAATGACAATAGTAAAAGTGATAATGATGCCATTAATCTGATCGATTGGTGCAAAGTCTAAGAATATTTTATGGATTGTATATGAAGTATTTTTAAACGCACATCAGGTATTCCAGAATTGATCTCGATATGGAATTCGATATGAATTTCCAAGTAGAATCTTATTGGGAAGGAATAATTTTATTGTACAAAGACAAAAGCGGCATATGCCACTTTAAAACAAGATTGAAAATACAAGTTTATTTCTCAAAAGTGATAGTATCGCCTTTAAAGTAGTCCCCATTAACTGCAACGCACTCATGCCAGCGTTTGATCCAGCTCTCGAAGCATTTCTGAAACTTTAAAATCGGTACAGTCATTACAACCGTCTTCGATTTTTCCATTACTTCCTTTCGGCTGTTAAAACGTGTTCTCCGGGTTGGTCTTTACTTGATCAAATGGAAAAAAATCGCAGGGAGGCATATCAAGTGAGTCCGATGGCTGTTGGATGGTATTCGTTTCGTTCTTGGTAAAAAATTCACGAATAATGATGGCACTGTGCGACGATGCGTTATCGTCGTACAATATCCACGAGTTGTTTTCCAACAAATATTTTCTTTTTTGGTGAATTTCTTCACGAAAATGCCTCATAACGTCCAAATAATGCTCCATATTAACCGGCTGACCTTCTGGGAAAAAGCGTCGTGTACAATACAGTTGAGCATCCCTTTCTTTTTTAATTGAAAACGTAGAGGTTTTTTTAGTCTTGGTTCATAATCCCACGTCTCGTCTCCAGTATAGATGCGCTTGACGAATGTTGGGTCGGATTCAGCCTTTGAAATCATGTTTTTGGAGATATCAACGGGGTCCCTTTTTTGCATGAAATGCAGGTCCAAACCCATTCACGCCGTAATCCCAAATCATTAACTACAATGTCCTGAACGGATCCATAAGCAATGTTCAAGTCCTCAATGTCTCAAGTCCAACATTTCCAAGGTTTTTGCCGTGGCGATTAATTTCAGTTTTTCTCCTCCAAGCATCTCAATATGCTTTAAATAGGCATTCCGTCACCGTCACGTGCCCTTCTACGTACTTTTTTGTACAATTCCGGTGTGTGCAATCCTCCGACAAATATCCTATGATCCACGATATTTTATTTCTAGAGAGTTGAGAAGCTGGATACCACTGCATCAACTTATGTGTCAGATTCGGTAGCATCATGAAATATTTTGGGCTGAAATTTAAATATCTCATTAACCGATCTTTGTACCATATTTCTGTATAATATTCTTAACACTACAATCAATGTCATACCTCTTTTCAGATCATGGACGAAATCAAGGCGGGTATCAAATACCTTTTCCAAACAAAAAACGAAGCCACAATGTGCATCAGCGGCTCTGGACATGCTGGCATGGAAACCGCTTTAGTGAACCTCGTTGAAGATGGCGATATTGTACTCCTAGGCTGCACCGGTTTGTGGGGGCATCGCGCCGCTCAAATGGTTAAGCGTGTAAATGGTGACGTGCGGTATGTGGAGGCACGTTTCGGGCGCTCACTTACCTTCAAAGAAATCGAATTCGCTTTTGAGGGGCACAAACCACAAGTCTTCTTCATTGCTCAAGGTGATTCTTCTACGGGTATACTGCAACCTCATTTGAAGGAAATCGGTGAACTTTGTCAGAAATATAATTGCCTATTTGTGGTTGACACAGTGGCCTCACTGGGTGGCACAGAATTTCTTATGGATACTTGGAAAGTAGATATGGCATATACAGGTTCACAGAAAACGCTTGGTGCACCACCCGGCATAACACCTGTCTCATTTAGCGACCGTGCCATCGCACGTATTAAAGCACGTAAATCGTATGTCAAGTCCTACTACTTTGATGCGCTCCTTGTGGGACAATATTGGAATTGCTTTGATATGCCACGCATCTATCATCACACCATCTCGTCGACGCTATTGTATGGTTTACGCGAGGCATTGGCCCAATTTTGCGCATTGGGACGAAAACGTGTGATACATCGCCATCAGGAGTGTTCACATCGGCTGCAATGTGGTGTACAGGATATAGGATTGGAGATGTTCGTGCCTAATGCCAATGACCGCTTGCCCACAGTGAACACAATTAAAATACCAGCCGGTGTGGACTGGCATAAAGTGTCTGAATATGCGATGAGAAAGTGAGTGGGAATCATAATTTATGTTATATGTAAGAGTGAACTAAATTAATAAATTTTGTAAATTTTACAGATACAACTTAGAGATAAGCGGCGGCTTGGGACCCACTGTCGAACAAGTGTTCCGTATTGGCTTAATGGGGGAGAATGCCACATTCGAGCGGGTCGATCTGGTGCTCAATATTATGCATGAAGCCATACAAAGCGCGAAATTGAAGGAAAAATCGAAAATTTAATTTTTTATGTAAGATTTTATGCTTTCACAAACCTACACAAACACATACATACATATGTACATATAAACTGTAACCCACCGAGATTAATTGAAGAGAGAAAAAATAAATTCGCAACTAATCGAACTCGGTGATAGTTATGCAAAAATATTGTTTCACAAAAAATTATTTTAAAAACTAATCATACCAATAAATGAATAATTTTATTCAGTAGAAAATAAATATTGTACAAAATACAAACAAATTGTATTATTTTATTACTGCAAATGATATCGATGCCATCAAGCAACCCACTCATGAAAATATATCAATAATAATTATAATAATAATAACTAGTATTTAACCCCCGAAAATCGGGTGGGCTTTTTTCACGGAAAGTAAACAGCATATGTGACACTTTTATATATTATATTAAGAGTTATGATGATTAGAAAAGTGTATATTTTTATTCATATGTAATATGTAAGAACTTGTGCATATAACATTTTAAAAATTTTTTTCAGTTAAATCAGTATTTTTTTTTTAAATTAGTTCATTATAAACTACATTCAACGTCAAGTTTTCATTATTGCCCATTTGAACTCGTATATTTTCCCAGGATCTAACCCGGCTTAACGCAACATAAAGTTGGCCGTGAGCAAAGCAATCCTCCTTTAAATGAAGCTCCACCCTTGATAATGTTGGGCCTTATTTATTGTTATGGCGAAGGCTATTATAATGGGAAATTGGCGGCGCTTCAACGTAAAAGGAAGTGCGGTTTCGCTCGGCTGCAAATTTATACGAGGCAATAGGAATCGCCTTCCCTGAGCCTCTCCGCATAACACTTCCGCGTGCAAACAATTCGGATGCATTTGTTTTATGATAAGTCGTGTGCCATTCACCAATCCTTCTGCTGGGCTTAAATTGCGAATCAACATTATCACTGTTCCAATTTTCAATTGAAGCTTATGCGGCGGAGTTCCACTAAAATTGAGGGAGTGTAAAAATTCCACAGGGAATCTTACCTGATCTTGTGAAACAATCGTATCGGCGCTGAGATATGTACGCTCTTGAGCAGGTAGCATATCGACTATACTCGAATTTATGATGGCACATTGATCATTTTTTGGACATAATATGGCTCGGTCTTTTAAATTATCGATTTCTATTATTCTATTATTTGGTTGGAAAACCCCGTCAATGAGGTTTCCGTTTTTTAAAATAATTTGATCAGGAATTTTTACTCTTGATGCATTGTCTTGCCCTTCGCCGTGTCCTATGCGCAAAAGAAAATTACAATAGTCGGGTTCTTGACTACGCATATTGATTGTGAGCTTAATTGATTTAAAAAATTTTCACAAAGAGCAACGCTTTAAACAATTACCAACTATGCCAGTTCGCGTACCTCTCGGTACCACAGGCAAAACTTGCCTAAAGTCTCCACCCAGAATAATAATTTTCTCACCAAAAGGCGTCTCATTTTGGTGAATATCGCGCAAAAGATTAAAGAGTTCTTTGCCCATACAATGCTGTGCTCATTAGAAAGAGAGCTAAACAAAGCAAACTTACTCATATATATGCGTATATTTGTGTGTCATCCCGCTTTGCATAGACATCGCTGTTATCAATATGAACATTTTGATAACTTTACACGCAAATATTTCATGAACAAATTAACCAATTTTAATTTTTATAATTTTCCGGAAATATGCTCATCAAAACCTTTCTTTTGATATATATTTCATATCTGTACATATTGTAGTTTAGTCAGAATAAGCGCCATGTTTTAAAATAATACTATAGAAGAAGATAATACAGATTGTGAACTTACTTACTATCTTAATGTTCATTTAAAGAATTTTTCTTGTTGTCGAGTTTTAAGAATTTCTATGCACCTATAGATTCTCACAGAATTTGATTTTCATCTCTCGAATGATTACACAGGGCAAAAGAACTTTTTTCTAGTTTTCTGTGAATAATTACATAGTATCAGCACCAAATTATTCATTCCTAGCTTTTCAAGTTCCCTCTGGTCTGTTTTACGTCGATAAGGGGTTTAATACGAGAAAATCCATACAAGCAAATAAAATCAGTAGATATGCTTTCCATTTCAATTCAACCGGGCTATTCGGGTCATGTTCTTCGATTTCGATGTAACTGAAATATGTTGCTCTCTGGTCAAAATAATGAGACACGTATTTTTTTCGCCCGAAAAAATTTTTTTTCAAGAGTTATCGGCAATTTTGTTTTTCGGGTCAAGCTCGATTTTTTTTAATTATATAAGAAAATTTTTTTTTTAAATGTCCATAACTTAGTCAAAAATGAACCGATTTCAATAATTCTGGGTTCAAAATGTTCGTAATTACTTACAGGAGCGACTTCATTTAGAAATAATTGCAAAAAAGTAGTTGAAAATTTTTTATTTAGCAAAAAAGAAAAAAAATTGAATTTTTTTCGAAATTCAATATTTCAAAAAGTGTATTTTTTTTTTTTATAACTTTTTCCAAATCAAGAGGACATCTCAAACTTTAATTGAGCTGAATGCCTAGTAGCTAAAATGAGTTGTTTTTGAGTAATGAATTTTTTAGTGAAAACCCTGTATCGCACTTTTTGTTTTTTGCAAAATAAAAAATTTTCAACTACTTTTTTGCAATTGTTTCTGCACGAAGTCGCTCGTGTATGTAATTACGATTATTTTGAACCCAAAATCATTCAAATCGGCTTTTTTTTTGACTGGCCCACAATAAAAAATAAACACAAAACATTTATATGTGAAAGTTTTGGACTCCTACGGAATTATTTATTATAGGCAGTATTTTTTTCGCTCTTCTTAAGTTATCACCATTGTACAGATCCAGATACAGATTTTGTTAACTTTAACTCTAAACCTGCCGCACCCATTTCAGTGTGCTTATTGCCTTAAACAAAAATCTGCCTGAACAAACATTTGCACTGAATAAACACACGGAATAGGTAAAAAAGAATAATTTTTTGCAAAAATTCGTTTTCTGCCAACTTGCTAAATATATAACCATAATAATAATTTACATTCCCCATACAGAGTAAAAGATCATTAAAAAATTTGTGTACAAAAAACATTCAATATTTTTATTTTTATACAAACATATGTAAATAATACGCCATTATAAGTTTAAATATTATATTTTTGCAACTTTTGCGTTAGTGGGGAATATGCAAATGTTGCATTGGCGCACGCAACATATAAATATACATACATATATAATATTATCAACTGCATTGCGCTTTAACAACAATACAATACTTTTATTCAATAAAAATTCTCTACATATGTATGTATATATGTACTTGCATATGCGCATGGAATACTTTCTGTATCATATAAATATTTACTTTTAATTACTTTTTTGTTATTTAGCGATTTAGGTATATTGGGTAAATTAATATTGAAACAGGTAGGCATGTTAGGGAAATTATAGACGTTTTTCTTTTTTTTCTTTATTATTTACTTAAATGCCGGTCACTGCTAAGCGAACAATATTTTCACTTAACCATTCATGACCATACGCACAAATTCTTCATAGTTCACATTGCCCTGTGTGTCCTCTTGATTAGTCATTAGCTGTTCAACTTCTTCATCGGTCAATTTCTCACCCAACGTAGTTAAAAGATGTCTCAATTCGGCTGAGGAAATGAAACCGCTTGCATCCTTGTCAAAATGACGCAGACCTTCAATAAAATCATCAGCTGTATCACCAGAACGCGCCTTCGAGATCGCCTGGTAGATGGGTAGGAAAACTTCGAAACTGATGCGCTCGTCCGGCTTCAATTGGTGAGTGCATTTTTTCACATCCGATTCTGTGGGATTTTGCCCTAGTGCACGCAGACACTCACCTACTTGACTCAATTGGATTTTGCCATCACCTCGATTGTCGAAAAGATTGAAGGCTTCTTGGAATTCTGCAATACAAGGAAAATTCGAGATTAATTTAACTAACAAGAGAAGAAGCACAGAACACAAATAAAAATTTAAAGTGCCTGGCATAACCTTCCACTGTGGTAAATGAGTTTTTAGTTGGTGGCTCGTAGATATACATTGCGAACGGTCACTTAATTTCACGTATGTGTAGTAAATTAATTTGTTATATATAATCAATAAAACTCAACAATAGCAAACCACTGTGTTGCATGTTACGCGCAACCAACGACTGAAATACGCAAAAGTGGTTTGGTGATGTGCCACCGCAAAAACATTGAAGGTGAACTTGAGTGCTTGTATAGGGGCAGGTAATGGGCGCGTATATCAAAAAATCAAGTTACAATACCTTGATATAATAATTTGTTGATCTAGTAAATATAATTTTAAATAATATATGTATGTAACTATCTATCCAAATATTAATATAATATTAAGTTGCGCTTTGATTTTTTTGAAACTTTTAAATACTACACTCGCACCCTGTATCGTCATTTGCTATCATTGCAGTTTTGTAATTTTATCCATATATGGTAATACATGTTTTTTCAACGAACAGAGCCTTTTTTGTTGCAGATCGACGTCGCTGACTACACCCATTCTCCTACAAAAGTCGTCATAAATGTTGTAACTACCTTAATAGTGATGTGAGTAAACAATTGGAAGATGGCACACATACATTTGTATGCACCATGGTATATAAACTTACATACTTAAATTCGAGTTTCAGTTTTTTATAAATTTATTACTATGTGTTTTCTATCATATTGACACTTCGTACTATCATTTATTGTACACGTTGTTTGAATTCTTAATAAGGCCAACAGACTGGGAAGCAAACAAGAGGCAATGTAACAGAAACAATGAATTTTATATCATCACACTTGTCAGCATTCTGCATGCCTTTTGAGATCACCTTGTTATTGTTCTGCTGATTGCTTATTGAAGTAAGGCAAATCGATAAGAAATCCTAATTTATTATTTGTTTTAAATAATTTATACTTTAGCGCAATGTACATAACACAATACAGTTTGTACAAAATGTGTTTGTCAGCAATATTAGCGATAAGAAAACACCTGGTGGAACTTAAACTGCTAACTTTACGTAAAAGTTTTCAAATGTTTGAAAAAATAAATTTTCATAGGTTATTTAACGGATTATCTATTGATACCCTACAGTGGATGATTTAATTTTTTGATCACATTTTACTTGTGCCAATGGTGTGTAGATTTGTATAAGTAATCTGTCGTATAACCAATTTATGTACGATATCTTCAAAAACTCCATTAGATGCATACAAATTTGCTTATGTAAAAGCCAAGCATTCAGCAGTAATTTCTAGTAGCAATAAGTTGTTGCATGCAACAAAAGATGATCAACTTGACCATAAAATCATTGAAAGCAACGAATATTGCGTTAGAAATCGCCCAATAAGGCATGAAGACGGCAATGCTTTGACGTATGTATATAAGTTGTCGCACATATAAATAAGCAGCACGAATAGCAATTTAATTTCATTTCAGTGTTAGCCAGGCAGCTGTATACGTAGAATGCTGCTCGTTAATATTATCACCAATAGCACATCAATAAAATAATAAATTCTTTCAGCGAATTGTAATAAATTATTTGATTAGGCAGCGATATTGAGTAATACAAAGCAAATTATATGTGTTGGCAAATTTTGAACCGATGCTCCGTCTACTGTCTTGCGTTTACTTATTCACGTCAAAGCAAAATGGTGTCCACTTATTGATAGAGTCATCGCTTGGCACTTATTGACATATGTATAAACGGTACGCCAATATACTGTACTGATATCTTTTAGAGTTTTATTTGTATGCTTTGTGCTGGTTAAGTACTTTGGTATGTAAAGCAGTTACTCGCCCAAAGAAAAGTGAGTCATCAGGTACAATCTTTAGAAGTGGTCATTGTAGCACAAGTAATTGCACATTATATAGATGCAGAGCAGATTTTATAGATTAATTGTATAAGGGTTTGTTTATTCCCGATCTATCCAATCTTTAAAACACGCCCACTACAGTTGATTTATTCTACATTCCGATGCGAGACCTTTAGTTTTACTATCATACTCACCAGCTAATTGATCTTCACTGAAGTTGGTCTGAAATATAATAAATTACATTTAAATTGCCTGTTGAATAGTAAAATTCCAGTAAAATTTACCATTTTAATGTTCTTTAAAGAAGAAAGCGGAAAATCTAAAAAAACTGCAGTAAACTTTATACACGTCAAATCTGATTTAAGTTCTTTTTTGGAATGTGTCAGCGACGGACGAACGTGGTGTTGCCAGTTAGTTGGCGAAAACAAAAATGCCATATGTTTTATTATCCAAGTAATGTATAAAAAAAAATATTAGGGATATTCACACCCGACATATTGCTTTTTATAGGTAGTAGTTACTTTAATTATATATATCTTAAGCTACACAAGACCCATAATAGCTAATAGATCCTTTTGAACCTTCGTTCTTTTGTTTCATTTTCTCTCTCAGATCGAAATTTATATAAATTAGCTGAAATTAAAATTTTCTTATTTGAACACACTACATCAATAGTTATAAACAAGTTATAAAAATCTTATAACGACTACAATTATGAATTGCACCGTTTAAATTATTTTATTATCAAATAAAAAGCAAGTTTAAGCAGTAAAATAAGGTGAACGAACTATAAAATTTTAATAATGTTTTTGAACAAGAGTTGTGGATAATTTCAATATGGTCGTTTCTATAACAATTAATTCCTATAAACATACGTAGCAAATTGCACAAGCGTTTAGTTTTTTTTACTTTTCGCTGCAACAATTGTATGATACACCAAGTTATAGAAAAGGCCGTACCTCCGGGTGTATATCTAACAGAAAAAGTTCCTAATAAAAACATTCTGCCGTTCGGTGGAGACCTAATGACGTGAGTCACTCGATTTGTGGAACAACATCAAGACCTTTTATTTTAAGTAAAAGTTAGCTTTAATTTAGAAGCTGTTCTTATACTCACAATTATGACAATGTGGTTTTAATAAAAAAAGTTTAGTTCCCCACTATTATCGAATCGTGGTGCACCTAACTCTCTTTGTACACGAATTTCACTTAGCATGAGTTAAAAAGAAAAAAAAGTCCTTTTTATTACGCGGACTGTTTGGTTATAACACGATTTTGAATATTTTATGAATTTTTATTGAATCTAATATAGCAAATCAAGTAAGATTTGTCGACGCTTCGTACGTTAAAATTAGTCTCAGAAAAAGTCTCTGCCTGAAACTCGGTAGATTTTGCTCTCGCCCTTTAGTAATTTCTTATAATATATTTATTGAATTAGAATGTGTTAGCACGAAATAAATTCCTAAGTGAACTCTAAAAAGAATTTTATTATTTTGTTTCTACCTAATCCTCTTTTTACACGAATTTTTTGAACATGGATCCATCGTGTAAAAATAGAATTATGTGTACATCTATTACCTAAGAAAGTGTCATGTTTGGTACCACGATAATGTGCTATTTAGTAATTCAGTCGGAAAGGGGTTTTATAAAAATAATGTTCTTAGAAAACATTTTATTAGTAATAACAAATAGTGTTTAGTGAATAATGCAAATTTTCTGTAACCTTGTTTATAATTAATTCTTTTTCGCTCTTATGACCTCATATCAGCTCTCTCCGGTTTATTGGGTTAACCGGTGTTTCTGTTAGCGTTTAGTGAAAATTATCGTGGAGATATTTTTTTACTTAAGCCTTTCATCGTATAAGTTTTCAAAATTAATTGACACAAATAGTGGATCCGCCTTAACGCCTATCTTCGCGATGAGTGGGCTCCACTAGCGATTTTCGGTGATGTATCGCATAAGCTAGATATACACGAGGCAACCGTTTCTTTTTTTTCTAAAATTTTTATTTTTATATTTTTCACTACTTATATCCCACAGCTCTCTCAAATGTTTATATAGGTTAATAAAATTAACATAATTTTCATTATTTTCAATTGCCATTTTTTCCTTTTTCACTTTATTTTACTCCGCACGAACCTTCTTCTTCGCTTGTTTTCAACGAACTGAACGAGTAAAAGCAGTAAACAATGATACGCACGAAGCAACGGTTGCAGCAACCTATCCCAAAAATCAAATTTATTTGATATTTCAGACAACGGTTGCAGCAAGGCGAATTTATTACAGGTGACAGCAAACACATATAAGTAAAACCCTACATGTAGTTGTTGTTGCTTTTGGTGCAAGCATCACATCAAAATCAGCAAGCAAATGTAAACATACCAATACATACAAACAAAGCATATCATTTTGACGTAAGCCATACCTACGGCGAAAAATTCAGCTGGGTGAATGCTGTCACCTTATTAAATCCACCTTGGGTTGCAGAAACACGAAAATCAATTGGCAACACAGCTACACACGTGGCAACGGTTGCTTCAACATGGCCGTGTTGCTGCAACGGTTGCCTGGTGTGTATTTAGCTATATGATAACTAATCACTAATAGAAACAGGGAAATATGAATTCAAATGCTAGGTGAAACGTCCATAGTTATCGATAACTCGATAACGACTCTCCTAATTGTTTATATACTGTACCACTTTCTCTACGTTTTAAATATAACGTTATTTAAATATTTCGTCAGAATGGATTGAACTTTTTTATTCGGGTTGGGCTGTTACATTGTCGCGACTATTAACGTTTTACATACACATCAGGCACATGTTTTCACCCAAAGCCTATACCGATTCATTCGGCTAGGATTATAATTAGTCTTTTGCATACAACCCTGCGTGGAATGTGCAAAGCGCGATAAATATGAAGAACAAAAGTAAAACTTACAAAAATAAAAGAATACAAGGATAAGGAAATAAGATAGAAAAAAAAAACAAAATTGATAGAATTGCAAGCAGCTGTGCAGACAGCCAATTCATTCGAATAAGAATGAATGCAACTACGTATAAGGAATTCATGAATACCATAAACTGTGTTTAACTAAAGTTATTTGGTGCTTGTGTTTGATTTTGATTCTTGCGCAAAATCACGACATACGTTTGCATATATAAATATATATTCCGTCTTTAAACACGCTCTTAACACTTCGTTGGACAACTTTCAATTGAAGGGAAAGGCAAAGGCAAAGGCAAAAGAAAAAGTGAAAAACAGAATCAGCAGAGGAATTTTATTCACTGCAAACGATTGGATCAGCTCGGAAGCAATTCAATTTGCTGTGAGTCGTCGTTGACAACATTCGTTCGCTATTCGACGTATCTACTCCGCATTCATTCTGCACTCAGAAGATCAGCAGAGAGTTAAAAAAATAGAATATATTTAATCAGATAGTCGGAAAATTATTATTGAAAATTATTTGGCAAAAGATCGGGAGTGTGTCAAAGTTTTCAATTTCCCTTATAATGTGTGATAGATTGTGCAAATTCGAAAAAAGGTAATAAATTGCAAAGTGCTTTAGTGGAAAGAAAAATTTAGAAGCGCAAATTGACAAAATTTGTTGTCGCGAATGTGTTAATTGCGTTCATCGGTGTGTGTGATATTGTGTGAGCGTATGTGTATTTCGCGAACCTCCGTGTAAGTGTGTGTATTGTGGTCGATTCTTATTGCTGCAGGATTTTTGCTAACTGAAAAGGCAAAGAAATCATATCCGGAAGTTCAAACATCTAAATGCAAAATTCACCAACGATAGAATAAATTGTGAAGATTTTTCCAAACTAGCTAAAATTATGAATAAAAATATGTTCTTCATTGCTTTGAGTTGGTGCTGCGTACTTTGACGTCGCTGTTGTCAGCACAGAAAATAATACAATAACAAAGAAAGTGCAAGGCAGCTGAAAAACAGAAAAATCAATCATGCACTTTAGTATATTTTACAGCCAATGCAATAAGCAAATGTAAGTGAATAATAATAAAAGCAGAGCGGAAAAGATTGTAAAGCATAGAAATAATTGAGGGGATAGAAGAAAAATAGAAAGAGAAAAAAACAAATTCGATGATAACGAAGAGCAGAAAATCGAAGCTTCTTGCATTTTGCTTTTTCTTCAACTGTAAAACCAGCTGATAAAAATTAACAAGCATTCGATGTTGGATAATAACATAATGAAACCAACAAGCCATAGACGTATTTAAAAACGGATCGTTAGAAAAAGTTTTGTTATAACTTTTCTCGCTTGAGGATTATATGGTGTGCATTGGCACAAAGTGCGGGGGGTCAAAGCAACTGAGATACACCAACACATTCATTTAAGCTAATCGGCAAAGGTGCTGTAGCTCCGGTGGCAGTTTGTAGGTGAGAAGTACCAACTATTCGGATAAATATACATAACAACCGAGAACGGCTCTAAAAGAATTTCGTGCATATCGGGTAGCAGTTTCACATTAATGAATAATTGACTGATATGAAAAGGTCGCGCAACTTTTTCCAACTACGCATTTAATGTGAGAGAAAGCGCAGCAACAAAACAAAGAAAGATAAGCAACGAAAAAGTGGCCTGAAAGTCATACCCATCAAATAGTGTGATTTTTTATATAAATCTTTTTTTTTACTTTGATTTGTACACAACCAAGTCGTCAGCTCCCGCATTGGTAATAAAAAAAATATTAATCTGCAAATACCGTGCTAAAGAAGAGATTAATAAAGACGCATACAAACAAGCTCTAAACATTTGCTCAACATTTTTTTTAAATTTGTTTGGTGCCATCAATGCGTTTATAAACGTGCAATTTTGTCGCCGTGCAACATTCTCTCTCTGCTGTTGTTGTCCATTGAAAGGTGCTTGTGGCGTCGGTGGCCTTATTGGAGGGTTCGTGCAGAATTTTTTACTCTCAGGTAGCAACAAATCTGCAACAATTTACAAAATCTACGAAGAGTAGCAAAAATGACCAGCATTGCCATCAATTCTGTATCCGGGTTTCGCCTGCAACGCAACGACGTAAGTTCAATTTTTCAATTTCCATATTCAGGCATATTAGTATAGTTGCATAAATATGTATAAATATACTTAATTTTTTTATTTCAACATACTTTTATTTACACTTTTTTTTCACTTCACAAATCCATTCCTTTACGCATTTGCTCTATAAGACATTTTCAAAATACCATTGTACTCGTGCACCAGTATTAATCATAGATAGAATCTGGAAATGCACAAATAAGTAAGTATGTGCATCGTGCGTTGTTGGATTTATAAAAGGTCAAGGAAAAAATAATTTTTTTAATTTTAATAATTGTTTTATGTTTTTTTTTTAATTTTTAATCAATAGTATTACATTTGTTTGAAGATTAATTGTCCTTAGTTGTGGATGCTGATAAAAAGTATAAAGTATTCAAGAAATATTCTTAAAAATACAAGAAATTTAATTTCGGCTTAAAAGTACATAGGTTTTAAGAATAGATTCGAGTTTTTTTTACCCAGTGCTGATATAAAAATTTACATTTCGTTCATTTTAATTTTTCAAACTAAAACATTTTTTTGCTTTTTGGGTTTAACAATATAATATTGAGAATTTTGATTTGCAATATTTGGCAAACAATTTTGAAAATCTATAATGTTTTTTGGTAATAGTTTTCATTTATTCCAACTGCTATATGTACATATGTACACAGGAATTATTATTTCATGGTTAATATGGTTTAAAATAGATTATTTTTTATTTAAATTTTGTTTTTGCTGCAAATAATTAACCCATAATTGAGTGAGAAAAAAGCATTAATTAATTTTATTAAGCCAAAATAGTAACTATTTTTTATTGAAATTTTTGATATTAAGTTTTGTATTTATTCTTTATAGTTATCGGCTTTTATGTTTATTTTTATATTTCCTTTCCAGAATAATCTTAAGTTTTTTTTTACTCAAGAATGTTGATAATTTTCTGTCAACATACATTTCTTTTCGTAACATAAAATTCCAAATGTCTTAGAATCTGTACGCAATGACCATGAACTTTAAAGTTTTAGTGGAATCTACTTGTCATTGATTCGTCCCATACTAAGAATAAATGCTTTAAATTCCATTTCCGAAGGGTGTTGCAAATTATAGTTTTTAATATTTATTAAGGTAAGGCATTGACTTCAGAACATTCACCAAGCGTATGCCGCAAACTAAGGTTAAATTTTTTTCAGTTCCTGCAACAGTTGGACCTTAGTAAGGGCTATGCGATCTTGGCATCCTTCAAATTCTTTAACGTAGTGATCAAGCGTAGACTGAAATTGAGAGAGTAGCGACGAATCCAAAATTTGGGTGTCTACTTTATTCTCATTTAAGGAGGTTTCTTCGTTTCGTATAGCAAAATTTCGCTAATTATAGTACTAGAGGTTCAAATTGGATAAATGTTATCCTTTAAAGTGCACTGAGGGATTTACCAATCCGAAGCAAAATTGTCAGAGTAACTTTGGCTTCTACGTTATAGGGGACTTAACAGCACAATTGTGCCCGTTCATTTCACATGTATTCTTGCGCTTTTTTAACAGTCATTGTTCAGACGACAACGAAGTAAAATGTAAAACTCTAGCAAAGTGGGAAGTTGAGAGAGAACAAAGTAATATCTGATGGAAAAGGCTGGGCAAACAGCTGATACCTTGCTCTTTCTCAATTCCCCCTACTTGATAGAGTTTTGCATATGCAAACAACAAAAACAGAGTTTTTGATGATTATCACGAACACAACTGTATTTGCTAGGTTGTTGTAGCAGTAGCTTCCCAGCCGAAATTGCTTGCTGGGCATTATACTATGCTGCCCAACTGAGATCGTAGCCTCGCTGTGAAGATGTTGTGGTGGAGATATCATATCAGAAGGCGCGTCTCTAGTTCAAGTGACTAGTGTGTTTCCTTGGCCAACAATTTTGGTAGATATCCCTACTGAAAATTCTATAAAATGAAAAAAAAACATCCTAAATATTACATATGGGGTTATAAAACATGAAATAAACTAAATTAAATATTCATGTAGTTCATTTGGCTATCTCAGCAATAGCCGAGTGGACGCTTAAGGCGATCTGATGGGATATGCATGATATTAAAAAAGTACGCCAGTTGAAAATAACTTTTTGAATTCTTTTTGCATTATCTCTATTAAAGTTACCTTTCCAACAGTTCGGTTAATTACTCGCTTCAACATGGCTTGTAAATGAACCAAATCCAATTTCAGCCTATTAAAGGAGAAAAAATTAAAATAGCAAATACAATTTTTATGGCTCATGTAGCCGATACGCCAATTAATCTAAAAGATTTGCAACTCTTTCTTCATAGAAATCTTTGCATGTTTGCTTGACCTCCTTTAATTTGCATTGTGTGAAATCATCAAACTGTGTTTTTTTATTAACATTTCCTAACGAATGATGGTTTTAATAAATTCTTTCGTTAATTTCCTTTTCCTTCCTTTGTGTGCAAATTATGCATTAATCTGTTGATTGTTGGGCTTTTCTTATTGGAGTGAAAAACTGGAGCAACCAGCAAATGTACACGCGATATGCAAGTGTGATGCACTTCATCGCGCCTAGTCGAAGCGCCAGCAGTCTGTCTATCATGTGAGCTGTTACTTGTACGAAGACTCTGCATTTGATGCTCCGTTGGTGTTGCTCCGCTTTTGGTTGGTCCATACCGGTGTATTTGGTGTGTTTTGTTGCTGCTGTTATAAGCCAATTAAGATGAGTGGGTGAGATGCCGATTGTGATTGCATTATTCTATGTTTGTGAAAAATAAACTACAACTCATCTGCACATGTAATTGTAGCATAATAAACTACTTACTTAAGTTGTTATTGACGCTAATGAATTGCTCTGAATATGTGGAACTGTTCATCTGTTATATATTTGAATAGCTACCCTGTGGGATATCAAATTCACGATTCCTTATACAAGAAAACCCCAACAAATAGTAGCCTTTCAATTAATTCTAATTTCTTTAAATACTCATCCACGAGCAGCAAATTCAAATAAAAAAATGATTAAAATCGCCAACCAGGAAAGACTGAGAAATTACTTTTGTTATTTAGACAACACAGACTTTTGGAAAAACTTGGTTTCACCGACCAGTATCGAAACGTCCCTACTTCTTTGTGGTACGGATGGCATACAATTTTGGAGAGATGGTAGGCAATCTGGTTTTAGTAGCCTTTCAGGCATCATTTTACTGCCACCTTCTTATTTTTATTTAGAGAAGCCCAAAGTGATTGCGAATACACTTTTTGTATTCCAGTTACTTTTGAGCCGAGCTTTCTCAACAAATATGTACATGCATAACATTTCCAGATTTTGTTCCCACAAGCAGTTGTATTTATTTATCCTCGTTTTTCTGTATGACCTTCTTGAGGACATTTGAGTCTAAACGAAACTAATTTTTTTTTCTATTGGTGGCAATGGTCAAACTTATTATGAAAGATGTGCGAATTCCGCTATTTCGAATTCCAGTGAGAAATTGGTATTCAATTTACTATTGCATTAACATCTGTGGGCCTATTGACAATTCAAAACTCATGCATTTTTTGTAAAGCTGTTGGTGTAGAGTGTCTCAAACTATTTCTACAATAGTGCATATTACTGATTTAAGTGCTGTTAGCTTGCTCTTTCTCTGTTAAAATTTACCTCGCGAACAAATTAGATTTATTTTTTCACTGTGCTTGCCTCTCTATTCATTTTCGGTTTCTTTAGTTTGTAAGATTTAACTATATATGTACCTATGTACATTGTTGGTACTTTAAAATACATACTTTATTTGTGAGCATCAAAAATACTTAATATTTTATTGACTCTCATCTCACACTCTTTAGTGTACATTTATAGACGCAGACTTTGCTCGTATTCCGCTGTCGTCATAATATTCTCTTTATAATTTGTGTTATTGTGCTCTCATTATACTGTATATACATTCTATTGTACACGCTTGCGTATGTATGTAGTGTGTGGAGCAGTTTGCGTCAAAACAAAACTCAGCTGTGCACGTGTAGGTCGCTTCCACTCACCGGTATATAATACCTACATTCCCTACCCACATTTAAAAAGTTTTTGTTTATAGATTGTGCACTGAACAGGGTGAGAAAACATGTACTTAAAGAAAAAATATAGGTATATAATTGGCGCTTACACACTTTTTCGGTGTTTGGTCGTGCTGGTTTTTCTATTTGTGGCGTTCGTGTTGATCTTGTTCCACAAATGGTTTTAAGCAGTTTAAGAAAAATATCTACATGTATTTACCTCTATTATTTCTACTGGTACTATACCCAAGTAATATTTTGATAGCCTAGATGAATAATAGACATCTGAATTTCAAAAGGCCAAGATTGGTGAGAATTGGCACGCCAACTTTGTATGCTAGTTTTCCATATAAAGGCAATTTTAACAACGCACAAAAATAATATTTTGATAACTACACCATTACCAGTTGGAGTTTATAAAGATGGATGTTAGAAAGATTCAATTGGATTTTAGAACAGTCAAACAATCGTAAGTTGGATTTCATTTCAATGCAATTATTTTAAATATTAATTCTCAAGCGAACGTTGTATGGGCATATTAAATAAATTAGTGTACAATAATATTCAGCAATATTTAAAATTAATCAAAATTAAGTCTATGCGTAGTGTATTAATCATCAAAAAATCCAAGCGACTATTCTAAAATCCAATTAACCCTTTTTAATTTCAATTGACTAGTTTAAAATCCAATTGATGCTCTCTGAAATCATACTGAAAAAGGTTCAGTAAACTAAAGATATAGGTAAAAGGGTTGATCTTCAAAGAAATCTGAATGTTTGTCTACGCCATTTTTGAGTAAATTCATGTATTTCTGAAACCACTTTATCAAAATATACGAGTATCAAACTTTGTACACTCATTGGTCTAATCTAAGACTCATAAAGAATTAGTCCTCCGAATGCAATGGCAAATTCCCCGAGTGTAAGGGTAGATTCACACTATGGTGCCGATCACGGTTCGTTCTCGGTCTAGTCTCGGTTCGGTAAAATCTTTCGACATCTACATTTGTGTTCTTACATCGGTCCAGTCGCGATTCATCGTTCGTCGCACACACACACACACTATCAGTACAAGTCGCGGCCAGTTCGATCACGCTCCAGCAAAATATTCTTCGAGCTTGATCGATGCTGGAGTGTGACTGTACCGAAACTTGAACATCACGGATAGTGTGAATACAGTCATTGTTTTTCGTTTGTGAATATTTTACCGGACCGAGACTGGACCGAGAGCGGACCGTGATCGGCATCATAGTGTGAATCCGGCCTAATTATGCCATGAAAAAGCTCCTCATAAAAAACCATCTAAGGTTCAAAGACGGCATAAAACTGTAGGTTGCGCCATTTATGGAAAAATAACAAGACTCACTCCACAAGTAGGAGATGCCCCCACAAGGGTGTAATCTCCGATTATTTATACATATATATCTATATAAAATTTTAATACATATATTGCTTGGATGAAAGATTTTTTTTAATTGTCGAAGCGGGAAGTAGAGTACAAATTGTCCAACTTTAAAAGAAATCGATAAGGAATCTGCTAGGGTGGCAGAGGAAAGGAAAGACCGCCGCAGCACTCAAAATACCAAGCAGAGAAAAAGTATCACTTGATTGAACGATTTATTTTTGAATTGCTTAAAAAAGTGCAGCTGACTGCGCTTGAATTCAATCTGCATAAATAAATTGGAATCTACGATTATAGGTATTTTCCGGTAACCTTTCACATACAAATTAATCAGCTTAATTGAATCATATGCACTTTGGAAAAAATATTACTTTTATTTCAGTGCTGTTTAAATTTAACAAAAAACTACTGTTTTTACAATTATTGCTGCTTAAGATAATCTAAAGTTTTACAAACGTAAATACTTTACCTTGTTTGAAAGTAGAATAATATAACTAAAAAGTATCACAAATGGCGTGAATGTGAAAAAAGGATGCATGTAAATTCTAGTTTCTCAAAAAGAGAGTGTTTATTTATACTTAGCTGAAAACTAAACCCATAAAAAGTATTGATATCCCTTAGAGAATATCTAACAATACTCTGAGTACTTTTGACATTCAGGTATTTGTAATGACAACAATGAGCAGTTGTGTAATCAGCAGTAATTACATTGTAAGCATAAAAATGATTAGTTGCTTTGCCGTTTTAGAGAAATGGAATTTACTTAAATGTAATTTCAGTGAGAGGGAAAGATACATATATAATATCACAACGACGACATAGGAAACGTACTTAGTTTTTTCCCGAGGCTAGAACAACTCTTGAAACTCTCACGATGCTGAAGAGTAGTGGTGGAAATTATTTCATTACCCTGTTTTATTGTTGCTACCTTGACGCTGTTATTGTTTATCTATGTACATAATACATATATATCTACAATACATATATGTTTGTATATTGAATGTTAATGTTGCTCAAGAAGCATAGTGTGAGAGCGTCGTGCTAAAGTGGAGCCAAAGTACGTCGCATACGAGTGCAAACACATTGTTTTGCCTGCAATGCGCTGTTGTTTCTTATTACTGAAACTAAAAACTGTAGTCTAACATGTTTTCTCCCACACTCTGTTGCAAGTTTAACACTGCTGACGAATTTTCGCTGCTAATTTGTGCTAACATTTTGGGTGAAACTTTTTCTCAATGGCTAATATATTTTTCACGTTGCTTGGGTTTTGAATTTTTAACATTTCATTTGGATTTGCCAGATAATATTATATATTTGCGTGCTCTTAACATTCGCTGCTATTCTGTTTTAGAAACAGCTGTTGTCGTTGCGCTATAAAGCGAATAGTTGATTACTCAAAACTATTTACACCCAGCCCAATCGTAGCCTAGTTGTTGCTGCACAGCATGATAAACGTCTCTCTGGTAACTCATTTGTACAGAGCCTGAGTAGTCAATAGCCAATGCACCTAGCAAAGCAATCGCATTATGGGCATCGCTGCCTCATTGTCGTCCCATCTGTCGTATTGTCGTGATCGTTGTAGTCGTTTTGGTGCTTATGTTTTGCATTAAATCAACGCACCAACATCTTGCCCCACAGTACATATTCTCATTAAACGTTTGGTATATGGTGCAATGGTACGTGTATAGGCAATCAGTCGGTCGCGTTTTCTTCTCGTATGTATTCTTCTGTCGTGTGTGTAGGCATTGTACTATGTGACGACGATTAATGTAGGAAAATCTCGCACTAAAGCACTAAAGCAAAGCATTTAATATGATTTTTGGTGTGTATCTCACATCAGTAGAAACAGCAGGTATCACAAAGGTTTACTGCAAGGCGTATCTATAGATTCGCCTTGGTTTACTGCCTGTGTTTGTATTTAAGTTTTCTTCTATTTGTGTCTTTGTGGCTTCCGTTGAGGAACATTTTATGTGTGTCCCATGGCTATGTAAGTCGACGTACTAAATAAAATTGGAAAGATGTGAAACTATTTAAACTAAAATGGAAATTATAAAAAAATAAGTGCAATAAAGAATGTGAGATTTAAAATTATGAGAATAACGTAAAAGGTTAAATGACAGCAGGAGAAATGCAAAATTGTGTTGCTTCTTTATTTTCTGTTAAGCATATCCAATAAATATGTAAAAGTGCAAAGTAATCAACAAAGTTTGTGGCTATGTGTTGCGCTTGGAAATTTCGATTTTTCAAAGTAAGCTTGTCCCATTTTTTTCACACGAAGATTCACGTAAGCACGCATGTGAAGTGAAAAAAGAACACACAAAGATTTATGGAAAATGATGACTAAAAAATGGCTGTTGTTCGCGCGCTCTGCCGACTTGACGCTTGTAAATTTATTTTGAAAATGAAATTTTCGACTTAAAAAAAATACATTTTAGTATATGTTGTGAATTTGTATGCTTCATATTGCCATTTTCATCAGTATGTTTTTTATTTTTTAATTTTTTTTCTATAACCAAAGACTTAGTTTGTTTTTTCTATTGGCTTGAAAGGGGATTTCCAGGCCAGAAACCAAATTCATATACACATTATTCTGGCTAGCTATTCAACCTTATCGTGAACTATATGTATTCCCATAAATTACAATACGAAGTTTGGAAATTTTGTAATTTATGGGAATGCTTTATTTGCATCGAGTTAGCGATAAGACTGATTAGTTTGACGGTAAAAAAATGCTTTATGTTGGGGAAATATATTCATTTATAGCACATTTATATTTTATATTTTGCATAAACACTGCCCAAGTTGTGACCACTGGCTCAGATATTCGGTATTAATTTAGTAAATGTTGAATAAAGTTTCGACATCGCTAGTTAATAAGCGTGCGTTTGTTTTTAAGTATAAAATACCATATTTTGTCCTTATAAAATAATCGTATACTGTTTTTTTCTGATTTAATTATCAAAAGTGTTTAGATGACAGGGTTATCAAATATGCTGGAAGATCATAATTTCTAAATTGAAATTATTAATCTTGAATATGAAAAAGTTCACAGAATTGTTAGTATAATAAATAAATGGTTTCACAATTTGACATAAAAGTGATTATGTGTTAAGGGGCCTATGGTAAAAAATACGTATATATGTATATATACATATATATATATGTATATCATTTTGGTTTTTCATGCACGAGGTTTCGAACCCATCGGCTACGGCCTCCGGTAACGGGGGTAAAATACCACGAGAAAAAATTTCATCAAAAAACCCATCGAGTCTTTCCCTAGGATATTTTTTGTCGGCTTTTAAGAAGGGAAGAGTCTTTCCGTTTGTGGACATACTAATAAAACTGTCAACGTCAAATGAAAGTGCTCACCACATGCACAAATTAGAACTGTCTTTTTGTCGCAATTTGTTTTTAACACTAAACCTACCATGGACGGGTCAAAGGACCCATTTTAAACTTTTTGTCAGAAGTTCTTAGAAATAACATTATTAAATCGTCGTTTGCCTTCACGACTTTTATTAAAAAATGCACGAATGTATTTTTCAAGATTTATTCTTCTCTTTCTAATTGTTTTACCGAGAAATATATGTGATCCTAATAATATATATAATATTTTTAAGACATTGGTCATTTGACCCACTTTGGTAGGAATAGGAATACATAAAATATCGGTAGGTTTAGTGTTAAAGTTTCAAACTTTGTACAAATTTTATAAAAATGCTGCCCCTTAATTTTTAGTATGATAAAATGTAAATTCCAATCGAGTTGATAGTTTTTTTCATTGAAGTGTTGCGAAATTTCGTCCAAAAAAAAAAATATTGTGCATTCGTTATATGGGGAAAAATGGCAAATTTTTTGCTGGAATTATTTAGCTTTTAAATGATTAGTAGGAGGGCAGGATGTTAGACCTTAGGGCTGCCTATCTCCTTTATCTAATATCATACCCGTGTAACAAAACAAAACCGAGTTATTATTTTAAGAAAATAATGAAGTGACCTTTCAAATATATTTTTAATTGTCTATTGTTTCTTTCGTCAATACTAACAATAAGCATTATAAACTTTTCTCATGATCTCAGCTTGCGCAACTGAGATTGCTGCTTTTTCCTTCCATGCGCTACCAGAATAAACCATTCTTTGCTTTATTTACTTATGTTTGAAATGCTTATTTCACGTTTAACTTATTCTTTAGTTTTCTTCCTTCTTGCGACCATCAGCTGTTGCTAACTACTTTTGTTGTTATTACTAGTTGGATGGTTTGTTGTTGTTTCCTATCTATTTTGCTATTACCTTTCTTCGTAGACTTAACTAAATCTTGTTTTCTGCATTTTTGCTGCTATGTACATGTATATACTTATATACATACATATACATATATTTCGCTCTTCTAACTTAGCTTCTGTGTTTCTCCATACCTTTTCACAATACATTCTCTGCTATTCACTTTGTCAATATCAGCTGTTTCCAACAGCTTTTCATACGGATTGAGCGGCAGACCGACCCAGCGATTAAACGAGCAGCTGCCTGCAGAACTATCGAACATTCCCACTGAACGCACCTATTGAATTATTTATACTTGTTTGTATAGTTGTTTCTGTTACTATTGCTGTGTTATGTTGCTGTTAACTGCATTTCGCTGTTATTTCCTGCATATGACTGTTGTTTTTATTTCATGCCATTTATTTTCAAGTGAAGGGTTGGGCAGCAAACGAAGCATTGTAAAAGAAATAACAAAAGAAGTTGTGATGGAAATCGAATGTAAATGTGTTTGTACTATATGTAAAGAGTGAAATGTATTGAACATACATAGCATGTAGGCAGTGGGCCAGGTTAACCTTCTTGATGCTAGATTAAGCATTTATCATATAATAATTCTCTAGATAACGTCTTTGTCTGGATCATAAAAAAACACCTGATATGTTTATAACATTTAGTTATTTGAAGGTTTTTTAAATTTTATTCTTAAAATTGTCTCAAACAAAACTAAATTTACAAAATGAATTTTGCACAAATTTGCTGATTTTTAATAAGCAGTTTTTTCTGAACATTTAGCATTTTTCAAAATTTCTTTTTTTTTAGTTCATTTAGGTATTTGGTGTCTTTCTTAGCTTCTGCTCACACAGCGTGTAAGCTTTGGTTTGTGTGAACGTAAATATGTCTGCTACAAATATGCATACTTGCCTGTTTTGTGTGTATTTATATACACACTTACATACAGACGCTCGTTTTTTCTTGCTGTGTCCACTTCAAATTGGTGTGTGCATGAAATGAAGTGAATTTATTTATTTAATTGAATGAGATGACGAAAATAAATTGAAATAAATAAAGAGACGGCGTGGACAAGCTAAGTGGCAGCAGTAAGGATAGTCAACAATTGAAATAGCGAGTTCACGTAAACATCATACGTATATAAGTAAGAAGGCGTGGCATGGAAGTTTTGGTCAGCACGTGGCGTGTATTTTCTTTTTTTCATATATTATCAAATTAAATGTTTTTCTTACTTCTTTTATTTTTTTATAATCTTGCTGGTTTACTCCCGGTTTACTATGTAATTAATATTAGTATTTTCTTATTTGTCTGACACTGTTTGTTGCTGTTAAGCGTGCTGCCTTGCGTCTTTCTGACTTGCTTTATACATATGTACATATGCATGTATTTGTCTCTATGCGCACATCTTTCGCGTGGCAATACTTTCGATACTTCGATATACATATATGTATATATACATAAAATATTTCATAATATGTTTCAGCTACACAGCATCTCTTAAGCGCGTCAATTGTTTGCTAACCAATTACTCCATGGCGTATGCGCGACATTAAAAAGTATAAATAAATTCAATTTGGAAATATGCATTATATTTGTTGCTGTGCTCTAAAAACGCGCTAAAATTGAGCCAGCATGAATCAACATTTTTTTCAGGTTTGCCAAAACAAACAAAACTAAATATACTAAAAAATATTAAAAAAAAAATATATAAAAAAATTTAAATAAAATGAGAAAATTAAAAAAAAAATATATAAAAAAATTTAAATAAAATGAGAAAATTAAAAAAAAAATTAAATAAAAGGAAATAAAATTAAAAACAAAACATAGTTGAAAAAAAAAATTTAAAGAAGTATTAATAAAATAAGAAAATTAAAAAAAAAATATTAACATGAAAAGGAAATAAAATTGAAAATAAATATATACGAAATAATAAATAAATAATACATAACTTATAATTGAAAAAGAAAATATTTAAAAGAATTATTAATAAAATAAGGAAAAATCATTAATGTAAAAAGGGGGGAAAAATAAAAAAATATTAAAAGAATCAACAATATATAAAAAATGTAATTGAAAAGAAAAATAAAAAAAATAAGTTCTTTTAAAACATAAATAAAATATGAAAACATTGAAAAAAGCAATAATATTAAAGATGCCAATAATATAACCAAATTAATATGAAATATGGGTGTTTCCAAACTGGCGTGACGTGACATTTGTATGACTAAATGTCAAAAAAAAAAATGCTTTACTTAACATTTTGAAACATTTTATATGAATAGTTGCATTGTAATAAAGGGGACTTTATTTTAGTAAACAAGTTACCGAAATTTATTAACAACACTCAATAATATAAGCTAATATATAGGCTGGCGTGACGTTACAAAAAACGGAAGTCCCCCTTACCTTGAATTTTGAAAAAGCATAATTCTTCGAATTTTGTAGAACTATTCGAGTGAAACTTTTTGTCAGGATATTTAAATATTTAAGGTTCACATTCCAATTTCCTATGTTAAAAAAATGGTTTCAGTTTTTTTTTTACCACACAAAGTCTCTGGCGTGACGTTACCTGGCGTTATGTTACTGAAATTTATATAAATTATTTTTTTTGTTGATATACCAATTTTTACATTTTTTGTAGAAATTTCAAATAGAGGGGTGTATGTAGATATTCAATTCGGGTTAGCGCTGTGATTTTGATGTTTTGAGAAAATAAACGAAATAAATAGGCACATAACTTTTGACGTTTAAAAATAAAACATGAATTTTATTTCAAAAACACGATTTTGTTTATTTAAATATTCCAAGTTAATTTTATTATTATACAACACTTTTAGGTGAAAACGCAGTCTCGGCTGCTTTTATTTGCCTGTCTTCGCTGCTTGATAAATGATGAATTTTATGTATTCCAGAAATTTTCGGCAACTCATTCCACTTTTCTATTAGCAAAACAGAAAACTCTTCTATTTGCTGTGTGTGAATGTAAACTAAGTTAACTCCAAAATATGATTTCGAGCACATTGGTAAAAAGAAACTGCAGTATCCAAAATTATATTTTTCGTTTTTGTTACCTGCCAAACTTTTCGTTTTATCGTTGCTCCTACGCCATCGACCGCACCTTTCCCATGAGAAGTTGCAAAATAATTCCACTCTAAAACTTTGCAACCAAATTCAAAAACAAAATCTGGCAGGCTTCGCGCAATATACTTATTTTTAAACTGAGAGCTACTTCCATCCGAAAAAATATAAATATTTTGAAATTGCCCATGCTCTTTTTTGATTATGTCTACAAGTTTTGTTAAAAAACAGCACACGTCGAATTTATTGTGAGTGAGTTTGTCACTGATTATAGAGTACGATTTTACTTCGCCAACTAGCCAAGCAACGCAAGTGAAAATGGTAACTTGACGGTAGCTAAAATGTGCGCTTTGCACCTCATTTTGACAAGTTAACCTATAATTCTCTGCGAAGTCAATTTGAAGAATTAGATCGTCGGAGCTAATGTCATTTTTTTTGCTTTCGAAATAGTTTTGTTGGGAACGTTTAATAAAAAAGTGACGTTTAAACAAAGGTAACTGGGCATCTAGTTCGTACAAAAGATCAGACAAAGATCCTTCGGTGTATGTCAAAGCAATGCGGTCTTCAACTTTGCGCCAATGTTTCCATTTAACAGATTCATCCATCAATGGCCAATATTTTAAGGGCACTAATTCATTTCTTACATCCTGAACACAATGTTTGCACTTGTTCATCATACACTCTTCGTTTTTAATGTTGCAACAAGCAGATTCGAGAAATTTTTCAAAGTTGGATGAAAAAGATTTTATAAAATCTGCACTGCTTTCCAAAACAAACGCAAAATTGGCGTGATGCTTACAAACACACATATTATGTGGTATCTTGCACGATAGTTGCACATGTTTTGGTCGCAATTCGTAAAATGCAGACTTGCTAACGAAGTTAGTAGTTTTCTCCAATTTGTAGAGTTCGCACGACTCAGCAACAGACAGCACCATAAAACGCTTGGCCACTACTTCCCCATCGACAATCAATGTGTCCTTTCTACCTGCGGCTTGGACACTAATATCATCTCTTGAGTAAAAGTCTACGACAAACTGTTTTTTTTCTTGTATTGCCGATTTAGATTCGTTCTTCAATGATAATGTACCATATTTTTTGTATAACAAATCAACAATATACCTTCTTTTCTGTGGGTCGGCCGGCAAAGCAGTTTTGGCTTTTTTTAATGCCTTTCCTATTGTTTGCCTGCATTTATAGGGCTGATTGGCTTCTGGGCTATATTCTTTGGCACATTCATTTTTCTTTCTCAGGCGAAATGCTTGTTGTCTTTTACAATTTTGTTTTCTTATTGCATCACTTTTATGCTTGCTGGATTCTAACCTTTTTCTGTACTTTGATGCCCTCTCTTTTGCTTTTAAACGGCTTCTCTCCAGCCTCAGTGGGTCAGTTTTTAGTTTTTCCCTATAGCACTTTGAGTATTTTTTACAGTTACTCGAAGAATCCATCTACATAAGACATGATTGAATTATAATTTATCATCTATCGAGAAAATTACTTACAATATGGCGTGACGTTACGAAACTTTGAAGCTAAATACGACAGAAATTCCTTGCTTAAATGGCGTAATTTTTAATTTAATTTGTAATCTTTATTAACTTTTATTAAAATACCAAATTATTTGCATCTACAATCGCCAGCGCAGTTATAATAAGACTAAATAGCATTTGTATGGCGTGACGTTATTGATGAATATCTTTTAAAAGTAAATGCAAAATTTACCGTTAATTGAAGCGTCACTGCTCTTTTACATTGGTTTTACGCCTAGTTGTTGTTATTGCCAAATTGTAGCTATTAGAGTTGAATTGTAGAGTTACTCTTAGAAATTTAAACAGCAAAGAGAAAACGCTCTTGTAAATAAAAAAACTGATCACCAAGTGAACATGAAATTTGTGTTCCGATAACTCAAGAACGCAATTAAGGAAAATTTTGAAAATATTACTTTTATGATATTTGAATAGTTTTCTTTAATAAATCAAGCAATTTTTTTTGTTTAATCATAGTCTAGGTTTTCGGTTAAGGTAGACTTTTCTGTGGAAGTTCCCATATAAAAAGAATTAACAAAAAAAATATTATATCAAAATCTAAGCTAAAAAATAGAGGTTTATTATTAAAAAGATGTTTAAGAAACCAGTAATATAAGAAATATAAATAAAAAAAAACTATTTTAAAAACTTATAAAAGTAAAAAGAAAAAAAATATAACATAAAAAATATAAACAAAATAAAAGAAATATTTAGAAAAAGCAGTAATAAAAAAGCTAAATAAAAAAATCAATAATCTTAAAAAATATGTATATAAATAAATTGGATTGGATTAAATTGAAAGATGGGAATGGATTGGGTTGAAAGATATTCAAAAGAATTTATTGCTATGAACAAAATTTAATTAAAAAAGAAATAAAAAAATCTTTGTAAAAGAAAAAAAAAATGTTTCAAATTTATGATATAAGAAATATTTGTATAAAAAATACGAAAAAGGTAAATAAATAACATAACATAACCATAAATATATAATAAATAAAATAACAAACAAATATATGAGAAAATATTTTGAGTAAAAAAAAAATTATATATTTTATATGAAAAATATAAATGATATGCAAAAATTTAAAAAATTATATTATATATTAATTATATAATAACTTAATTAAAAATAAATTAAAAATTTAACAAAATAAATTGTTGTGGGTTCAAAAAGCTTACTTGTTTTAAAATTTTAATGTTGAGCTGTACTACATACATAGCACAAATGCATACTCATAGCAAAGTACCTATTTTTTTATTTTTATTATTCAAATTGTTGTTCGAAAATGCCAATAAATCTCCCAATAATTAATGTTGAAAAAATGCTTCAATTAGTTAATGTTGAAAAAATGCTCGTGTCTGCGGTTGAATGCTGAAGGAATGAATTGTGAAAAATAGAAGTGTGCTGTCAATACAAAAGTGCATTTCATGCTTTAAAAGATGGGATTTTCCAACTATAAATCCCATTTGTGGGAATCTTAAAATAATACAACAAACTTTCGTTTCGCAGACACGTTAATATGTTTTTTTGGTTAATTGTTTGAAAACAATTTTGTCTTTACTAACAAACTGACAATACTAAAAAGGGTTTTGTTTTTATTTATTCATACAAACCAAAAAAATAAATAAATAAGAACAAATTTGAAATACTCTTGTACATATGTACGTACTATGTAGAGAGATTTCAAATTTGAAAGCAAGCAATCCGTATTTAAAGAATGTACCGCTCTTTTGCTGGTAGAAGTCATAACAAAAAAAAAAAAATAATTATAATAATTATAATAATAATAATAAAAAAAAATTGTTTATGCCTACTTAGATAAATATGTGGGGAGGCATAGAAACTAAAACTAGGAAACTTTTTTTTCGAATTTTTTAGCTTTTGAGCTATGACTTTCTTCCATGAAACGAGTGATACTCACATATTTCTGAAACACAATTTTTTTATATTTTTATATTTATATTTATATTTATTTAACATATGTATGTTATAAATATGTTTGCATTCATATATGTATTTGTGCCTTTCTTAAAGAATGCTATTTGATTTTTAGATTTTGTATTTTTGTTACAGAAATAAACTTGGCAATTAACAATATCAAATTTATTTGCGTGAATTATTGTCTATTCTTAAAATCATACATGCAATGATAAAGCAAATTATCTCTCGCTTGTCATTGCTTACAATTAAAATTACCAGACAGCATACGGATTTTTACGAGTATATAAAACATTTGTATGAATTGTATGTTTATATGTACGTATGTTTGCATGTTCTATATATTTTATACATATGTGTACGACAACTATAATTTTGTAATGGGTGCTTTTTTAGATGCAAAAAAAATTCTATGGTTTTACAGATCCAAGTGAATACAAACACAAGTTTTTTCATTTCTGATAAGTCTACTCTCGCAAATTAGCGGAGAAATATTTTCATAGAAGCTTATAAATCGGGAAATGATCTTATCATCTCATGACAGTTTTCCGCCCACGACAGTCCGTTCTACGTAACCGGAACGACCCGGATTTCTATCCGGCCAAGGACTGCCACTTCAGCAGCATTCCTCGTAATGTTTATACTGCTACAACAACAACAACAACAACAGTTTCCGCTTATACGATATGGATCCTTTGCCCATAGGTATCCTTTCATCGCCTTTTTTTGCGGGTGCATCAAATAACTGGTTCGCTTCGTTATCAAGTTAAGAGCAGTTTTGTCATCTTACCAAATGAAATCACTAATAGATACTAGAACTTATTTCCAACTTTAGAGTGTCCTTTAATACTGTGCGTTTTCTTAAGTCTCTGATAAAGATAAATTTGCTAACTTTGAAAGGCTGAAGTAAAAATCCGCTTTTTGTACAATTATTTGCAAGGCATGATAAACTCGGCTGTGAGTTAGGTTGAGAAAATGATCTTTAGTCATAACATTTTTTAAGCTGGTAAAGCTAAAATATTGTTCTTCTATTTTGTTTCATTTGAAAATAGGCTCCATACCTCTAGAAAAACACCCGTTACAAAACGGCTGCCATACCCTAGCGGCTTTGTTCGTAACGTAATAGTGTTCTATGTCCACTACAAATATAGAATGTTAAAGTGACAGAAACAATTCCTAATTCTACTAATGCACTTCATTTCATTGGATTATGTTAAGTCAGTGACCAGCTTTAAGATTCACTTTGATCTGGCTAAACCTCATTCCTGTTTCTACTAGTCCCTGCCAGTTTTATTGTCGTGCTGCATTCCGATTCGTACCGTTTCCTCCGATTTTGATTAGTTGTTTTATTATATCTTGATTTTTATTATATTTCGTTCGACTTCATTCCGTTTTGTTCTGCTCCACTTTACTTTGTATTCATTATGGCTAAAACATCTAAAGATAGGCATTTGCTAACAAAACTGGGCTAACAAATTTGTCACTCAAAAACCAAATTCAGCTAATTAGAATAAATTTAGATTCCAATTGGTTTTCGCGTGGTAAATTTCCTTTTTAAGTTTTGTTAGCGTAACGAGACGGAAACTGCACCTTATTGTTGTTTTTTTGTTTTGTGTTGTGAATCGTTATCGTCTAACTCATCTGACGGTAGACCCAAGAAGCGTGATGTTTCAACAGGTCGGGTCCAGAGGGAGAGGGAGTTGAAGCTCTTCGTCTGCAGTACTCCGATGACGGCGTTCTCTTCCTAAACTCCCGATGAATGTCGTGTAATGTCTGTCTATAAACTGTCCGATAGCTGCAGTAGTTGCAGACGTGTTTGTACCTGGATCTCGATACTATAGGCTTCTTGCTTTCATTTCTTCTTTGATTAATGGCGGTTCCATCTAATATCGTCCAACATTATTTCATGCAATTTCAGTTTCCCGTTCTTTTCATTGTGCTCTGTTTTATACCAATTCACAGTTTCGGTTTTCTCTGTTATACAAGGTTTGTTTTTTGTTTTTGAATCACTTTTTTTATTGCTTGTCTGTTTGTATACTGCAGCTGTCTAGTTCACAAGGGTCAAATCATTCCCACGACAGTCGGTTCTACGTCCGGATCGACCCGGATTTATATTCGGCCAAGTTTTGTCACTTCAGCAGCATTCTCCATATGTATATATAATAGGTATGGGGAGTGTTTATGCTACAACAACAACAACAAGTGCCAAATATTACTGGCGTACGACGCCATTTGCAAAAATCATAAATCTTTCTATAGGCTGATTAATTTTACACCACCTTGTATTTTACTTTGTTCCTGTTTATTATAAAATGTGCCATGGAAATACAAAACTGTATGCACATTTTTCAACCTCGTTAGGCCAATTTGTGCACACTTGACCTGTGTCCACCTCTTGCTGCCATTTTAAAAGAAATTGACAATTACATGCATACATGCATGTATGTATATGTATTACATTTCACAATACATAAAAGATAATAAAACAAAATTAGAATTGTCTTTTAAATAATCTTTGTGTTGTTTGCTATTCTTGTTGTCTTATGCCATTTGTTTGTTTATCACTCTGCAATTGTGCGAGCCACAGCTCGTAATATCGTGATTACTCGTTATTTACAGTTACAACCGTGCCTCTCACTCGTTCACTTTAGTTTTTTGTTTGCATTTATTGCTTTTGCATTTCGAGTTATCGCCTTTATTTACTGCCCCCAGCTCATTTTATTGTACTCGTACTTGCTCTGCTCTTGATCTGTATCTATTACAATATGTCTGGATGTGTGTGTATATAGTAGTTATATTTACTGGAGCATTCATAGATTCTTTATTACACACACATGCATGTATTGACAGAGAGTAGATATGTGCATATGTATATTGTTTCATTTTTTACCATAAAAAAGACTTTGAACTGATTACAACCCATGCATGCACTTTTTTAGTGCCCATAAAATACATACATACATACATATAACACTAACTTACAAGTTATGAAAGTACATTTGTACTGTTAAGTGTAAAATGCTTCAAAAAATACAATTTTCGAAAAAAAATCACAAACGCTTCTTCGCAAAAACTTACGTTATTTTAATGTCTCACTACCCAAATTTACCTCGAAAATAAATTTGTATCGATGTTCATTTATCATGTCAACTGGTGCAATACACCGTTTTTGAATATGAATAATAGACAAAGTGGGAAGCAACAAGCAAATGGGCGGCTATTTTTCTTAGATCCGCGGTTGTTACCGGAGGAAAAGGATATATTAAAGCTTTGTAATGAATCTGGGCTATTTACCAGAGAAATTACCATTAAACTGGAAAGATCTAAGACCCTGTTCGATTATTTTTTTAAAATTGCGCTTTTAAACACATAAAATTTGGCAGAAACGCAAAAATAACCCCAAGGCAAAAAAGAGAGATAATTGGGTTGGCTACTAAAGAAAAAGTTATGTCGCAGAATTTGGGAGAAAAGTAAATTTGTCAATAAAGAGAGATTTGTTGGACAAATACTAAAGCCATAAGACCGCGTCGTCTTTACAAAACGTCTTAAAAACCCCCACGACGCTTATAAAGCCAACCTACTGAGCTTTGCCGAAGATCATATACAGTAGTGCGAAGAGTGGTCAACAGTCCTGTTCAGCGAGGAAAATTTATTCAATTTAGATGGATCGGTTTGGTTTAAATAATATTGGCATGACAAAGGATTTGAAAAAGAAATTTCGTTGAGTCGAACGTCATCAGGTGGGGAAGTAATGATGGTGGAATTTTGCTCTAATGGCACTATAAAAATAGTGCGCGCTCTGACCAGTATTAATTTAATTTCCTTTTATATACATTCCCTAGCAAAATTATAAACTTACCATTACTTTTTTTATAAAAATGTAGTCCATGTTACAACAAAAATTATATAAAGCAAAGTTGCGAACGTTTTACTAAATTTTTAAAATTTCATTGAAGCTTTGAACTTTTTAACCAGCATTTTTAGAAATTGTCTAGGCTTGCAGTTAAAGACCATTGAATTTCGGTATGCAAGTGACTACAAAATACCGTTGATTTTTTACAATGTTTTTCGCTGAGCTGTCACGCTTTTTCTTCCATACAAAATACGTGCTTATTTTTATAATAAAAATTTGTTCATGAACTAAAACATGCATCAGTAGCATCGAAATATTTTGCGAGTTTCATGAATGGATTTAGGAATGACCGAACAGTTGAGTGGAATTATCAAAGATGTCGATCATTCGGCTATAATTTTTTTTATAATAATTTTTTTTTATAATAGTTTTTTTTTTATAATAATTTTTTTTTATAATAGTTTTTTTTTTATAATAGTTTTTTTTTTATAATAATTTTTTTTTTATATTTTTTTTTTATAAAATTTTTTTTTTATAATAAATTTTTTTTTTATAATAATTGTTTTTATAATATTTTTTTTTTAATAATTTTTTTATAATAATTTTTTTTTATTATCTTAAACCACGCGTATATTCTACACCCCTCTATCTAAACACTCTAATTCAGTCCGCATTCTTTTTTTTTGCTGCGTTCAATAAGAAAATTTCGCGGTGGTTCACAAATGCTCGCTCAAATGTATCGGCTGTTATAAAAAGGTGAATATCGTTTTTTTTTCGTATGCTCACTATTAACAGCTTGAACTGAGACTTAAAGCCGAGTCTGTTTTTAAGCTGATGTGCCTGTTTATACTTTTGAATTTTTTAAGTTGAACTGGTCTATCACTGCATGCTGCCCCATTCTTCTAGTCTTTCTCCTATAAAATTGTGCACATTTCCATTGTAATTTTTACTTACATTCGTTCTATTAAATTATTGTTGCACTTTGTATTAGCTTACCATCAGCGTAGCACCACCAATGCCCAGCCATGCAACATTCCCGTACATAAAGTCTGCGAAAAATTGCCATCTTTGTTGCTGCTTGCATTTACATTAGGCGCACAAACAACTTGTGGCTCACCATTATGCTACTTTTTTTTTGTACTCACCTACTAGCACTTAAATTTTCATGGTAATTCTTCTTCTACTTTGCGTGCCTTGCATACAAATCGCCATTACTGCGAAGGAGTTGCTGTTCAGTCGACCGCGACACGCTGCTCCACAACTTAAGAATTTCAATGCTTCAGATTTTCTAAATGTTCTACTACTCCACTATTCCATTACTCCTATATTCCACATAGCTTTGTTTTTTTTCTCACTCTTGGAGTCGCTCGATCTATGCCGGTAATTATTACGATTTTTGTATATATTTGCATTGCATTTAATGTGTGCTAATAGTTTCTAAAAATATTTAAGAAGTGAAGTGAACTATGTATGCCGTTCTAATAATTTATGTTTAAAAATTTTTTAATTTATTTACTGATATGTACAGTGGTGGTCACAATAAAGCAGGCGGCCAGCTATTACAAAGTTTTGACGATTTCTTAATTTTATTTTATTTTTTTTCAATTTTTTAGATATCTTGAAATTTTCAGAGATTTTTAGCGCAGGAGTTATTGCATCACGCTAGGAAATGTTATTAATAAAAATGTTAGCGAAAAAATTTAAAAAATATTAGCTCTTAATAGACTGAATTTATTTAGTTTTAACTCTCGTATTCCATGTATAAAAAGGCACTGCTGGCGAGTTATAAGTGGAGAGATTTTCAAAAGATTTATTTTACAAAAGTTTTAGAGGGTTTTTAAACCCAGTAGCTAAACAAATATCCTTCGAACATTACTAATTAATAGGTATATCATGGATTAGATTTTAAGCTCTCTTCAACATTTCATCTCTATCACAAATATCATAAAACGTATGAGAATTATAAATTAAAAATATTGTTGAATGAACTCTTTAAATTGGCCTTTCTCTGCTTGTATAATTTGAAAGTGTACTAGTATTTCGCAGAACAGAGTCGTTTATTTTGCATAAACTGTATCAATGGCGCTTAAAATAAATTTCCTAATAGTACAGCTAATACATATGTATGTACTACAGCCGTGATGATCTGGGTCCAATCAACGTGTGGAGTTAATGTATCTCAGCAATTGCCTGCCTTGTATTTAACTCTGTGGTATCACTCAGATCTTACGAAACTTTTGAACTCATGAACTTGCACTCGCTTCCCAGACTCTTTCCAGAGCAGCTTTTACGGACGTTGTTTTCGGCCCACTTAGCATTTTCGCTCACTAATTTGGCCTGCTAGCCGGTAATGAGCTTACAGATGGCGATCGGCAGGCCCTCCCACTTTTAGGCAGACTGAAAGTGTAATGAAACTGCATTTTGTTGCAAGCTCGTCTGACATCTCATTCCCTTTAAGGGGTAAATGATAGCCCTACACAGTTTTGGAGCTGCTTGTGACAGAGTGAAGCGCCTTCAGGCCTTCAGGCCCCCTTGGCTATCTGAAAATATGAAAATGTTTTTATTCGTGACTACTCTCGATCGCAGGCATTCACCAGCTTCCTATACTGACGTCAATTTGGCGGTTGGTGGCGGAACGACGATGTGCGTGAAATGAAGTTAATAACTTTCCTTTTTCGAGCAGACTAAATTTGTTGGCTAATTCCCTTAACAAAACCTAGCTGTAATTGGATAAATTTGAGGATAAATTAGCATTAAATGCAAACAATTTCTTTATTTGGCGTGCCATTACTCCCATTCTTATTTGTAATTATGTTCACAAGCTGCCGAAGATCGCCTGCTGCTTACCGCTTACCGCTTTTACTTTGAATGCATTAGTCATACGAAAATCGCGACGTGCACATAAGGTTCCTCTCTACTTCAGAAATACTACCTACTACCAATTCGAGCTACCTACATATGTATATGTATGAATAAGTATATACGTAAGTGTATATCAATTTGTTTAAGTATTCAGCATTGTGTGTGTTTGTGTGTGAGCGCATGTGTGTGTGTGTTAGACAGTAGTTTTGCAAGATTTCAACTGAAGTTCATTTACCTTTCTTGACGTCTCCTTACTAAGTGGCATTCGCATGCTGTTTGCCTTCTTTCTACTCGTCCATTGCTGCACGCCCGTTCATCCACTCACTGGAAAAGCCAGAATTTACGCAATCAGACTTTGTTTTGATTTGCCACGATAATGTCTCGCCTGCTTTTTTGGCTCATCTTACTAAACATTGCTGCTATACAATTCGATTGGATATACAATACGTGTATTTGATAATTTCGACCAAATTCATATGTTTATGATCACAAATGGTGTGGACTCCGGCTGGCGGCACTGATTCATACAAGTACAAATACTTATAATACATATTTATACGTAGCTATAGCTGCATACTTATTATTCACTTGAGAAATTACTACTTTCTTTCTGTTCTCGATTTCCTAAGTCGCTTAGTCATTGAACGTCAGCAATTCGACAGTGGCGTCAAATCGACTAGACGGGTTCAAGTTGAAGCTGATAAGTAGAGGGTGTGCAAGTGGGTGAAAATACTCGTTATTAGTATTCAGATATTTCAATTTTTTTTCAACCGGAGATTTATACTCATACATGTTTACATATGAATGCCTGCGCATACTCGTACTTAGTTTCGCTCGATCGCAACTTGCAGATATCGATACAAAGCGTGTGCTTATACTAGATATAACTAAATTTATTCAGATATTACAGATGAAGCTCCTCGCATCACATCGACACAAACTAAATATTAGGGTGATCAAACCTTTTTTCGTGTTCAAGTATTTTTGCAATTTTGTCCCCAAGTTTGGTTAAAGTGGTGACAGATTCACCGCAAGAGAAAGTGTCTATGTTTTCTTAGTGTGAGTCTTTCAAGCAAGAGCTACCATTTTAGCTTTGTGGGTTCTTTTTTTTTGAACAGCTGCAGGAATTGGATATCTTTTAAAAGATTTTAAATAAAAAATTTGGAATTTACGAAAATTAGCTCAATTTGCTCGAGAGCCTTAAAAAAATAATCAAATTCCACTACTAAAGTTCTGGATCTGTGAAAATTCGGAATTTCGTAAAACTATGCATATTTTCCGTCGCTACAACTGAGGGCTTGGAATACAAAATTTCATTTAACAGCTTTCGGTTCGCTCGCTACAGGACATAAAAACATCAGTGTAAGTTTATCCCAGTCATTCAATTGAAAATATCGCTGATGTAATTGAACAACAGAATTTTTCAGTTGAATGGCGTTCACGGTTTATCGAGATATGCCAAAATACTTTTTTTCACCTATTTTTAAAGGGTTGCTTTTTATAGTTTGCTCTCAATAATGAGAACACTTTAAAATACTAATGAAAATGGCTTTATTGATTTTCAAAATATTATCCTTCGAAGTCAAAACACTTCTGTATTCGGTTGAACCAATTTTTATAGCACTTTTGCTACTCAGAAGTGGATACCTCTTGCTACTTCTTCAGGAGTTGGAAGACGTTGACTTCGCATTTTATTTTTGATGTTTGATGTTCAGGAACAAAAAGAAATCATTAGGTGGCAAAAACTGTCTTGTATAAGCCGATACATGACAACTCGCATTGTTTTGGTGAAGGATTATTCGTCTTCAGCGGCTGGACAACAAAAGCTTGAAATCCTCATATTTTCGATTGCAATTTTGTTTTGGGCCCATATGCATAGATCTAAGATTCTTCACCTGTTGCGAGGTCATATACCCTATGATCAAAAAGTACCGGGAAGGTGATGTTGACTGTTTTCATCGATTGCCAAGGCGTAGTGCACCATGAGTACCTTCCATCGGGCCAGACAGTCAATAAAGAATATTATTTATCCGTTTTGAAGCGTTTGAGAGATGATGTATGTCGCAAACGGTCGTAAATGTGGGCAAACAATTCTTGGATTTTGCATGATGATACGCACCATCGCACCGAGCCCAAATTGTGCTGGATTATTTGACCAAACACCAAGTAAATACCATCGTGCAGCTACCGTATTCACCTGATATGGCCCCGTGCGACTTCTTTTTGTTTCTCAAGTTGGAGTTACCACTTCGAGGAAGTAGATTTCAGTCGATAGAGAAGATCAAAGTGAATGCGACCAAGGAGCTGAAGACCATCCCATCGTCGGCCTATAAGGGGTGCATGGAAGACTGGGTTAAACGTTGTCACATGTGTGTTGCTGCAGACGGGTCATATTTTGAAGGAGATAAACTAAATTTTTCTGAAATTTAACTCTATTTTGTTTTATTTAAACATTCCCGGTACTTTCTGATCATAGGGTATGTCTTTTAGATCACAGCGGCTGAATTCCTTTAACATTTCTGTACACCAATCGACACGAGTCCTTTTTTTTGGCAATTGTCAAATCATGCGGTATCCACCGAGAATCTATTTTTTGGACCCAAAGATGTCCCGATCTGACGATATGTTAGGGAACGCACAGCATGGATTGCTGCTGGCGACCCTATTACAAAGCAACACTGGTATTAGTGACTCTTGTACAGGTATTTTCTCTCGCGAAACTAATTCATATTCTGAATTTAAACTAAGCATGATAATATCTGAACTTCGTAAATAAACGATTTTTCGGAATATCTAGACCACTGCTTGAACTATAGCTAAGAACGCACCGGATGGCCTCATAATTGTGAAACAAAATCCATCAATCATCGATCGGCAGGATGTTTAGGAGTTGAAAAATTAAGAAAAAGCATACACCGGAGGCGGCCACCTAGCCGAATGGGTTAATGCGTGGCTACCGTTCGGAATTCGGAGAACGCAGATTCGAATCTCCGTGAAGCACCAAATGTTGTTTCTAATAGCGGTCGTCCCTCGGCTGGCAATGGCAAATCTCCGACTGTATTTCTGCCATGAAAAAGCTCCTCATAAAAAAGTCATTCGGAGTCGGCTTAAAACTGTAGGTATCTCCATTTGTGGAACAACATCAAGGTGCACGCCACAAATAAGAGCGGACGCTCGGCCAAACACCTAAAAAGGGAGCAAGCCCAAAATATTTATATATATATACAAACATATCCACCAGAGTTTCATACTGTACTTATTCAAAAATAAAAATTATTCTATTATTCTAAAAATAATCGATCACCCTATTAAACATAAAACATTCGCAATAATTTACTTCAACATCAGCGTGATATTACCATAAAACGTTCAATAACTATTCCACGCTTTATCTGTTCGTCTATCGCATGCATTTTACGACAAATGATATTTTTTGCGCTTTATTGTTTTCAATTGCTGTGTATTGAATGTATGCTTGCCTGACTGACTCTCCCACCGCAATCTATTGTGGTCTATTGCAATATTGTTTTTTTCTGTTTTCTGCATTTGTTTTGACAAGTGCATTGAGTTGTCATCGTATCCAATGTGCCAGCGCTTGTCACCCTCCGCTTTGTTGTAGTATTTTATTGCTACAGTCCTCAGCTCATGAGCGTTTCATTTGTAAACTATTGCATAGCACTTTTGTAGTGGGCAGATATCATATTCATCACTATATAGTACATATATGAAATTTTAGTGCGCGTGTGTTCGTAATTCTTCTTCTGCTAAAGGACTTGAACGATTTTGAACGTATATGTATTAGTTACATTAGACAAAATAGTTTTGCAAAAAATTAGTCCGCCAGGTGGTGCTTTTGTCGATATACGTGGTTTGTTCAAAAAATAAGGTGAATGTTACAAATTTCGCGGGCTACGTTCATTCGACTTTCGATTATTTTTTTTTTATGTTGGTACACTCGTCTCGAAGAGCGGTTTCAGCAATGTAGCATGTTTAGTTTGCTTGTGTATTCGGCGATTTTCTGCTATCGACTCTTGGCTCTCCTGGACTCTTCCTTTGTGACGATTGGGCTTTGGTTCCGATGTCATAACCATATACTCATGATTCGTCACCACCTATGACCCTTTTGAGCAAATCTGGCTGATGGTTGACGTCGTTCAACAATTCCTGAGATATGCTCATTTTCGAGGATTCTGTACCCTCATAAATACCTAAACCATAAATACCTATACCATAAATATCTATACCTATATAATTGGCGCTTATATCCCTTTGTTGGGTGTTTGGCCGAGCTCCTCTTTCTATTTGTGGTATGCGTTTTTCCACAAATGGAGGGACTGACAGATGGTTTTGTATGAGGAAATTCTTCATGGCGGAAATACACTCGGAGATTTGCCATTGCCGTCGTTATTGGGAGAAAAAAGTCCTATCATCACCTGTTTTAGAATAAGGAACCTTATCCAATAATATAAATGTCAGCAACGGAATGCAGAAAATTACAACCTGGATTAATGTTTTATTACATGACATGTAAATTTGTTTATTTTGTTTGAAATAAAATGACTTAGTAAAAAGAAATGACTTTTTATTAACGTCTAAAGTAAATTAAAAATAAAAAATGAAAAAAATAGAAAAAATAAAAAAAAATAAAAAATGAAAAAAATAGAAAAAATAAAAAAAAATAAGAAATTGAAAAAATAGAAAAAAACAAATAGAAAAAAATAAAAATAGAAATAGAAAAAAAATAAAAATAGAAAAAAAATAGAAGTAGAAAAAAAATAGAAGTAGAAAAAAAAATAGAAATAGAAAAAAAATTAAAATGAAAAAAATCAAAAAAGTAAAAAAATAAAAAAAATATATAAAAAAAAGAACATTTAAAAACTTAATTTTGTTTTTCAAAATTGTCAATAATTTTATAAATTCTCTTTGAAGTTTTAAGGGGTTAGCGGTAGTCAAACTCCCGAAAAATTGATGATTTTCAATAATTTTTTTTTGCTAGTCAATTGCTTTTGTTTTTCAAAAATAAAAACATAACATTAATACATCATGTTTCGACTTGACTTTAGCAAAATTTCAAAAAAACAAGATTAATAATTGTAAAAGTTATCGCTGTTTGTGTGTACCCCGTTTCTCCAGAAGCCACTTGCGGTGATCATCACAAGTCCTTGGAGATTCATCTAAAATCAATCGGGCAAGAGAAATTAGTTTTATTAATAGATTATCTTGTGCCTGATGCTTTCTTCAAAACTATCAATATGGCGGCCTTAGGAAATATTTTTCAGATTTTCTAGAAAAAAACCGACAATTAATTATTGAAAAAAAAAAATCCTTCGATCAGACACGCGTATTTTATGTTTTTCAAAAGCAGTATACATTTTATTGAAATCTATCAAGCGGCTTTTAAGTTACAGTGATCACTAGTTCAAAAAACATAGTTTTGAGAAAAACGCATTTAAAGTTTTGCTATTGATTTATGTAGAGTTATACGAATTATTTAATTACTTACACTGTGTCATCTATTCCCGGGCCATATAAGAGTTCTGCAGCCGTCATAGCAGCTTCCGAAATACAGATTTGCTGTTGCCTACGTAGCATTCTACCTTCTCAAGTGTTATCGTTAGCGCGCTTATCTGCCACTTTCATACGCAGCTGCTGTTAGCTACTCGCCCGAGCGCCCTTTGTTAATTGTTGTTTAACTCGAAAAGTATTTGTCTGACTCACTTCAAATTTTTACACAACATTGTTAAGATCTTATTTTATTGTTGAAAAAATGCAAAAAAAAAATTAATTTTTTGAAAATTCTGACTATCCCTAACCCCTTAAAGGAAATTTCACGTATGTATAAAGACTTCAGTGGCCATATGGATCAGAGCGACTAGAGTGAACTCGATCAAGCTCTGTTCCAACATAAACACATAACATATCAATTATACCCATTTACAATTTTCTCTCTGCTATTATCGCAGCTCCAACATAAACCACCCTTAGAATTAACGACGAATTGGGGATTGTGATGTCCACAATAGAGCCTTTGATTATAGTCTATGTATAGATTTCTCAAATATTTCTTTTTTGCCCAAAAGCAGGTACAGAAAGACGCTTCCGTGTACTCAAACGCGCTATATAATTACCTACTTAAATGTACATACATATGTAAACATATACATACATACCTACATATGTATGTACAGGCAACTAAATAACTTTAATCGCCAGTTTAACGTATTTTCATAGTTGACATTCCTTTAGCTTCTGTACGGGAATTCTCAGCTTCTACAAAAGCTGATTGTCACTGTTGGCACCGGCAATGCCACCTTTAGCAGTACCAGCGGCACGAGCAGCACCACCACCACCACCACCACCGCCTTTCATCAACCAGTCGTCCGTCACTCACTCAGCCACTCATTCAATTTGGAATGAAATATGTCAAGTCTATAATTTCATGTTAATAACCAAGAATCCATATATGTATGAGCGAGCACCAACAAAAACGGCAACGAACACAGCTCAATATGCTAACATAAATGGCACAACAACAACAAAAAAGAAGTTATAAGCTTGTACGTATTTGAAGCGGAGTCTTGAGCGAAAGAGGCGGAATGCGGGGAGCTTTGTTCTGAAATGAACTGGTATGTGAGTAGAATTGCTAAGGCGTTAGAGCTAAGAAAGCAATGCAAGCGTTAACAAAGAACCTGAGCACAAATGCCGGCAAAAGCCAAAGAAATACTTGCACGTGAGTGTGTATGCATAGGGAATGAAATGAGAAACATCACAAAAAGTTGGTGTAATAATACGTATTACACATGCATGTATGTATGTGTGTATGTAAACTAATATTACAATTGTTAAATAAAGTAATGTGAAACTATGGCGAAAAACAGTTAAGCATGGCATTGAACTCAATACAAATACTCGTAAATCTATTCAAACACCGACTGATGTCTGGTGTCTGGGTATCAACATGCATGAATTTTACTTAGTAAACATTAGGTGTTTACATGCACACTCGTACACACATACGCATACATATGTAGAAATGTTGATGATGCGTGAGGAAGACAACAAGAAGGAAGGTCATAAGTTAATATGTAGAATTATAGCTGCCGCAACTGGCGAACAGTTTCTTTTCTTCTAAGCTATGGCGAATTCTTAAGATTTTTAAATTGGGGTGCGCATATGATTTGACTTTGTCTTATAAGTTGCCCTGTTCTATAGTTTAACGAACCTTTTACAGTAAAGTTAAAATTTAGGCATCGCTAGGCTATCTACAATAGAGTAATAACCCTCAAAAAGGTAACTAAATATGTATTTATTCTGATATCCCTAGGCTCACTGGCGTAAGAGATTCGTCGTAGAATATCTTGACTTCCATTTTGGTCGCTTGGTTAGAGGGTCTTAGAATGTAATTGAATGGCTGTACGAGCTGGCTAGATGCAAGATACTCTTGCGGTGGTTTCTATGTGTGAAGGCAGAGTGCGGGTTCTGGGCTACTTGTGTTTTCAGCTGGATAGATGAATCTCAGCAAGCGCCGAGCAAAGAAAGTACTGGCGTTCAGTGGTGCAAAAAGCGCCTAGTCACGTGTGTAGCAAAGACGATTGAGGGAGCTGCGAAAAGCCGTAAGAATCGTCAATGTTGCGTTTTTTAACCGTACACTGTTCGTTGAATATTGTTGTGAACTTTGAGCACTTAACAAAAAAAAATCTTTTCGAGAATTTTCAATCACATATCGGAAAAATGCTTAATTTTGTTAATTATAAGAAACATTTTTCAACAGAAAATTTCTTTAAAAAAACATCAAAAACTTTAATTTTTCTAGTACGTGGCTGTATTTTCAACATATGAAGTCGCGGGTACATTATTTGGCCATAGAAAAGAAGATTAGGCGGTGCGGTCAGGCTTTCGAGTAGAGTTAAATTTTTAAGGCGTTCTTATGGGAAATTATGATTGAGTATGAGTATGATTTAGAAGCCAGAGGATCAACAGCAGATTCTCCAAGGAGACAAAAAAACCATAACACTGGTGCCAACATAAAACGTATATGCAAATATTCTTAGAATTAAAATTATATTATATATTATACAGGGTTTTATTGAAAAGTAATGTGCCTTCCCGCGCGGAGCGTCTGCCAGTCGATCAACCGAATCAGCTGGTGGGGGAAAATGATCGTTGGACCTTCCCCTTCCACTACAAACCGGTCCCAGTTCGCTGGCAACAAAAAATAAGGCTCATTACTTTTGAATCAAACCCTGTATATATAATAACCCCCTAAAAAAAATTCAAAGGTCAGCTTTCAAATCACAGATACACAAATATGCTTTTGTCTTTTCTACCGGACTCCGTTGCCCGATAGCGTGGTTTCCTATGTCGATTTACCATACGAAACGGGGATTTTGGCAACTCGCGTTGTCACGACAGTCGGTGTTCCCACGACAGTCGGCTCTACGCAACCGGAACGACGTGGATTTATATCCAGCCAAGGATTGTCACTTCAGCAGTATATGTATGGAGAATGTTTATGCTTCTATAGTAACAACAACAACAACCACTAATTGTGCACTTATATATTTTTTGTTTCTGCCTCCTCTACCAGAATCTTTTACCGGAGCCTTGTTCGCTGGTAAAATGTTTGATTTTGTAGTGTAGTGTTATGTCCATTTTCATCGTCCGTGTATCGATATTTTCAGATGCAACATGCAAATACTTCTTTTTGTGGTTCTTGATTTGATGCTGATGTTTTTCTGAGTTTCATTGCGTTGCTTTGAGAATTTCTTAATTTTTTTACAAGTTTACGACTTGCTTATGTCATTTCATTAATAAAACAAAATAAATAATTGGCGCACACACTTCACTTAGGTGTTTGGCCGAGCTCCTCCTCCTATTTGTGGTGTGCGTCTTGATGTTGTTCCACAAATGGAGGGACCTACAGTTTCAAGACGACTCCGAACGGCAGGTATTTTTATGAGGAGCTTTTTCATGGCTGAAATACACTCGGAGGTTTGCCATTGCCTGCTGAGGGGCGACCGCTATTAGAAAAATGTTGTTTTTTTATTAATTTGGTTTTGAGATTCGAACCAACGGTCTCTCTGTGAATTCCGAATGGTAATCACGCACCAACCCATTCGGCTACGGCGGCCGCATCATTTCATTAATAGTGCTTCATTTTAATCATTTATTTTCAATTTTACTTATGATTCGACTTGTTAATTGTTGTCATTATGTTTCAACGATTTTATTTACTAAAAGGAAGCAACAAAACAATAGACATTTAATAAATATTTTATTGATGCCTCTCAACGCTTCATTCTTCATTTGTGCGTGCTGTTATTGCTATTGTTGGCATGAATATTAGAAACAATTTTGAAAATTGCTAAATTGATAACTCGCATTGGATTCAATTGGCTTGAATTGTACGCAACTAGCAAAATATACGAAGTAACTTCATTGCTAATTTTTATAGTGCTGAATTTAAATTTGACTGTTGTCAACCAATTGACGAATTTTTGTTACTATTTCGCTTATTTGCGAAACTATTATCTGCAGCGATACACTTATCAACCACTTCAAGAGGCTTAACAGAAATAAATATTTATTAACAATTCAGAGAATAATATGCTGGGGCGTTGTTATCGTCTTTAGGTTGCGCACCTCTTTTTTATTTTTAGGCGCACAAAGTGTTTTGCATTATTTATTTTCTTAGGCCATGTTTCGTGCTTTTCATTTAAGTACAGAGGAATCGAATCAAGATTGGCTGAAGGGTGAGCGAGGGTGGTCGAACAAAAAACATTGCAGCATTTATAACGCATGCATTCTGGTAAGTTTCACCATCCATAACGATGACTTACATAATGCACTCACCGTCCGGGCTAGAGGACTGTCCTAGTAGCGTTGGACTTGAAGAAGGCTTTCGACACAGTCAGCCATTCCCCGCTACTAGATGACATTTACCAGTCGACATTCCCGCCAGGGCTGAAGAGGTTGTCCGCCAACTATCTAAGCGGTCGTCACTCGTCAGTGATTTTTCGTGACCATACATCTAAACAGAAGAAGATTAAGCAAGGTGTTCCGCAGCGTAGTGTCCTTTCACCCTTGCTGTTCAACTTCTACATCTCGAAACTCCCTCAGCCAGCAGAAGGAGTCTCCCTGGTCGCATACGCTGACGACTGCACTGACATCGATGGCCTGTGTTCCAAAGTTAACAACAACTATCTCACCGACCTTTCTCCCTTTTTCACTTTCCCCCACTAAGTCCACTGCGACCCTCTTTACCACCTGGACAATAGAGGTCAAACTGCCCCTCAAGGTAAAAGCCTATGACACACCAATTCCGACGGTAAACAATCCCAAAATTTTGGGTGTAACCTTCGACAGTTTGCTCTCCTTCTCTGCGCACACAACCGCCATTGCCACTAAAGTCCAAAATCGCAACAAGGCCCTCAAATCGCTTGCCGGCAGCACTTGGGGCAAAGACAAAGAATTGTTGGTATCGACATTTAAGACGATTGGCCGGCCGGTTCTTAACTATGCTGCGCCTGTCTGGGCGCCTGGAACCAGTGACACGCAGTGGACGAAGCTCCAGACATGCCAAAACACTGCCATTCGGACAGCGGCGGGCTGCAACCTGATGCCCCCAATACAACACCTTCACAACGAGGCCAATATGCTACCTGTTGAGGAGCATAACAAACTGCTCAGCAAACAATTCCTGTTAGGGTCCTACCATGGGTTTCATCCTTGCAGACACCTGCTTGAGCCGGAGCCGCCTCCCAGGCATGTTAAAACGACACCTACTGGACTAAGCCGACGAGATCCAAGACAAAACAAACAGGCACCTACTGGACCAGCCAGTGTTTAGACAGACATTAAACGACATTCACCGGGAGACTGTTACCACCTTCATAAGCTCCCGCCCAGTGAATGCCGTAGTCGGAGTCCAACCACAACCCATTGCAGATGAAGAGCTCCAGCGTCCCCGTGTGACCCGCGTAACACTGGCAAAATTACGTTCTGGATATTGTAGAAGGTTAAACTCCTACTTATCCAGAATTAACCGCGACATACCAAACTTATATCCGGCATGTGAAGGCACCCCGCACGACACTAACCACCTTTTCACATGCCCTTTAAAACTCACTCATCTAACACCCCTCTCCCTCTGGACCCAACCTGTCGAAACAGCATGTTTCCTGGGCCCACCCAGAAAAGAAATCAAAACACAAAATAAGTACTGTAATTTACGCTCCTCATAAAAAATAACTGCCGTTCGGAGTCGGCTTAAAACTGTAGGTCCCTCCATCTGGGGAACAACAACAAAATGTATATATATACAGTCTGTGTCAGGAAAAAGGAACCGCGATTATTCACGAAGTATAAAAGTTATATATTTAAACATTTTTTACATGAAAGTATATACAAAACTACACGCCGCAATAACTCAATAAGCCGTGTAGTTTTCATCGTTGTCGAGTATAGCCTGGCATTTTCTTCATGCTTTGAACCAGCTTTTCTGCGTAGCTCGCCGACAGAAAGGACTAGATTTTGCGAACTTGACGCACGAGTTGCTTTAAATCATGGACTTGCCTTCCGGCGAGATGTGTTTTCATAGTTCCCCACACTTTTTCAATGGTGTTGGCGTCTGGAGACTGGGAAGGCCAGTCCAATACTGTGGCGCCATTTTCTTGTTTTGTTGTTTCTCAATGTGTTTTTCTGAGAGCAGTGGTTTTGATGATGTGGACGGTAGGATAAGTTCGCCTCCTTCAGTCGACGTTCGATGGTATTGATACTCACATCTATTCCCTTTTTAGCAAGAACCGATCATGCTTGGCGTAGTTACAAAGAAGGGTCCCGCTTAAAAGGTTGGACGATCACTTTATCCTGCTTTTTTGTCGTCACTCGCTTCAAGCCACGCTCGGAAAAGACATCAACATTTTTGTACACCTTATACAGCTGATTCCGCATCACAACAAACTTTTTTGATTTTTTAATTACTTTTGCAGCCGCGGCGTAAGATAATTTCGGCCCTTTCGAATGCGTGCATAAAATACCGCCTCAAAACGCTTCGCGTACTTCTCACTTTTTGTTTGGTTGCGTTTACGGGAAAGTTTCGAACGGCACTAACCTGAGTTTGCACTGCCATCGTAGCCCTTGAGTGAGACTATTGCGTAGCAAAAAGCAGAACGAAATATATCTTGAAGTTACAAGAAACAAATCGTTTCGTTTCTTCTGACAGACTGTATTAATTAAAATTTTACCAAAACAATTATTTCAATTCACATTAATGAAATTAGCCTTTACATATTTTCTGCTTTGACTTATTTCTGGGATTGAAGTTGAATTTCGAGCTTTGGTGTATTAAGCGACTAATAATAGAATTTTATGACAAATAGTTTTGTTGCACATTTTAACCCGTTATATCCCTCAGTTATGAGCATTGTTTGCACTTGCCCACAAAAATAGCAAAAAAACCCCATCTCTTGAGGAGTTAGAGTGTTAAAATGTTCCATAAAAATGTTCCCCGTTGCTTTTTACATAACATAGAACAGTGAATTTTAGGAATGTGCAACAGGCTGAAAACTTCGGCTCCCTTTTAAATAATTCAGGTGTTAATTTATAGATGTATATTTTTGTTCGTTATTTTTTTATTGTGTGTTGTAGAGTGGAATATAACTGATTTCGTTTTATTGATAAATTTCGATTATTAGATTTTTTATGCAGAAACTAATAATTGTACATCAATAAATATCCATAACGTACTTGTACTTATTTGTTGTTTTTCGCTTACTTTATTGTGGCATGTTCCAGCGAAGCTATTGAATATGAAATCACCACAAAATAAAAAAGAAGGAAAACCACCAACAACGACTATAATGAAATTTCAGGCGGTAGACAGACTTCAAATATCTCCTTAACAGCAACACACATGTACACAAATACATATATGTATGTATGCAAACATATTTATGTACATTCAACACATATCCACAGGCGTTAGTCTAATAACAGATGCAGGCTACCGCTCTAATGGATATGGATGAGTTCTCATATGCTATTCATCTCTATTTCCAATTTGTCTGCTGCCTTTGTGTCTGTGTACCGCACACAATTCTTGCTTATCTATGTATGTGCTTACTTTATCTTCACTCATGGTATCTACTTTCAAGTTCAATCTTTCTAGCAATTGAGGGTAATAACACTTTAAGGCGCTGCGATTGGCCTCTTATTTATGTATTTATGTACTTAGTTCCCTTACATGCACTTGTACACATGAATGTATGTATGTACATATGTGGTTGGTTATGTAGCTCGTCTATTGCTCGCTTTGCCACATTGATTGCACGTCCAGAAAGCGTGTCACGCCCAAAATGGTTGCAGTAACGCACCGGCTCCACGAGTCGTAAGAGTCCACTGACCGCGAACTGTGGTCGTTTGCTATTGGTATCGGTCATTGGTTGCTCGGTTGATTGCTCTTTTCTTTCGTTTGCCGCCGATTTGTGTGACTGGGTAGTTAATTTTTTCATGCACTTACCAGTGTCATTATTATTATTATTGTCTGAAGTCTGTTGCTGATGTGTGATCTTATGTCTTATTATTAACTTCAATTAGTTGGCTCCCGCACGCTTGATTGATGGCATCAACATTATATGGTTCGTAAATTATTTGCAAATTCTTCGAGCATTTAGAAGTGTCACGGGTGATGTTATTTATTTATTTCTCTTTATTTTTTTATTTTATTCATCTTTTATTTATTACTCACTGTCCATTATGGATTGGAAATTATATTTGAGATCCCCTGAATTCTGTATTAAAGTGTGAAAGGTTTCAACATCTTCTGCAATTTCTTTCTCATCTAGTTATTTCCCATCAAAAGGAAAAAGTTCCTTTGTAAAGAAATCCTAGGATATTTATCATGTCAAGTGAGCCAAGTATTTTGGGCTTTTGGCATACATTTTTTAATTTGTTAATTTGTAGGCCTGAGTAGAATGAGTTTTTTAGTTGGTTTAGAATTTTTAAAGTGAAATATCTTTGGTGATTTTTAACATTTTCATAACTTTTTTGAATTTTTTTTTTTTAGAATTTTTGACTATTTTTTTTATAAGTTTTTATAATTTGTTTTACGTTTTTTATATTTTTTTAATATTTTGTTCTTTTTTTTTTATAAACTTTTTTTTTAATTTTTTATAAATTATTTTTTTATTTATTAAATTTTTATGAGTTTTGTTTTTTCAATTGTGTTAACGTTTTTTATGTAATTTAAAAAAAATAGTTAGTTTTTTAATTTTTTTTAAGTGTTTTTTTTTTTAATTTCTTAGGATAAAATATATAAAAAATAAATATTTGTTTTTAATTTTTTTAATACATTTTATGTCAGCATTCCTTGCAAGTTTCAAAATGAGAATTCCATAACTCGGTGTGTGAATTGACGATACGAGCGCAAGAAGGAGCAGGATCTGTGCCGGTCTGGACAGCATTAAACAATGTGTCCCGGTCGGAAATTGCTTTTGTGTCTTGTAGAGTGGATGCCCTGGCTTACTAAGACAAACTGTTTCAATACCTTCGTCCGCTTATAATGCATTAGGAAGATAAATAAATCATATTCAAACAGGGCAACGCACCTATTCCCACGTCAAACTCTACAAAGACAGTTTGTCATGGTCAGTCTTAAACCCATACTTGTGCTTTGATAGACAACTTGTGCGGAGCGGTTAAGGAGATTCTCCCGTCCTTAGCGCATGGAAAGAATTTGAATCTCGTTAAAAATATTCCTCGTCGATTATTGGCCGTGATGGGAAATAAGAGACGGTCTAAATAATAAACAAACCTACGGCTACCTGACTACTGTATTATGTTTCAAGTTAATACCTAAAAAAGAGGCTGCATTATGGGCCAGGGACCCATTTGTTGTAGCACAACCGATCACTATCTTGCTCCGACAGTAAAGCTGTTATAAAATCTGTATAGCGCAACAATACTTCTACCAAAGTGGCAATTGAATGTAAATTATTTCTAAAGGGGCACAGAGACGTTCCTGGGAGTTGAATCGCAAACGAGCTAAGAAGGGAACTAATATTGAATCTGTCAACTCTGTCCAGTATGTGGGTATTCAATTATCCTCAAGCAAGCTCTGGATCAGGTTGGTCTACACCGCGCAGGCCAACAATAGATGGGACACGGGCCTACATGTGAGGTAATTTGATAGCTAGAAGGAAGAACTAGGTTTCTCATCAATCTTCACCGGCCTTATATTAATACAGTGGTTGACATCATCATTGGGCACTGCCTAATGGGGATACACATGAAGCGAATGGGGTTTCCCTGTAATAACGTCTGTTGCAGCTATAAGGACGAGGAGGAGAACGAGTGACGTTCCCACGATAGTCGGTTCTACGTAATCGGAACGGCCCGGATTTATATCCCCCAAAGGACTGTCACTTAAGCAGCATTCCCCGTCCATGTATGGGGAATGTTTATGCTGCTACAACAGCAATAGGAGGAGTTGGAGAGTGTTGGACACTTTCTCTGCCACTGTCCTGCTCTCACCAGAACCCGATATCACTGTCTAAATCCACACTTCTTTGGATGACTGGCAGACTTGAAATCTGCAACCATCGACAATTTTTGATAATTTATCAGAGAAACAAAGTGACTAATGCCTAAACAAGTGGCATCACCATGGATCTCCAGCCTAATTGGGCCCCTTTACATTCTGATGGAGGGTGGCAACCACTGTAACCTAATGGGAATGCCAGCCACTCCACAGATATTATTACCCAAAGTTAGTGCGCCTATAATTCTTCTCCGCAACATAAATTCACTTCGTTTGTGGAATGAAACTGAAGATGCTTTAGATAAAAAATTTATTGTTCAAAATTATCAATGGAATTAACTGGCAAATTGAAAGAAGCGGGTATTTTTTATTTCAAGAATTCATATCACCCGCATTTGGATTGTGGCGCTTACAGCTCCCTATACCGTCTTGAATTCATTAACGACAGCAAACAAAGCTCAAGGCCTAATCACTAAAAGTCGTCTGCGGATTAAATCTGTGGAATTTGTATTTTTCACAAGCTCAATTTATTTTTAAACACAAACACGTGATTAATATATGTAACATATATGTGTACGTATGTATGTATAAAAACTTGCTTTAGCAACACAGCAGTGCATGCCAGATCTTTGCTTGATCTTAATAAATTTCTTGTGCTGTTTGCTTATTTCATCACAAAATATTTTTATTACATAGCGCCGCTAACTGAAATCAACAAATTTGGTTTGTCATAACGGGTCGTTTTGAATGAATCAATCAAAATGTACAAAGCAATTAATTTTCCAATGTCTGAGCATAATATACAAGAATTATAACAGAAATTTTGTTGTTAAATTATTATTTTATTTTAATTAAAATATATTAACAGTCAAAAGAATAATAAAAATGACAATAAAAGGTATGAGCTATTTTTATTCGATTGGATACATTTTTAAATACAAACTGAGTTCAAGTAGACACAAAATAAGTTTTGTTACCATTAATTGTCATTTGGATGAGTTATAAAGACAAGATAGACTAGACTAAAAATATTTCAAAAGAGCAGCTGTTCTACACTTTTTTGTGAACAAACGGAATAGATCTACGAAAATATTAAAAATGTTATATATGTAGATGCATCCAAACATATTGGGTTTGATCAAGAGGTAGCAGGCACATTTTTTACAACATACAAAACGTGAAAAAGGGTTGCTTGCAGGCGATTTTTCAAATTACATACATCGAATTTTTAGTGTAATCCTATCAAGCGACTCGATGCAAGCAATTGAACAGTTATGCACCATCAAATTTTGTGTCTGAGACCGCCCTCCTCCTCTGGTACCACCAGCTGGTGGTGCGTTTGTCTTTCCGCCAACATAACTTAGCTAGCGGAGCCACTGCAGTTTTATTCGCTGCGCTGTGGTTTCTCTATGTCGCCGTAAGAATCATACAACTCATTGTTCCATCACCTGGGATACTCGCCGTCGCCAACGTGAAAAGGTCAAAAAGATTTGCGCACGCAGAATCTTTCTCTCACACATCAGCATTTACCTCACAAGGGACGCCTCGTCCAAGCTTTCGTCACTGTGAGTGGTCATCTGATGAGGAAATGGTTCGCGAAGTTTTCTTAGCCCACTTATAGTCCCGACTTGGCCCCTGTAGGCTTTTATTATTCCCAATCTCCTTTTAGGAACCGATCTGTCAGGGATCCTTTGGGTCGTGGAGAAGCTGCTAACAAAAGTGTGTCGACGTTAAAGTGATGTGCTTTGATTATTTTTTGATGTTTTCGGACAATATCTCAATTTAATTTTTTCCCATCCGAATACTTATTGAAATACCAGATACTTGTCATCATCAGCATTTGAATAACTCTTTCACTAAACAAAAAAAAAATTTTAAGTGATGGAAATCGTTATTTTGACTTCTATACGCTCCATTGCTTGTCTGTTTGTACGAGGGGTGAATTTTATTTGGCAGGATTTGGCAACCCTGGTGTTGCAATCTGGCAATTGACAGCTGTATCGCAAAGTTTGACATTTTTTGGCTTTTACGTACTCAGAACTGAACCAGCGCTATTTGTGTTGTTTACAGTAACTTAAAAGATTCATCTCGGTCCAAAAATGGAATTAAATCGTGATCATTTTGGTGCGATTATTTTTTACAACTTTCGACGTGGATTAACTCAGCAACATTGCATGGATGAACTTAATTCATTTTTTGGCGATGAAGCTCCATCAAGCACCAGTGTTTATCGATAGTATGGTGAATTCAATCGTGGTCGTAGTTCACTCCAAGACGAATTTCGTGAGGGTCGTCTAAAATCAGTTGTTGTTCCGAAAACCATTGATGCTGTGCGCGAACTGATATTGCAAGATCGGCATGTGACCTATCGTGAGATTGAGACAATCTTAGGCATTAGAGGGACCAGCATACATTCAATATTGCATAAACATTTGACTGTCAAAAAAATTTGTTCGCGTTGGATCCCACACAATTTGTCAATCGCTCAAAAAAAAAAGCCTCGTGTCGATTGGTCGAAGGAAATGCTCAAGAAAGACGATCGCGGGGCTTCGAAACACGTCTATGACATCGTGACAGGTGATGAATCATGGATTTTCATGGGTGTTTCAAGATGAGCCAAATCCAACAAAAGTTGTTCGCGCACGAAGCACTTCCAAGCAAATGGTCGCCTGTTTTTTCGGAAAAACTGGACATGTCGCAACCGTATCACTAGAACAACGCAGAACAATAAATTTTGAGTGGTACACAACTATTTGTTTGCCAGTTGTCTTCCAAGAAATTAGGGAAACCAATCGCCAAAGACGGATCACTCTTTACCAGGACAATGCGAGCTCTCACACATCGGCTCAAACAACTGCATTTTTGAGCACCCAAAACATCGAATTAATGGGTCATCCGCCGTATAGTCCTGACTTGGCACCGAATGACTTCTTTTTATTCCCGTACGTAAAAAACAAACTGAGAGGTCAACGTTTTTCGACACCTGAAGAAGCGGTTGCGGCATTCAGAATGCATGTTTTGGAGGTACCTCATTCAGAGTGGCAAAAGTGCTTCGACAATTGATTCAAACGCATGCAAAAGTGTATAGATCTTCATGGAGAATATTTTGAAAAACAATAAAGTGATGTTCGATGATTAAAATTTGTTTTTCTTCTCTAATCTCGAAATATAAAATATATTGCAGCGGCCTATTTCACAAGTTGATGGACGTACGACGCAATTTGCAAAAAATATAAGTCCTTCAATAGGGTGATTATTTTTGTGTCATCCTTTAGCTGGACCACAATGCCATCTAGCGGGCTAATATTTTTTGAAAGGCAAGGTGTTCACCTAACTAATAAATGTTTTGAATATGAGCCGAACCGGGTCATGAATGGGAATTTTAGAAATATTGCAGCGAGTAAGTTTTCAGTATAAAAGGTAGCATTGAACCTGCGCAGAAAATTCCTTTACCTATCTGTGATAGACCCGTTTAGTTCGGAACATCCGTTCTGTGAGAGACAAACAGATTTTTTAAATAATCCATAAAATATTCTGCTGCTTTCTTTTCTCTACATCATTCAGAAACATATTTTGATAATATTTTCAATATACACACGCAACGGTCCTTTAGCATTACTACTTGTATAATGTAAGAAACAAAAAAAAAACATTTTGGTTTTAATATTGTTTTTTTTTTTTGCTTTGTTTGTTTTTCAAACAAAAAATTATGTTGCATGAGAAGAATCGCGTAGCCTCTTACATTAAGGCACATATATGAATACTCGAGTTCAAGAAATAATAAAATACATAAATTTATGGGATCGGCGCGCTATCAGCATTAACCTCATTCCAAAAGTAGTTGCTTGTTTCTGTGTTGCGGCTTGGTTTTGCTTGAAGTGGTCAATTTGTGATAGGGACATGCATTAGTGTATATACAGTGCTGGTGATAAAAATTTTGACAATCGTTTCAAAAGGAAATTATTTGTGTACATACATACACCACATCGTGGTACGTTTAAAAGAGAAAATCTGAAACTCTGGTACTATGGGCCTCTTCGATTCGCCAAGCGGTAGGAAGTAGTGAATAGTTGCAGCAACTGGTATAAAGGAGTAAATCTTCCCATGCCAGTCCGTTTTACGTTAGTGGAACGACCCTGATTTATGTATATCCGGTCAAGGACTGTCACTCCAGTAGCACTCCCCGTGCATGTATGGGGAATGTTTATGCTGCTACAATAATGACAGCAACAACAAATCTTTGCAACGCTGGAATAGAGCTGCCTAAAATTACATTTGCTTGTGAAAATAGTGAGTTATACTAGTTTTATGAGGCATAACCATACTCGCTAGCGCCGAATCTTACTCTATAACTTTGTTGTTGCTTTCGCACACACATTTTTCGTCAAGTTAGTCGAGCATAAATATAGCGAGCAAAGAAGTGGTGAATAGAAGAGACCTTATAACTCTCGAGTGACATTCAATATTCTTAAAACCGATTAGTTAATATGAGATTTTAATTGGAGACGTCACCTCTTCACGACACTTATTTTCCGATTGGTTCTTTATCCGTTTCGGCTGAAAGTTTTATTACTATACGTGTATATGTATATTTTATATATGTAAGTAGTAGTATTGAGTCGCCAAGTGGTGCTAAGCAAAAAAAATCTACCTTCTACCATTTCATTCTGAGTACTGGACCTTTCGAAAGTGATTTTCTTTTGATGAAATTTAATATAAAAATCAGATACTCCACACTTATCTGAACTTTATTGCCTCGCACTGTATGCACACATACACATGCACTGTTTTTGAATTTGTTTACATTTTTACTAGTGGAGTGTCTGGAGCGTTAAAAACGTTAAAACCTAGGATGTCTCAGGGACTAGATGAAATTAAATTATCTTTGCGAAAATGTGTTGTGAATAACATAAATAATAATCTCTACCTATTTAAAAGTTGTGCATTTGATTTTTAAATAGCAAAAAATTATGATTGCAATAACTTATGTGCTATAATGCAAATAACGTTGTAGAATTTATTGTTTTTGTAACAGAAGTGGAAGCAACTGAAAAAATAAATAGATTAAGGATAATTAAATGTTAAAAAAAATATTACGTAAACTATTTGTTTCTTTAAATAATTAACAGATAATTAACAAAAAAAAAAATAAAAAATTGTTTTCTGTAAAATCGAATTAATTATTAAAAACAAAAAAATGATGACTATTTAAAAGAAAAAAAATAATTAACAAAAAAATTTGTCTATTGAAAAATTTACATTTTTTCAAATATCATCTTCAATTTCACTGATGTTAATCATAGGCGCTACATTTAGACAGCTGTCGTCGTTGCACTATAGGCATGCTACACTGCAGTATAATCCACTTTTTCGGCATCCGCATGCAGCTCCACATCCTTTTTTGCAATTGCAAAATAACATTTTTAATAAATTTTCCGGAGCAGGTAATTGATTCGTAAATATTGGATGATAGGTATTATTGGAATAGTTCCATCCCAAATTTTCGATGATTAAATCATTCCCTAACCACATCTGGATTTGTAGGTAAACCCGTTTAAAGTGTTCAAATGCTGCATCAGATGTGGGAGGTAACGAAGATAAAAGAACACTTGTGTCTTTGGCAGTTGCTTTGATGAAAGAATTGAACCTGAATGTATTCAAATCTGTAATTTTTGCCGAAGCACCATACAGTCCCAAAATACATGTAATACCAGCTTGAAATATATTATTTGCATCTTCATGTACATTTTTAAATACTGCTGCTGAGTCATGTAGATCATTCCGCTTCTCAAAATTTTTGATAAACTTAATTTTTCCTTTATTGTAAAACGCAGAAGTAGTATCACAGCCAGATATAGAACATGTTCTTTAGATGCTGGTAGAGATTTTTCTAAACTTCTCAATGAAAGTATTTGTTGGTTAACTTTGCCTCGGGATGGTTTTAAAAAATATATTTCACGATCAGTAGGCGCCACTGACGTTAACACAACCAAGACGTCAATGTCTTCAGAAATTACAACAATATTTTGAGATTCTAAACTAATTGCTGTATCAACAATTAATTTATCTGCATCGCTTTCCGCTTGGCATGTAAAAATATTGTTATCAGCTAATTTTATTCTTAACATTTCGATTAGGCGAGATTTATTTTTTTTTATTCGTTAGAAATTTATCTTGCGCGATTTTTAACGGCATATTTTCATCAAATTCAATATCTGTACCTATATTTTTTAGTGCGCGACGATTCCTTTAAGCAGATTTAATACCGTCTTTCTTATATCCATCACATACCACGTATGCGTTATTATAATTATTCCTCAAATATCTTACGTAATGTTCGCATATCATTTTGAATGTTTCATTTAATTGCCATTTGCAACGATATAACAACATGCCTCCATCAATAACATAATGAATATTTTCTAAGCTTTTCAAATTAATCTGAATTTCTGGGAATAATTCGTAGAAAGTTGATTTTTTTCGCAGTTGGCCATCTTCAAACAGAGCAAGTGGATATGGTGCCAGTTCATAATTCATATAAATTTTTAGTTCATCATCTGTTTTTTTCAACACACAAATACGTTGAAACAGCAACAATGTATCAACGGGAATAACATTGTCATGAATTTTTATTTTATTATTTTTAGCCAATAGATTATTTATTTTATCTTTCCTTAATAACTTCAATTCGCGTACATTTTTCCCTTCGATTTTCTTCATAACTTTTAAACCTTCTTCAAAAGCATTGTAACAATTTATACTTTTATCACCGGTAATTCCAGTGGCAATTGACATAATTACATCTGTATCAGGAAAAGGACTGTGTTCTTTGAAAAAGTCTACCAATCTTTTTACATCGATACCATCCCTTTCAATTCTAGCATCTGTAGAATCACTGCGTTGATGACTTTTATTGAAAGATATGTCACAAAAATTTTCTATGCTTTCAATAATATCTTTTCTATAAATAACTCCTCTGATCCATTTATAAACTACACTTTCAGTGGCACCTCGTTCAAAAGGACCCCCTTCGACGCTTATTCCTTTCATTAAAGTCTAATCACTTGCAATACCAGAAAAAAAATATCTGATCGCCTAGATGTGAAATATCCTGTTGTATATTTTTCGAACTCTGCTGGATCCATTTTACACTGTAATTCCTTCATATCTTGCAGATAAATTTGTGCAGCCTTCGCATAGGGAAAATGTCCTGATGCGTCGAATAGTGGAATCATCAGCTCAGTACTATGTAGATGTAAATTCCAATCCCCCATAAGGTCGGCAGCAATGAAGTCTTTCAATATTGCTACCATTCGAAAATACATAATCCATAGTTTTGATGTTTTATCTTTATTTTCAAGCTCAACTAACTTATCTTCAAAAATTCCGCTCAGCATTTGAAATCCTTGATTTTCTGTAATTTCATTGTAATTGAACATTTCAAAAATCATCGATATTTATTCGTCATTCAATACATTTAAAAAATCCGCATTATTTTCCTTAAGATCTTCAAAAATTAATTGTGATAAAGCCTGCTGCAATAAGGTATGAGCACGTACTGCTCTAGCATAGGCACGTCCTGACGTTATGTGATCAATCGTATTTTCTGCATAAATGGTAGAAAGAACTTCTTTTATCCCACATCCAGCCATAATATAACCAATAATATATAACGTTGGGAAGATGTTTTTCTTTATCTATTTAAGTAAAATTTAACGTAGAACTAAAAAAAATTATTTCCAACTAAATATTATATTATGCTCCAATATATTAATTTTTCATATTTTTTTATTTAAACAATGAAAAAATTAATTGCACAATATAATATTGGTAGAAGTTACAATTTAGAGCATACAAAAGAAAATCCTGATGGTTACATGGCAATTCATTCAGTCCCTCAGAGATCCGAGGTCAAAACCCCCGGGCACTCCACTATACACAATTTTTCCTTTGATTACATTGCTGTTTCGCTTGTGAAAGTGATCAGAGCAGTGGCCTTGATGAAAAAAATACATACAATAAAAATTTTGTTTATACCAATTCTCCCTTTTCATTTGTTCACAAATATGTTGTAGTTTTTAATGTTTGAGCAATTTTTTATCACTACCAAATTGATGTACTGTGTTGAAAGTCTTGCTTGCCCCTGTCATTGTGAGTTATGCATTTTACACAATTTTCGGTAGAATTTCTAAAATCACATAAAATTACGAAATCATTGAACCCATCACTGAATCAACATCTTCTTCGTGGTCGTTTACGCATTTTTATCAGCTCTTCCATTCGTGCTGTGCTAAAAATAAACTGTTAATGCTTGTAGAATAAGATTTTTGAGTTTGTCAACACTAATGCACGTATTTATGTATGTATATTAGGGTAGTCAATTATGCCCTTTATTAAAAAAAAATTTTTGTTTTGAGAATAGAAAATTGAAGGCAGAAGCACTGAAAATATAGTATTTAGGATGCAATAATAATATACATAAATATGACCGTCATTGTTGTTGTTACATTATAAAAATTTGAGATTTTGCTGATTGCCAATCCTTGGCCCGATACAAATAGCGGTCGTATCGATAACGTTGAAGTTCGCTTAACAGGCGCTATTGTTGTTTTGCCTTAAATTTCCTGTTACGAGTGTGTTCAACATCAAAAATTATAGAAACCTTTCTTGCATTGCGTTTGCATTTTTGCTATGTAAGAGGCCTTCTATAGAAATATTTGCCTTCCGGGGGTAGCGTTAAACTAGCTGTAGTTCGTGTTTTTGTAGCTAAACATTTGAGTTGGTGGTGCTGTGATCGAAACATTTTTTATAAAATATAGGGTTTTTCAAAAAGTGCGAGTAGATGTTGAAATGGAATAAAATTGCGTTTTCTGTGTGGCACGTAGCGCCGTCCTGCTGGAACCACATGTCGTCTAGGTCCATATGGTTCAATATGGGCCATAAGGAATTGGAAGGGCCACCACGTCTACCGAAAAATGGGCGCAATGCGCGCAACGTTTGCGTTAATGAACACTCATTTTGATAATAAAGTTTTATCATTTGAACGTGCTGTTCAATCGTGTAACTTGCCATGATGATTTGGCATAAACAACTGAATAATAAACAAAAGATTTGACAGATGTCACCAAAACAAAATGGCTACCACAGGGCGCCAAAATCGACCCGCGCCAATTGAAAAACTCTTTATATGTAAAGTCCGTGTATCAATTGAGAAAATTGAATACTCGAAAAAGCTATAAAAGTGTATTAAAGTCGGTTTTGAAAAATCAAACCGATCACCTTACCTTATATGCATTCAAATTTCAGCTCACCACTACAAAACGCTATACATTCGTGTAATTTATTGTTTTGATAGCGTTCGAGTGACATCTTTGACCTCTTTTTGTCTGCCGCGTCTTCTTGCAGCTACATAACATACATACATATTTCATTGTTCAGGAAAAATTTATAGTGCAGAGTAAAGTAGCCAACCTCATAAGTGGCGATAAGTAAGTGACTTAAGAAGTTGATGCCACAAGCAAATGGATTCATTTGATTTAGACAATGTATTTTTTTAAGTTTACTAAATGACCTATTTTAAATCTATTTTGGTAGGGAAAAATAGTTTTGAGTAGCAAGACTAATTAGAAACAAGCCTACTGTTCGGAGAACAAGAGACACACCTTTGATAGATGTAATTGAAAAATGTCAAAATCTGGAAAATTTCCGAGTTTAATAACTACATACAGGGACTTTTTGACAAGTTTCAACAAATCATTTGCTTCTTAGTTATTTAATTTTAATAATTCCTTTATGATAGTATAGTTCATTCTCCTACAAAAACAAATAAATCCAAGATTAAAATTTTGTCAAAAACTAAAAAAAGAAACTCTATTAAAAATTCAATGCATTTTGATATCACAAAGTGTAAATTTGAAGTGGCTCAAAAATTATGTTTTTGTTTTAATCAAGGCGATTTGGGAGGCACTTCAAATTTACATTTTCTTATATCAAAATTGAATGGGCTACTAGGTGTTTTTTCGGTGTTGTTTCGAAGTTTGAAATTTGGATTTATATGGTTTTTGCAGTAGAATGAACTATATTTTCATAACAAAAATATTGGAAATAAATATGAAGTAAATAAAGTGTCAAAACTTCGCAATATTTCTCTATTACACGCACTCTAAAAGATGTTCATATCCTACTTCGGTTACACTACTTCGCAAGCTTTAGTAGATTGTTTATCTATAGATTCGCGATATCTCTTATTGAGAAGAGGAACGCAAAATTACTGCTCAGGATGCCTCTAAAACCATATAAATCCAAATTATAAATTTCATACAGAAAATAGAAAACTTCTACAAATTTTTCATTCCAATTCCACGATTTTAAATTCGAGTTTATAGAAAGATGTTTAGTATGCAATTTTATAGCTTATTAAATTTTAGAAACAAAGTGAAAGTTTGCAGTTGCCGAAAAATCTCATTGATTTTTTATAATTTTTTTCTCGAGGATGTTGCGCATTTTCTCCATATAAAAAAAGACTTATAATAATGATGCAAATAATAATAAATATAATAAAAAAAATTAGAAATGTTCATTTTGAGGATGAGCCGTTTTTTCTAACTTCGTTTTAAAATTTATCTGCAAATACAAAAAAATTTCGTTAATAACCAGCCGCCTGTTATGTGCAAATCACTGCCGATAAAGGGCAACAGGCAGTTCAGTCACCGATTACTGATGAACACTTGCTAGACCATCTGAGTGATCTTTATGATGTTGGGAACGGAGCTAAATTCCTGAAATCTCTTGACCGCTTTATACCTATATCCTCCCCTTTCTGTGTTAACCTCGTAACTTAATTTTTTCGAAATTGAGATTTTTAGTGAAAAAAACTCCTTACTCCTGTACAATGTTTATAATGATTATAGAATTTTTTTCAGAGCGTTTCGATTTTTCTCGTATCTACATGTTTGAATTCAAAAACCTTGTATCAACTATAAGTATCGTATCAAATAAGTAATAACTTTTCATAGAAGTTAAGTAACTCTAAACATTTTTATCGATTTACTGAAAATTTTGATTTTGTAGATACTAGGTTAAAATAGAAAGGGGACGATATGAATATTAAAATTAAGTTTGGCATATATTATAGGAGTAGTCAGAGGCATGGAAAATTTGGTGCTTCTGATACATTTTTTCCACAGAAATTTAATCTATTTTATAAGGCTAATAATTCAAGTGTTATTCATAATGAGTCACCTTGACTTTACCAATTTAAATAATAATTTTGGATGAAGTTGTAACTCTCTTTGCTGAACCCCTTCTCACATATCGTGCAATTTTGAGGTGTTTCATTATAACTTTGTACTGATTCATCTAACATCAAGAAATTTATTCTTGAAGAAAATCGAAGTTTTAACTAAGAAAAACAAGCTTCAAAAAGCTGTAATAATTTTGTTCGGATCGTTCTTGAATTGCAGTCTCCACCGACTTCAGAAACATACTTATAAATAAATCAATAAATAATTGGCTCGTACACTTCTGTTAGGTGTTTGCCTGAGCTCCTCCTCCTATTTGCGGTGTGTGTTTTGATGTTCTTCCACAAATGGAGTGGCCCACAGTCTTAAGCCGACTCCGAATGGCAAATATTTTTTATGAGGAGCTTTTTCATGGCAGAAATACAGTCGGAGGTTTGCCATTGTCTGCTGAGGGGCGACCGCTATAATAAAAAACTTTTTCCTCATTTTGCAAAAATGCGAACAGCTCCTCGTGAAAAGCTCATAATTTTGTATCTCTCAAGATTCAATATGCCAGCTGCCGTCAAAATCTGAGTAGTGCACATACGTAAAATGGAATGGGTTAAAAAAGTGCGTGTAAACGCTTTTATAAAAAACTTTATTTTTTCTCTCCTATAGCCCAAATGTCAAACAAAACAAATCCCAAAAAAATTCCAACGTTTATCTTATTTCAGTAAGGTACAATTATATTTGCAGCGAATTTTGAGCGGTCAAGAACTTAGTAGTGTAACAAACTGTAGGAAATATTTTGACAAAACTTTTATATGATGATGATTTTATTTTAATTTTTATTATTATTTTTTTGTTTAGTATTTAAATTAGTATTTTGTTGCATGACCCTTATTCTTTAGAATTGCTGTACAACGGCGTTGCATTGAGTCAACAAGTTTTTGGCATCTTTCAATCGAAATCGACTCCCATGCGCTCTTTACAGCTTCCTATAGTTGCGTATTAGATGTTGGCTTGCGTTGGGCTACTGCCTCCTTGTCATCAACCCACAAATTTTCAACCCATTACGTTGATCTGTCTCTCCTCAAACCATCTTTTAACAACTTTGCACGTGTGTTTGGGGTCGTTGTCTTGCTGGAACGTAGAAACAAGCCGCATTTCGTCTCTGGCATTTGGCAGCATGATGTCCTTGAGTATATCAACATATGAAGCGCCAGCCATCATTTTCTTAACCCAATGAATGGGTCCCACGCCTAGCCAAGAAAAGCATGCCCAGACCATAATGTTAGAACCACCATGCTTTATTGTTTTTGTTGCATACTTTGGCTGGTACTCGGTGTTAGGTGGTCGTCTTACATATTGGCGCGATCTCTTTCCACCATACAAGACAATCTTCGACTCGTCCGGCCATAAAATGTTGTACCATTTGGTCGAAGGCAATTGTATGTGCATAATTACTCTACATCAACTTATAACTATGCTGCTGAAATCTGTTATAAAGGGTTTTTCAATAAGGGCGGGTAGATGTTAAAATGGAATAAAATGGCGTTTGCTGTGGGGCACGTAGCGCCGTCCTGCTGGAACCACATGTCGTCTAGGTCCATATGGTTCAATATGGGCCATAAGGAATTGGAAGGGCCACCACGTCTACCGAAAAATGGGCGCAATGCGCGCAACGTTTGCGTTAATGAACACTCATTTTGATAATAAAGTTTTATCATTTGAACGTGCTGTTCAATCGTGTAACTTGCCATGATGATTTGGCATAAAAAACTGAATAATAAACAAAAGATTTGACAGATGTCACCAAAACAAAATGGCTGCCACAGGGCGCCAAAATCAACCAGCGCCAATTGAAAAACCCTTTAGTAAAGATATTTTTTCAATTTCTCTGACCTATTTTTTGCCAATATCTGCCGTTATGTTGAGATACCTATTCGAGTTCTCATTAAATTGAAAAAATATGTGTTTTATATGACCTATTTGTACCTAGTTAGTAACTAGTCAACGTAGGAATCGATCGAGTTTGCTAACATACATATGTACATATGTATGTACGCACACCGAACTTCCTCACTAATTAACGCAAAGTCATAAATATATACTTATCCATATCTGCACATTAGGATGGTCCTAAAAAACAAGACAAAATTTTGTTCTTCACGTTACCACAAAATTGGTTCTATTGCCAAAACGAAAGTTGTCTACATTTTTGTATTTCTGTTTTTTGGTATGATATTTTAAATTTGATACCAATAATAAAAAAACGAGATTAATATTTTTGTCTTCATAATTTTAAAATTTTGGGGTGCTTCAAGGTGACTACAAAAAATAGCTAAAGTTTTTTTTTCAAATAAGGCGATTGGCATACTTTTTTTGGACGTTTGTGAAATGAAGTTAAAGGAAGAGATTAAGTAATATCGATCTGTAAACAGTTTTTTTCCTATGCAAATTCGTTAGTAAATTTCTAAGCGTCGGCGGCACAGGTAAACATTGAAAAACAATAAAATAAAATAAAATAAAAATGAAACAATTTTAGGACACTGCTTTTTGGCCAAGGAATAAATATTTAGGAGTAGTATGAAAACAAAATTTTTTGTCATTACCATAAATTCAAAAGTACTTTGTTTGTCTCGACGACTCTATCTTTAGCACTTTTGTTGCGTTGTTATATTCACCTTCATCACTGTCAATGGACTAAAAGCCTACTCCAAGCTCAATTGATAAATGGTTCAAAAATTTTGTAAACTAATGAAACTGCGACGTTCACAGCAATTAAGGTATGACTGTATATACATATTTATAAAATATGTGTGCAGAATTAAAAACTTGGGTATAAATGATCTCATATTCATTTCATATCCGAGAAATGTACTAAAATATCGTTTCATATGATGTTTTTTTGTTACTATTTTACGCCAACAATTAAAGTTAAGATTTTGAAAGATTACAAACAGATAAAGTGATGTGTATGTATGTGATGGGCAATTCGCTTATGGATTCATATGTGTGTATGTATGAGTATATTCGTTCTACCTAAATTAGTTCTATCTTTATATGAGTACAGACAATTTAAAACTAGTTTCAAGTCGATGACCTTGAAATTACTCAATAGGAAGGTCACTTCAATCTCATTCAATTTCTTAACCAGCATTGCGAGTGAATTTCATAATCTCTCTCAAACCCTATACTGCTCGAATGTTTTGAAATAAAATTCACTAGAAAAGTCATCAACTAGCAGTCACGCCTCTTTCTCTCACCACTCTAGCACACTTTTGCAATATTCATATATACATATTCATCTGCATATATACTCGTACTGTGCATACATACATACATTTTTGCACAAATATAAATAACATTCATGCGAACATCTGTGGAGGTCAATGTACATTAGCCACTACAAACGCATTTCATCTCCCATCTGCGTTTTTGTTTAACTCATCAATTATTCTTTTGCAATATTAGCAAAAATGCACTTATTCGTATTTGTATATAAAAATGCATATATGTTGATGGTTACTTACTTTATTTCGTTGTTTTCTCACTGTTGTTGTTAACTGCAATGTGCAAACGTACAAACATTTATATCTAAATTGTATTTGTACTTTTCTCTTTCTCTCTTCTCATTGTTTCTTTTTGTGCTTACATACTGCGATGCGAACTGCGATGTTTTTCAGTGACTTTCGACGCAACCGCGGCGACGACAACGGCAACGATAACAACCTTTAACTATTTTGTTACGTATACGTCGTGTATGGCCCGCGCGTCACCACAACAGCTGACTGAGCAATAAGTAAAGAACATAACAGCTAGCTAGCATCGTTTGCGTAAAATAAATAACTAATTACAAATATAAACAAAATTCTAATATAATTAAAAAAGCTGGCATCCATGGCAACGGCAGTGAACAAGTTTTTGGTGTAATCACTAGTATGAAAAAAATGAGTATGAGTAAAACCTCGTAAATAAGAGTATTGCTAAACATTGGGAGAGAGTATAGAAAGTAAAATCAATTACGATGGAATGGTATACCTGAAAAAGCAATAAAATAAGAAATACGTAAATGAAGTAAATTATATATGTAAAATAAATAAAACAATTAAAGGGCTTAAAACAAAATTATTAAATAAAGCAACGCAAAAAAATAAAAAAGCATTAAAACGAAACAAAATAAAATTATATAAAAAATTAATCGAATGAAACAAAATAAAATAAATAAATATAAAAATAAAATGAAATGAAATGAAAAAAAAAACCAAAACAAACATGAATCAAAGGCATATAAAAAATAAAATAAAATTACGCAATATTTCTATAGAATTTATATTATATAGAATTTAAATACAATAAATGTAAAAATAAAATTAAGTGAAATGAAGTTAAATAAATGAAATGAAATAAAAAAATTAATAAATGATTAAATAAATAAATGAAATAAAATAAAAAAATAAAATAAAAAAAATGAAATGAAATAAAATAAAATAAAAAAAAAATTGAATAAAAAACAGTAAAATAAATGAAATTAAAAAATTGCAATTAAATGAAATTACATATAAGAAAAAAATAAAATCTTCATAAAAATGACAAATTAAATAAGAAGAGCAAAAACAAAATGAATCAAATGCATATAAAAACTAATAAAATAAGAATAAAATTCGAAATTTATATTGAAATTTAGACTAAAATGGAATGAAATTAAGTCAGATATAAACAAAATAAAAAATAAAGGAATAAAGGCAAATAAATTAAATAAAATGCAATAAATAAAAAAAAGAGTGTAAGTAAAATGAAACAAAAAAATAAATTATAAATTTAAAACTAAAATGAAATGAAATAAAATGAAAAGTGAATAAAAAAATTCAGTTTAAAAAAAAAAAATAATAGTTAAATGAAATGAAGGAAGAAATATAATTTAAATAAGATACAAAAAACTGAAATGAATTGGAAGGAAATAAAGTAAAATAAAAGATAATATTTGAATTATAAATTAAAATAAAATAAATTTAAAATTAAGTAAAATGAAAGAAAAATAAAAAAACATGTTAATAAAAATAAAATGAAATAACATAAATAAATAAAAATAAATGAAATAAATGATACAAAATTTAAATTAAAATAAAATACAAATAAAATAAAATTAAATCAAAATTGAAATTGATTGAATTATTGAACGCAATGAAATTTATTAAGATACAACAATAATGAAAATAATAAAAGAGTGGAATCAAATGAAATTAAATAAAAAAATTAAAAAGGTTAATGTAAAAAGGAATGAAAGAATTTAAATAAAATAAAATAAAAACTAAAACAAAATGAAATAATATAAATGAAAATAAAATGACCACCACCGCCGTAACCGAATGGGTTAGTGCGTGACTGCTATAGGTGCGAATATCCGTGCATGGAACACCAAAATGAAGAAAAAGTTTTATAAAAGACTATTTTCCGTACGGAGTTGGCTTAAAACTGTAGGCCCCTCCATTTGTGGAACAACACCAAGACGCACACCACAAATAGTCTTGATTTATTTGAAAATAAAATATATAATAATGAATAAAGTAAAATAGAAATGGAAAATAGAATGGAAAAAAAATAAAGTAGATTAAATTGAAATGAAAGGAAATAAAGCAAAATAAAGAAAATAAATTAAACCTAAAATATAATAAATTTAGAATTAGGTGCAATGAAATGAAAAAAAGCAAAAAAATTTAAAGTTAAAATAAAAATAAAAAAATTAGAAAAAATAAAATAAAATGTGTATAAAAAATAAAATAAAATGTATATAAAAAAATACATAAAATGAAATAAATAAAATAAATAAAATAAAGTAAGCTGAAATGGAATAAAGAAAATGAAAACAAAATAATATTAAAATAAAAGAAAATCAAATTAAAATAAAATAAAAGGAATAAATAAATTAGCAAAATAAAATAAATAAACACAAAAATAAAATAAAGTAGGTAAAAGAATTGAATTGAGTTCAATTGAATCGATTTAAATTGAATTAAAATAAATTGAAATGAATTGCATTAAATACAAGATTTAACTAAAGATAATCAGATAGTTTAAAACCAAATGAATTTAAGCTAATTAAACATTTTAGAACAGATGTAATAAACCCTAACATGATCGAATTTAGTTCTCATCTAAGTTTTTCCATTTTTCCTTTTACAATTCAGGTATACTTTCGCTGAATCTCACATAAAACATATCTCCAATTTTTTATGCCATCAACTTAAGCAGGAAAAATATCTATGAGCTTTCAGAAAACCATATAACAATAAATAATAACACATGTGTATGCATGTATTTACATACATATATGTATACTTATAGAATCGTTCCGTATGAAATGACCAATATGCTTCCTACGCAATAAAACACTGTAAAATAGTATTCAGAAATATTTATTCCAAAAAGTAATCTGTAATCTCAATTCAGATCAATGATCCTTTGCTTACGGACTGATGACAAAATATGTATTGTTTGTAATACCCTAGGAATAATGCACTACAAATTTTCAAGGAGTTCAGTCATATTCTTTTGACTTCATTACCACAGACTTGGATCTTTTGATGATAGTGCGAAATGTACGGTGTATGCCAAGTTACATTAACTTTTTCACAGCTAATTAAAGAACATAATTGGGCAATTTCTTTCCACCAGCGTTAGTTATTCTGCCTTAATTTTTAATTCTGTATAGTAGGACTTTGCAGCTACTTCTTTTGCGCTTCCGGAATATCCTCCCAATATAACTATGAAATGGTCACATAGAGAAGCCAAATGCCAAAAATGATCTCGTCTAATAGGATTTGTGCAATGTTCAACAGACTTATGAAATTATTATACAGTAAAAAAAATGACTAGACGTTTATTAAATTTAATAAAAAAATGTATACGACTTGTAATGAGATATGTGTGTACTGTTTACTACTGCAGAAAGAACAATAACAAAAACAAAACTTGCTGTAAAAATATAGAACCAAATAGTTTTCTCATAAAAATATGCTCACAGCTTAAATGATGCCGCGTATTTTATATTTTCTCTGAGAATGCAATAACAGTGAAATGTATTTTTTCTGTTTAGCTTAGCGTCTTAAGTCATTTTCAAAAAATTGTTGTAAAGAAAATCTGAAAAAATTAAATTTTTTTTTATTGTAAAAACGGACCTCACTTGAAAAAAGGGAAGACGTTATTCGTCATTATAAAGAGGGCAAAAGCCAACGAAAAATTGCAGAAATTGTTGCTATTAGTTCCTCAACTGTCCAGCACATTATAGAAAGGTTTCGCAACGAAAACAGGATAGAAGATAAAAGATAAGGTCAGATCTGCGCCAAATAAAATATTTAATGATACAGACAAGAGTGTGGATTGTTCGCAAAGTTAAAGAAAACCCCGATTTAAGCGGTCCAAAATTAACGAACGAAGTCGAAAAATACTTAGGCAAGATCTGTAAGCCTGAAACTGTTCGTAGAGTTCTGCCCGAAGAAAATTTGAATGGAAGGACTGCCCGAAATAAGCCGTTGATTAATGCTCGTAATAGAAAACAAAGAATAGAATTGTCAGACAACATTTGAACAGAAACATTTCGTTCTGGAAGTCCGTTGTTTTTGCGGATGAAAGCAAATTTAACCTTTCCAGATCTGATGGGAAGTCCTGCGTTTGGAGAAATCCAATCACCGTGTTTCAAACATATAATTTGCGCTCTACAGTTAAACACGGCGGGGGCACTGTGATGGTATGGGGTTGCGTGTCCTGTTCAGGCGTCGGAAATTTAACATTTATCGAAGGAAACATGAATAAATAGATGTATCTGGATCTGCTAAAAGATAATTTATGATATTACAAAGTGCGGATAAAATGGGCATTAGGGATACATTTAGGTTCTACCAAGACAACAATCCCAAGCAATATGACTGGTATTGTAAAAATTTGGCTTATCTGGAACTGCCCACATGTAGTACAGACACCTGCACGGAGTCCAGATCTCAATCTTGAGAATTTGTGGTCAGTGCTAGAAAATAAAATAAGAAACCAGTTAAAGATAAGATAAAATTAGTTCCGAGTATACAGCAAAGCTTGTAGAATCTATGAATTCCCGATTAAAAGCTGTTCTGAATCAAAAGGAGACCCCATTAAGTTTTAACCGTAATCATGAAATCGAAATATTAATGTGTTTATGTTTTTTGAATACTTTTAATTTAGTGAAAAACTTTAACTGAATTATTTTAATTTGCCATATCTTTTTTAAGAAGAAGCATTTTTTGTTATTTTTTGTTATTAAATAAAACATGTTATTTCACAATTTTTTTGTAATGGAAGTGCCATAAAATATATTTGATATTTTAATAATTTTTTTTTTTCTGCATCAAATAAGCTGTGAGTCATTGTAACTATAAAAACCGTATGCGTGAAAAAATAAATAAGCTATCCTGCTCAAAAATATACCTACTCACATATAGCCATTCCACTCTAATAAATAAAACCATAAGTGAGCTTATCCCAAAGCTCAGATTGGCTTCCTGCACTTCCCAACAACGATTTTATTTCACAAAGCTGAACAACACTGAACCTCAACTGATGTGAAAATTGGACATTTCATATTGAACGTAAAAAATTTGTAATGAAATGCTATGCATTGCGTTGATATATTGATCGACTAATCGAAAAAGGTTGATAGGCTTAATGTTCAAAGATATTGACTGCGGTGACTTGGGCGCAGTGATATCGTTTTTTGTTTTCATAATAAGCCTCACCTAATTCTAAGCGCCCCTACAACTACATCTATATTTTGCACCTTTTTTTTGCATATTAAAATATACATATCTCACATTTACTGTTGATTTTTTGTAATTCTTGTCTTGTTATGTGTTTCCTTTGTTTGCCCCCATTCGTCCTCATTTACCTGTTAACATTTGTCAGCCTGTGTTTGTATGCATTGATGTAACGGCAGACGCCTTGTCTTAGCTTAAAAATCAGCCAACGCTAAAATGTCATAAAATCTGCGTGCAAACGTCGGTCAACTCAGAGGCGTTCGCTGGCAGACGCCGCGCAATTTTGGCGTTTCCAATGATCCACATATATACATACATACATACATTATGTACATAAATACAAATTTACAAATAAAGTGACTGTGCCTACGAACGGACAACAGATCAACAAACCGACGATGCGAACGAAGAACTCGTTTATATTTGCTTGTGTTGCTGTTTATCGTTTTAGAATAATTGCATTTATTTTTTTTTCGCTCCAACGTAAAATTAAACTTGCTTACGCGCAGAAGCAGATAATTGTGTCAAAAGTGCCGGATGTGTCGCGTGCATTGTGAGCGTGTTGGCGAAGAACAAAGAGCAGCAGCCGTAGCAGCAAATAAAAATAAAACAGCATTTTGTAAAGATAATTTTATATTTTAGTGATTATTTGCTATCTTTTTACTAGCAACATTTGCAAAGCGTACGAAGAAAATTATAGCAAATAAAAAAAAAACAAAAATTGAGAAAAATTTAAATTAGCAGTGCTAAAACGCAATTTTTGAAAAGGCCGAAAAAGACGCTCACCCCATTAACAGTTTCAAATTTAATTTCTTCGCCGTCTACTAACTGTTGTTTACGCGCATTCAACTTTGAGCCAAACAAACAAGCGAATAATAAAAAAAAAATTGTAAACAAAAAAAAAAACGGATTCGACATACATCTCCTTCAACGCTTCAGCATAGCGCGGCAACCGTCGTCGGCCTTAAATGTTCATCAAAAATAATACAATTTTGAATAGCAGCAGTGGAGTTGGCGTTGGCGTTGGCAGCGGCAGCGGCAGTGGTAACGGCAGTCTTGGTGTTGATAGCATCGTTGGTGGTGGTGGCAGTGAGAGTATTGGGGCGAGCAGCGTGGCAGGCAGCATTAGTATCGCCAGTAGTAGCAGCGTCGGCGGCAGCAGCATTAGTATTGGTGGCGGAGGCGGTGGTGGTGGCGGCGGTAGTGCAGAGTTGCTCTATCCGAGCAGCAGCAGCAGTAGTAGTTCGAGCACAAGTGGCCAAGCCAGTAGCGCTTGTAGTCATAGCGGTAGTAGCAGTAGCGTCAGCGCAGGCAGCGCAGCGCCACTAAATCCAACGCGTGCATCTCGCAACGCCACACAGACTGACAACAATAATAGTAGCAGCGCCAAACGCGGCCTCAATTTGAGCTTATTACACAATCACAGCAATAGCTCAAGCGGCAGTAGCAACAGCAGCAACGGTAATAACAACAACCACAATAGTCACAACAGCACCGTTGGCAGCAGTGGCCTTGGCGTGTTGGTTGGCAATAGTGTTGGCGGCATTGTTGGCAGTGGTCGACGTTTAATTGGTGGTCTTGGTGGTAGTATTTGGCGTTCGGCCACTTCGAATACATCTTCATCATCGTCAACGTCTGCATCATCCTCAGTTTCAGCTACCGCCTCTGCGCCGACAGCAAACGTAAACGCTCACTTAGCAGCTAGCGCAACTGCGTCCGTATCTTCGAATTCGACATCGGCATCATCGCCAACAGCCTCGTACGCCAATTCGACGGCCAGCAGTAGTGCTGTGGCATTGACCATTGCTGACGGTTTCACCAGAGCCGGCGTTAATAATTACTTTTTAAGTGGCAGTGCACCGGCGGCTGTAGCAGCAGCAGCAACTGCAGCAGCGATTGTTTACAGCGCCGGCTGTGGTAGAGGTAATAGTGGTAGCGGTAGCAGCAACAGCAGCAGCAGTAGCTATTTGCGCGGCCATACAAAAGCATTATTATTGCAAACGGTTAAAACAACAGCAGCAACAACGGGTAGCAGCGTGAGTGCAGTTGCTGGCGAGAGCAGCGCCATCATCAAAATGGACGAAGAGGACTCGATGGATGAGGAAGTGCCAGTAAATATGAATTTATCAATATGCTTTGCTATCTAACATTTACTATTTATAAGTCATATGTGAATTTACATACACCTATGTTCACAATAATTGCAGCGCGGCATATTGAAAAGTTTTAACTATTTGATTATATTGCTTTTCATTTTATTTTGTTATTTTATTGTATCATTTTTATTTATTTTAAATATTCGTAGTTCATACTACTACTAAATCCATATAAGTCATGGTTTAAAATTTTTTTAAAAATTGTAAAAAGTCAACAAATTTTAATCCAAATTTCAAACTTTTTAGTCTGAATTTTTAGAAAAATTATGAGTATGTATCAGAGACCTGCATGGCTCACTGTTTTCTTGAGTTATTCATACGCTAAATTTCTTGCTCACATTCAGTCAATTGAACCAAAATATTTGGTCAAGTGCAGTCAGCTCATGCAGGCGAACGCGTAGTTCAGCTCAGTCAACACGTATGATCTAATGTCTTCGGCTCAAATCTAATCATTGAACAAAAAGCAGCATTGAATGAAATTAGCATCGGCCTTTGCGTTCAAACGATCAAACTTGTTCAAAGAAGTAATTGTCATTATTGTAAATAGAACATGTTCGAGCAAACGAGCGTTGGCGTACAATGTACGCTGTAAATTGCGTTTCGTATTTGAAAGGATTAGTTGGTTTCAGCAAGTTTTCTTATTTACATTATTTTCTTTCGTGTTTTATTATAAGTTTTAAGAAAAAAAACAAATATGAAAATATAGTGTTTTTGCTTTAAAATTTTGCTTTTACTTTGCTATCGTTAGTTACAAGCAAAAACTCATGCGGGATCATACGTGTTCAAACCGGCTCATTTGGCTCTATAGGCCTTTTATTCTTGCTCAAAAAAATGAATGTATAGCCGAACGAGCAAATACCCGAAACGGCTGCTATGAAGACGATTGGTGATAACATCGGAGAGCTAAAACGCAGCACATGATTTGATTGAGCTGAAATAAACAATGACAATAACTTATTTGAACAAGTTCGATCGTTTGAACGCAAAGGCCTGTTTTTTTGTTCAAGCGAAGCGTATGAATGTTTTACACTGAGCCGGTGCATTTCTCTGGTATGTATACAGTTTTGTATTCCATTCAGTTTCGGTACGACATTTTGCCACTATTGCCAAATTTGCGTTGATTGTGGATTATTCTTTTTGTTGACGGTGTTAAGTATTTCATTTCAAATAAGGAACGCTCGAACAAAAAAAAAAAATTGAAAAATCAATGCTTTTTTAAGCTACTTCAAGCTGGTATCAAAATTCAAAGGGATTTAAGACTGCATACTCAAGATCCATTTAAAAAATTTTCTAAAATTTTTTTCTAGAAATACTGATTAAAAAGCTATGTACATAATTTAAGACTTTAGGTATGATTTTTGCTGTAGAATGAACTGTATTTTTTTATAAAATAATAATGCAAAAAATTTAATTAAAAAATAATCAAAACTTTGCAATATCTCTCGCTGCTGTTATTGTGAACACAGGTGCATATGCTAATTGGTATATGTATCCGCTTACATATTTACATATATATGTAAATACACGCACACACATATAAGCTGTTTACATGTATGCCTCTACATTTGTTTTATGTTCTCATGTAGTGCAATGCGCATTGCTTTATTTATTTTCACTTTGTGTTATCGGGTTTCTTCCATCCATTGCATTGTTGTTGTTCAACTACCCAACTACTCATTCGTTTTTACGCTTGAGTTCACACTTTACGCCCATTTGCTGCAAGAGTTCGTTGTAAGCGATTGCACATCATTCGTCGGCCATAGCCTACACATATTTAGTTATATATACATATACATTTATATACTCCTTATACACATTCTGTTGATGACAGTATGTATGTATGTACATATGTGTAAGAGAATCTATCGAAAAAGGCTGATATCTTAACTAAATTGTTGCAATTTTCATGAGTGGTCAAAATCTATTTAATGATCACTTCTCACATACAACCAACGTCAAAAGATTGTGTACACCTCATATTGATAAGTTTTTACAATTAATTTTTTATTTTGTAATTTCAATTATTTGTTGATGACCCATATAAAGCAAAGTTTTGAACTTTTTATAAAATTTGTGAAAATTCGGCAAATTTCCATCAATATTTCAAACTTTTTGCTCAGAGTTTTTAGAAAAATATAGTGATACACTGATTTGTGAAATTTTTTTTGTTCGCGGTCTTGTGCACTTTTTCCATTTAAAGCCTACTCCATATTTTTTATATGGAAAAAACCACCCAACACCGTCAACAGAAACGATTTTCCAAAATCAACGCGAGTTCTAAAGATTCTGAGTATGGTAAAAGTATGTAATTGTGATGAGAAGTTACCGAATTTTGACAAACTTTGTACAAAAATCAAAACTTTGCTCTAAATGGTTTTTGTTGTAGTGTGAAGTATATTTTTATATAAAAACATGGAAATTACAAAATAAATAATTATGGAAATACTCAAAACGTGTCATTATGTGGTGTACACTTTCTTTTGACGCTCACAGTACATAGGTACAAAAACACAATAATAGCAACGCGACATATTGTAAAGTTTTGTCAAACTATTTTTTTATTCTTTTTTTATTTGATTTTTATTATATTTTTGTTTTATATTATTTTATTTTATTTTTTATTTTATTTTTTATTTTTTTTATAAAACTATATTTGTATGTTATAGATAAAAAATATATCTTCATATATATTTTTTTATTTTATAGATAGAAAAATATAGTTATTTTTTATAGATATAAAAATATAGTTATTTACCAAAAACAAAAAAAAAATTACAAATGATGTCGTACGTCAATCATATTTGACAATTTCGAACTAGACATCTGCAGTATACAATAAATTAATGGAGTTCGTAGAGATTCATTCATATTGGGGCTCACGCCTTCTAAATCCAAAAAGTCAACAATTCTATAATACCATATACGATTATCGATAAACCAATCCGTGTTGATTTTGTGTCCCCAAGACAGCCAACATAATGCTTCAGGGACTGAAAGAGTTAAGCTAAGCTTTGGCTATAATTCAATTTGATGTTTTTGTCGTTGCTTGTAACAATAGACGAAGTGATGTTCCATGTTGTATTTGGAAATACTCAATGCCACGATTACCTCCTATGTTTCCATTATTACCCACTAATTTCATATTAACTAAATGATACTGCCCATAAATTATCAGCAACTTCAATGCTCTCTGTTACTAATCCATAAATTATGTCATACGACAATTATCGAAAGTCAACAAGTTAAATAATGAATCAACATTACATTCTTTTCTTCTCATAAGCTTTACGCCAAATCCCGTAAATTGCTTCCTTAAAGAGGTAATAACCCGATTTGTGCATACTGTTCTAATAAATCAACTTACATATGTATGTATGTATAATTAAGGTTGTACGAGTCAAGAAGCCAACAATACAGCTGGCTTGCCTTGAAGTTTCTCACTCCTCCACTCGCCTATTTGCCTAGGCTTCTGCTCACCATTCATTTAGACGTTGAATTTGAGAGGCGTATGGATAACCTGTTGTTGTTTCGCAACGGTACCGTTAATGGTGAATGTGCTATAAATCAATATGTGCTCGTAAAATTGTGGGTACTTTGCATAAACAGCAGATACTTGTACGGGCAGTAGCAACAATAACAATGCAAATAATAGAAAGCTACAATAACTAAAAAAAAAATAAAATAAGAGAAGGAAAAGCAAAACAAAGCACGCGACTACAAAGAGTTAATGACTTTAATTGTAAATCAATATGTGGGTGAAAAAATGGAAAGTCAGGAGTAAAAGTTTACTATAAAAACAAAGAATAAAGATTTCTGTTAAAATGGGAGGCTTCCACAGTAAATAAATAAATACTATGGTAAAACCAGCCGAGAAGTAGCTGTGCTATAGCAGCCTCAAACGTTGAAAGGCTAAGACTTTTACTTACGAGGGGAGGTCAAAAGGTATGCGGAATTAAGAAAAGGAAATGTTAAATTGAACATGAAATACTTTTTTATTTTCCATACAATTTTTATAAATTGTATATATGACTAAATGGTTTTTATACGAAGCTCTTTCTTTCTTCTTTTGAAAATAAATAATTATTTGAAGGCGCTCCACAAGATATCACGAGGCAAACGATCGAATGGAACCCACAGGGATCACGCCAAGGTGGTCGTCCAGCGCACATTTGGAGAGCACAGCTAGAGAAGAAAATATAATTAAGTGAAATGAAATGGAATAAAAATAATGTTATTGGATAGGGATAGATTTCAGATTTATGGCCCTATGCTGCTTGACAAATTTCAAATTTCCCCATACATACCTACATAAATGTGGAATGCTGCTGAAGTGACAGTCCTTGGCCGGATATAAATCCGGGTCGTTCCGGTTAAGTAGAACCGACGTAGAATCGACGTTTCTCTAAGTATTCATTTAAGTACACTTCCTGATTTATCGAACCCATTGTAACACAAAATTTCACTTCTCTCTTCCCTTCTAGACTTCCACGACCCGGGCACCTACCTAAATATGCATGTTTTGTCGTCATTATGCCTCAGTCAAACAGTCGCATGCCGATTAGCAGGCTCGAATATTTTCTTCTTTTTCCTTCTGTTCACAGCTTTTTATGCCTGAAATGGGCATCATTTTTACATTGTTGAACATAGCATAAGTTGCCAAAGTGGATCACTTTTTAGCTGTTTCCCGCATAGAGGCGTTCGGGGTACTCTTCAAATGGGCTCTCACTGATGTCGCAAAATTTTTGTCCACTGGGCCACTTTTTCTTTCAGAACCTTTTACCCGCTCTGCAAAAATATCTTCTTTCTTCTGTTTTTAGTTACTCTCTTTGTCATTAGAAGTACTAAGCCCTACGTCATTGTGAATATTTATATTTTGCAAAAAATCATAACCTACTTGTTTAGTAAGCCTAGAAGTGCACTTACTCAAAAAATAAAAGGAGTAAATTTTTTCGTCTACACTCCTTAAGTTTTTTGAAGCCTCAATTGTGTTGTATAGTCATAATAATCGCCGTACGAGAGTTATCGTGCAAGGGTGCATTGTCAGCCGGGAACATTCAGTGCTCTAATGCCATACCAAAATGGTCAGAGTGAGCGCTCCAAATAGTCCCAGATAAAAAGTCAACCATTTCGGCGATATACGTTTAATTCAACCGTACACCTTCTTTAATACGTTCATCCACTTCTTCAATAATGTTTGTTAACGTCACTTCAATCCGGCTGCCTGAGCCTTAATCACCGCCAACTGACTCTCTGAGCTTGAATATACATATATACTATCATAGTTATAAACTATTGTTTTTTCCTTGGCAAAAGTGCCTTCAGTTGGCATGCCTTTCATAACGATCTGTGATAATTTGCATTCTGGTAAATTTTCTCCATAAAGGATTTTTTTTTAATTTTCTCTTTGATAGATGTTTTTTCCCCCGATTGCCATCTTTATTGAGCGTTACCTCAAAGGGTGGTTAACCCATTTATCTAAAATTTGGTTGCGAAGTAGTGCTAAATAAAATAAAATTTGTCCTCTGTAACCGTTTCACCGCAAACTTTTTGACCTCCCCTAGTATGTTTCTATCTGGGAGTTGCATAGAAGGTGGTAGGCGACAATGTGGGAGAGTTTAATATGCTACCGGCATGTGACAACTTCGCTGACACCAACAACTAGGTGCGCGAGTGAAATGTTTTGTTTGGCTGTTCAGATAGCAAGTGGAAAGAATGAGTGAAATGAAGGCACAGGTAAATGCAGATCAACTTTCCCATAGGCTTGCTTGTACTTATTTACGTGTATTTGATGCGGAGGGAATTCCAAACGCCGTAATGTTCGTTAGCCATCTTGGAATGATGGAAATTTTCGAAGACAAATGGACACCGTAGGCGGTTATACTGTGTGGAGGGTTGTTTTGGATTTGGATTAGTACTTTCCTTTCAGAAAACAATGCAAAACAAAAAACCGTAAATCTTCGTTGAAATGCCAGTGAATACTTATTTCTAAATTTATACTTAGCAATTTTTTTTTTAACTCTTCTAACTCATTGGCAGAAGAAACAACGTAAACCCTAGTGCACAGGGTGAGGCTGTTAAAGAAGGCGCTGTTTTACGTAGTTGTACGAAGTTGTACGTAAATGCCAAACGCCAACGACCGTCAGCTGTTTCGCTTGAAACCTTCCCTTTCGATTGCTATCCCTCTCGCTTCCGCTAACAAATGTGTGTAGCCAAAGCTTTCATTCGTTTTAAAGTTGGCGAGCTCAAGGTCGGTTTAACAATAAAACCATAAACTCAATTATACGAGTAGCTTTCGTTTAATTGTCGATATTTCGACCTCAATTAGAAGTCATGTTCAGGAACTCTGCCTGTGTCTGGTGCCTGGTCGACTAGTCTACCATTGCTAAGAGTAACAATGGAATAAGAAATTGTTGTGAGGTTTTACATGAAACCAGGAAAAATTGTAACTGAGACTTACACAATTAAAAGATATGTAAAGCAATGATCCTTTAACGAGTGCTTTCTGAGTGCCTTAAGCGATTACAAGGTGGCCGGGAAGACTTTGAGAATGCGAGAATATTGCTGATGAGATGTCGAAAAAATTGGTAATCCGATTTCATCTGACCTTCTATTAATTTCATTAAAATCCAACATTAAAATAACTGAGTTTCGTGAAAGATTAACGAAAATACCAATCCGAATAGCTACAATGGATAAGCCATGGAATATGCTCCAGACCAATGTGTCATCTCATTTCATATTGTTTATCAAGAAAAGTTTCTAGTCAAGTATAACATCCCCGTATTAGATTATTTCCGTGCGGCTTTTATTCGTTTATTAAAGTACGATAAATATGTATGAAAAAGATTGCTTTACAGTGTCTGTCAGTCTTGTTATTCCATAGGTACTCCACCTATATGGTGTACTGATATCGGATAAATCGATAAAAGAAAAAAAAATTGTCAAAACATTGCAATATGTCGCGCTGCTATTGTCAAAACAGGTGTAACTATGCCTGGACAGGCAGAAAGTCAGGAGCACTCATTGTCTTGGAAGCTTTTAAAGTTGCTTCCAAGCGTCCCCATGACAGGCGATTCTACGCTACCGGAACGGCCCAGGCTTATATCCTGTCAAGGACTGTCACTCCAGCAGCATTATTTATTAATGTACGGGGAATGTACATATACATACATATGTGCATATGCTGATACAACAGCAATAACCACCAACTTGGGTACCTGATCACAGTGGATGCATGGAGTGCCAGCAAAGAGGCAGGCTAGTGAGTTTATTGGAGCTCTATTAAGCGGAACTATTCTTTTGCTTGATAAGGAAAATACATAAGTCGACTGTTATCGCTGTTTTTACAGGGAATTGCCTGATACAAAAATATGCAGGAAAGTTCAGAAGCCATAGTATGAACTATGTGATGAAAGAAACGATTTTTGTTTCACCTTTCCGAGTCATATAACTCAAAACAGCACATTTTGAAGCCTCAGTATATTTCGGATTACCGTATCGACCGTTAAAAGTGCTGACTTTTGGTACAATAAAAATGTGTTTTTATGCGTTCTACTTCCTCTTTGTAATGGAAATATATAAAAATGTTAGGAAATATGACAGCTAATATGCAAGGCATAGAATCTGACGCGCACAAAGAAAAACACAAAATTTCAAGAAAATATTTGCAGCGCCGTAAGAACTTCAAAATACGAATAAAAACCAACAAAAGTCCCTTTCATGCAAACAAAATATTTGCTTACTTACTCTTTGCCACTTTCACCCTGTACTCCATCACTTACTTCTGTAAAATTTTCTTTGTTTCGCTCAGTTACCAGCCAAAGTAAAGTGAAATTGCAAATATTTGCGAAATAAAATCTTGGCAAACAAAGAAAGTCGCTGTATAGACTACATATAACATACCTTTGTAAATTGTATTCATACGTACTTATACGCACATACAAATATATGTGAGTGTTTGCATGCAGATTTGCTGTTAAACTTCCTTGACCGCAATCGTAATGCCTACACAAAACAAAAAAAAAAACACAAAACACCAGATAAATATTATAAATAAAAGCGATATGATAGCTTATGAAATCAGCACTGCGTAGTAGCAACTCCGTTTCGTCATTCGCACCACAACACTTGCGCCGAAAAACAAATTAAATAAGGATGAAAATTCAAAATCAATTCACTGTCACTCCACTGGCTGTTTTTCTTTTTTGATCACAACTCTTCTACATATAATATTTGCTTTTCTACTATTGCTATCGACTTTTCTCCTTTCCCTTAATGCCTCTTGAAGTTCGTCTTATCACATTCAAACGCAAGCTGTCTGTCACCGAAGTGCAATGAACTGCTTGTGAAATTTAATAATCACTTTTTGAGAGTGAGTAAATCCCCCATAAATAAAAAATACTTTAAATAGAGAATTTTTCTAAAAAAAAATTTTCAGATTTGATAACTGTCGAAGCCGAAAATCGGATACATACATATACAACATAGATATTTTTAGAAATTGTTAAAGCGTTCAAATATTAGAGAGTGGATCAGACGGCTCTTGAAAATGTAACACTCTACTACACAAAAAAAAGGTATTTTTCCATTAAAACCCGAACTTTTTGCAAATAGAAATAAGCAGTGTATATTTTGTGATTAATATTCTTTTTGATTCGCATTCTGCTTTTATGTATGTTTTTCTAAGGTGCGTGCCAAACGAGCAATCTCCATACAATTTGTCTCATAAATATTTTCATATGAAAACATTTGACAAGCAAAAATGTTTGAAGCGGATTTGGAAAGTAAAATGCACGTATTTATTTATTTATTAAAAAAAAATCAAATTTATTGCCTTTTTCCGCTATTTATGAAAAAAAATTAATTTAAGGTGATTGGAAAAAAATATGTTATATTCGGCACTGTCTCAAAATTCGTTTGAGATATCAATAAAATAAAAGATTAAATAAATGTACATACATGATTATTTTTATGTTAATATTTGGTTTGACCACCTGCAGCATCTATTCTATTATCGATTATAACCTCCTGGACATTGATGTAATAAGTTTTGTTAGGCCATATTCTTGTAGAATCTTTTCCCCTTTACTCTTTGATGCGCCGTATCAAGTTGTTTTTTGTTTGTAGGATACCTTTGTGTCAGTTTCTTTTTCAAGTGCGACCATAAATTTTTAATTGGGTTGAGCAATTATGTAGCAACGAAGACCTGCATATGTAAGACATGTGCGTGGGATCATATCTTGGCATAATTTGATAATTTCAATGAGCCCAAATTTTTCCACACTTTGTTTGAAATTGTTACGTAAAATGTATAAATAAATTCGTTTTGTTAAGTTTTCTTCTATAATTTTAATGACACCAATACCTTTTCTACAAATACAGCCCCATACCATTATACTAGGCTTCCCAAATTTCAGTGTGGGAATAATGTTCTTATTTTTTAGGGCTGTTTGGAACTTTATCTAAACTCTGTTTGGGTCCTGTTGAGATTACATAACATTATTTTTGTCTCCCCACAAAAAAAAAAACAATAATATTCCATTGAGTGCGCAACGTGAGTTAGAGCAAGGGAAATCAGTTTGTTAGCGTTAGCTTGTGATAGTAATGACTATCTAAGGCTGTACTGCAAATTTTCGTGAATTTGTTTCACTATGGACCTTTCCATTCCTTGATATGAGCTTTTTTGGCCTACCACTGGAGTGTTTTAACTACAAGGTGAGTTTCAGATACAAAGCTGTAGGTAATACTTACTTCAATTTCCCAAAAAAAATTTTTTTACTGCAGAACAATGGTGGGGCATTGAGTCCACCAATTGCTTACAACGCTGTTTCGAAATCATCAGTCACACATTTTTAACAATTTCTCGAAGTTGTTGATTGTTACCCGGTTTTGCATTGCTCTGTTTAAGTCCCCCCACAGATTTTCTATAGGCTTGAGGTCGGGGGACTGAGTTGGCCATTTTATAAACTCAACTTTATTTACGCGAAATCAATCCTTGGCCTTCCGACTCGTGTGTTTAGGATCATTATGCTATTTATTTGGCATTTCCTCTTTGCAATTCGGCAAAATAACATTCCGCATTACAAGGTAAAGTCCAAAATAAACAAGACTGAGCTAAAATAGAAACGGCAGGAGCTTTGTTCTGATAACTTCCAGTTTATTTATTCAAAATAGTCCCCTCTGGCCCCGATACTCTGTTTTGCGCGATCTAAAAGCTTTTCGAAAGCGTGTTTCAGGTCATTGACCGGAATGTCCTTCAGGATGTTGGTACAAGCCTTTTGGATGGCCTCTACGTACGCAAAACGTTTCGTGACCAAATGCAATTTTCCAAATAGGTAAAAGTCACAGGGAGCCATATCAGGGGGATACGGTGAGTGATTAATGGTTAAAATGCTATTACTAGTCAAAAAAATTAGTCACAAGAGTGGAGGAGAGTTCATAATCATAAGTGCATAATCATGCACTCCTTCGCGGTATTCAGAGCGAATTCGACGAATGCGATGCAACAAACGCTTCATAACGCCGAGATAGAAAATTGCAATGATGGCGTGGCCCGTTGGCACGAACACTTTGTGTACAATTCTCTTGGAATCGTAAAAACAAATGACCATCGACTTGATTTTTTACTTCTAAAAACGCGATTGTTTGGGTGATGGCTCATCTGGGGCATTCCATTCGGCACTTTGACACTTAGTTTCAGGTTCGTGTTGGAAACACCATGTTTCATCACCAGTTACAATGTTGTAAAGGAAGTTCTCGTCTTTTCTCACCTGTTTAATGAGGTCTTTCGAATGTTGAATTCTGAGAAATTTTTGGTCCTCAGTGAACTTTTGCGGAATGAAACGTGCACAGACCTTTCGTAAGCCCAAATGATCAGTTAAAATGCGATAAATCAATGTTTTGTCGACATTCAACTTCGATTCCATGAATTTCAACGATGATTTCGGAACATTTTTGATAAATTTACAAACAATTTCGATGGAGTTTTCGGTGATTACTGATTTTGGGCGGCCCGCATATTCATTGTCATTTATGTCCTCACAACCATTTCTGAAATGTGTAAACCGTTCATGAGCACTGGCACAAGATAGGCAATCAGCGCCATAAATTCTTTTCATCAATTCAATTGTTTCGGTAAACGTTTTACCGATTTTAAAACAAATAAATATAACGCATGTGTTCTGCTACAAAAAAGGGATTCAGCGGTGAGAAAATAATGATACGAGTATTACATTGTGATAAGAATTATGCGGCACACTGTATGTACATCCATATGCCCCCTCGTATGAATGTAGTTTTTGCATGGCGACCACAGCTGCTTAAATGGCTTCTATCCATTCATGACGCTTTTCTTTCATTGCCAAATGTATGATAGTTTCGAGAATAGATAATAATCACAGGGTGCCTAGCATATCAGGGTGCATATCAAATCGGTAGAACAAAACAGCAGAGCGATTACAGGTCAAGAAGTGGCCCAAATATAGGATGGGCCATGTAAAATTTGCTTTTTGAATCGGCTATAAAAACAAAACTAATTAATATTTTTTCAAACTTTTTTTTTTTTTTTGAAGATTGAACATTCGCATTTATGAATGAAAAATAATATCGTTCGAATGACTGCCACGACTAGCTTTACAGTAGGCCATTCGATCCACCCAATTTTTAAGCACATTTTCGATTGTTTGGGCTCCAATTTCATGAATGGCATTTGTCCTTAACGGCTCCCCACAAAAAATAGTCCAACGGGCTTAAACCACAGCTCCGAGGCGGACAATTGATATCGGAATTTCGGCTGATTATTCGGTTTTCAAAAACGGTAGCCAAAAGTTCGATCGTAACTTTGGCAGTGTGACAAGTTGCACCGTCATGTTGAAACCAAATGTCGTCCATGTTATCCTCTTCAGTTTTTGGAAACAAAAACTCGTTGAGCATGTCACGGGAACGCTCGCCATTAACTGTAACCGCGGCTCCTCGCTCATTTTTGAAAAAAAAATAGCCCCATGATGCCGCCAGACCAAAAACCGCACCAAACAGTGACTCGTTGTGGATGCATTTGCTTCTCTACAGTAACGTGTGGATTTTCTGAGCCCCAAATCCGACAATTTTGCTTATTGACGTAGCCACCGATGTGAAAATGAGCTTCATCAGAAAAGAAGAAGAAGACTCACCACTTTGGAAATAGGTTTTCAATATTTCCCAATTTTGTTGAAGCGTATAGCGTCCCATTTCGTAAATGTCAAACCTTTAAGTAAATTATGAACACATTTGACATGTCATTTGTGTTACCATTCTCAAACAAATAGGTGGTTCAAAAAGCAAACGCTATATGGCCCACCCTATATTTAGGGTATTGTTGCAAATTTTTCTGAAAATTGGTTTATTTGTAAACCTGAGTATAACAAGAAGTATACTGAAAACGTGTTGAGAAATTTTATATTTTTGAGATTTAGTCAATATTGAAAATTTTTATAAAGAGCTCTTTGAAGTGAAATATCTTCAGTTCTTTTTAACATTAAAAAATCGTGAGTTTTTAGAATAAAATATACTTTTTTAAATTTTTTATTTTTTTGTTAAAATGTTTTAGGAAAATATTTCTTTGCCATTTTTGAAAAGCACTTTTTTGAAATCTTTTCTTATTTATTGACATTCGGCCCCATTAGGTTAAGGCCAGCAAAGACAAAGAATGGTGCTGTACCAAGCAAAACAGGTGGTCTGATTTTTATCTATTGCATCCAGGTAGATCGGACATTCTATTCCACATGTGGATGCTCAGAACTTATGGTTTATTTCCGTTTTGTGTTATTATACTTCAAACAGATCTGAAAATGGCGTTATTTCGTGCCATATGGCGTTATTTCGCGCCAGTTTTTTTTAATGTTTGCTATAAAAATAAAAAATGTTTAAATTGGTACTTGTTTTTTAAGAAAGTAATTTAGTATGTTTTTGAAAAGTCACTAAATTTTTTTTAGAAAAAGGTTTATTTATTTTATTTTAAAAAAGTCAATACATTTTTTAAATTGCTTGTATAGAAAAATTGTCAGTTAAATTGTTTTTTCTAATTTTTTAGAAAGCTAAAAAATTATATATTTTCCCTATAATTGTAATTCAACATCTGAATACATGTATTTGTTTTTATAATTCATTCTGAGCATTCTGTGGATGCCTCAATTTATTTAGACTTTGAGCTTTCTGATTCTATCTGCTAACCTATAATTTTACGAGAAAAAGGAAGATGGAACAATTTTAGCAACAAAAAACATTCGAATTTCCCAACTTGAATACAACTAATTTTCCTGCTTACACTTCATATTTTGCATGTTTCTCGCTCTTCTCTCTCACAAATTCGAGTTAGTTGGTTTTTCAAGTACCCAAAGGCTTTTCTATAGCTTCTTGCTCTACGAGTATTCGGCTAGTCGTAATGTTCAGTTTGTATAATTCTCGTTGTTGTTGTTATTAGTACTTTTGCGAATTTGTTTGTCTTAGGTTGTGCTGTGCTGTCTTTGTGGCTGATAAGGCCAGCAGTAAATGGATATTTACCTTTCACTTTATACGTAATTTGCAATTGCGGTTCTTGTTGTTGCCAAACAAAGCAACAGCAAACAAGCAATTGTTGCGGCAAATCACCCCTTTTTTTTGCTATTTCCTTTTCTTGTGACGTTTTAGTTTAACACGAAAAAAATTGAAAGCAGCTTATGAAAAAGCGTACGGAATGATTTATTTTTATTTATTTGCTCGTTTTGTTTTGCTTTTGAGTTTTGCTAGCTTAATTAATAGTTCCTTTTATTCACCTGTTGTGGTGGTGGTGATGTGGAGGGGAACACATTTGATATCTGTCAATATGGATATGTGTGTGTGTAATCACCAATAAATGGACATTGGGCCGATTACTTTGTGTGGAGAAAGAGTAATAAAAGTGTGTGTAAATCGATATCCATATATATGCACATATACTCGGTTGGTTGTCTTTAGCCGTCAATTTTGTTGTTATTACTGTTATTATTGTTGTTGATGTTAGCGCAATGCTAAAGCCCTATTCAAGGTCATTGCTAAAGAGGTGTTTGTCGATAGACATATAGACAGCCTTTGTGGTTTTTTTTTAATCTTACGCAATTAACTACTTGCTGAATGTGTGGTCACTTAGGTATTATGAAAGGCAAGTAAATTTAGTAGTAACGAACTGTTACGCTTCTCGTGAATTTTGATCCATGACTAGTTCTCGCTTCTTTGCTATTTTTTATATACATAAATAATTCTTGAATTATACTGAGTGCTGCCATAGGAAGTCTTAATTATCCAAAGTTAAATCTCTTTCCGATAGTTCGAAACTCATACGAAATTCTCCAGATGAGATTTAGGACGCTTTGCATCTTCTTTCCGATTGTTGCGAGACAGTGTTAAATTCTATTTCTATGACAAAACTACTGTGTTCTTGCTTACAATGCTACCACAGTCGCAATTTTCGATAGGGTAGAGTATCGGTGTACCGTGCAGAAGGTCTTAGGATGGGCTCTTGGAAGACACAATCTCCAGAAAGCTCTTACATAACACTTCAGATGTTGCGTGCAGATTATCTATGGTAACGAAAGCTGTATCTAGTTTGCACTTATTCCTCTTATTGATTGGCGCGACAACCGCTTACGCGATTTTGGCCGAGTTTAACAAAGCACGTTCTTTCTCGTGCTAATCGGCGCTAGTTGAAAACACCAAGTGAGACCAAGTCCTTCTCCACCTAATCTTTCCAACGCAGAGGAGGCCTTCCTTTTCCTCTGCTACCACCAGCTGGTACCGCATCGAATACTCTCAGAGCCGGGGCGTTTGTATCCATTCGGACGACATGACCCAGCCAACTTAGCCGCTGGATATTTATTCGCTGCGCCATATCTATATCGCCGTAAAGCTCATACAGCTCATTGCTCCATCACCTACGATACTCGCCATCACCACCGCGCAAATGTCCAAAAATCTTACGCAGAATCTTTTGCTCAAACACTCCAAGTGATACCTCATCGGTTATTGTCATCGTCTACGCTTCTGTGCCATACGTTAGGACGGGCATGATGAGAGCCTTATAGAGTGTTAGTTTTGTTCGTCGAGAGCGGACTTTACTACTCAATTGCCTACTTAGTCCAAAGTAGCACTTGTTGGCAAGAGAGATTCCACATTGAATTTCAAGGCTGACGTTGTTATTGGTGTTAATATTGGTTCCTAACAAAAACGAAGTCTTTTACAACCTCGAAATCATAACTGTGAATAGTGACGTGGGTGCCGATACGCGAGTGCGCCGACTTTTGTTTGATGACAGGAGGTACTTCGTTTTGTGCTCGTTCACCACCAGACCCATTCGCTTTGCCTCTTTATCCGGTTTGGAGAAGGCAGAACTAACAGCGCGGTTGTTAAGACCGATGATGTCAATGTCATCGGCATGCGCCAACAATTGTACGCTCTTATAAAAAGTTGTGCCTGAGCGATTAAGTTCTGCGGCTTGCACGATCTTTTCCAACATCAGGTTAAGGAAGTCACTCGACAGCGAGTCTCCCTGTCTGAAACCTCGTTTGATATCAAAGAGAGGATGGTTCTGGTTCCGTGTGTAGAAGTCCACGTAAGTGGGGAAAGTACCTGATTGCCATTTACTTGTGAGTGGCCAGGACTATTTTTTTGCACACGGTCCAAGCAGCTCAGAACTTCCGGGTATAGCCCAAGTATCCTCTGGGTAGCTTCCGCACATCCGTTCGAGACCGAGCTAATGTGATCAGATGAAGCAACCCACGATAGCTGTTTGTGCGCTGGGTTTGGGACCCATCTAAATCGAAACGCTTTTTGAAGCCGATTACCACACCTACTCTTAGCAATCGTACTCCGATTGTAATAAGTAGTGGTGAAGTAATATAGAATTTTTCATTTGAACTTCACAATAATATACCAGGTCAGCCCATAAGTTCGTGCATTTTTTAAAGGAGATTTTAAAATTAATAAAAAAGATGTTAAAAGTATTTATTGATCAATAATATATTTTCCTTCATTATTTACAATGTCTTACCAACGTTTAGGCAAATTTTTAATTCCCTGCTCAAAAAATTTGTTGTCCTTGGAGCCAAACTACGTTTCGTTATTCCTTTTTATAGCTTCTTTTGAGGAGTAGTTCTTGTTACTTATATGGGATTGAACTCCACGGAAAATATGATAATCACATGGTGCAATATCCGGAGAGTATGGTGGATGCGGCATTAGCTCCCATCCGAGCTCGTTCAGCTTACCTATTGTTAGCCCAGCGGTATGAGGTCTCAAGTTGTCGTGGTGAAACAAAACTTTGCGTCTATTCACTACAGGCGGTCGATTTTTGTTCAGTGCCTCAATCAGGTTTGATAGGTGACGGGAATAATAATCAGCAGTTATCGTCTGGTTTGGTTCAAGAAGTTCATAATAAACACTACCGGCCATATCCCACCAATTAGACAGGAGAATCTTCTTGGGGTGAAGGCCATCTCTAGGGGTCGGTTCTGCTGTTTCATCTTTATCTAACCATTGGCGTTTGCGAACAGGATTATTGTAAAGGATCCATTTTTCATCACCAGTAACGATACGGTTCAAAAAACTTTAATTTTCAAGCCGTTGCAGCAGCTGAGAACACACATTCACTCTCTGCTGAAGGTTGGCGACGGAAAGTCTATGCGCAACCCATTTTCCCAGCTTTGAAACCTTTCTCAACTGAACCAGGTGCCTGTAAGCTGTTCCATGCGATGAATTTAACCTCTGAGCTATCATATCGACTGTCAAATTTGGCTCAGCTTCCACGAGTTCGAGCAAGGCGTCGGAGTTAAAGACTTCAGGACCACCAGCGCGCGGGATATCCTCCACGTCGCAGTTACCACTTCGGAATTTTAAAAACCACTTTTGCGCAGTCCTTACACTCACGGTATCCTCTCCGTGAACGGTGTTTATTTCTGCAGGAGCAGTTGTTGCATTTTTACCAGTTTTATAAAAAAATACAAAATATGCCTCTTATACGCGTTTGAAGATTCCGTTTTATTTTTTAACAACACGTGCTTCTATCCGCGATTAAAATCACTTTTTGAATGAACAATATATCAAAAAAAATATAAATAGTTCCGTTATATTCCGCGAATAATTTTTGGTATGCAAAAATCGTACAAAAGTGAAATTATGGGTAAAATACGCACAAACTTGTGGACTGACCTGATACAAAAACATTTTTTTTTTACATAGTTTTTTGTAGTAGTGTGGCACCAAAGCAAGCGTCTTGTCAACGGGATTTTGGCTTTTCGGGATTTTTTTTTTTTTTTTGGTGGGTGAGGTAGGGTTCAAAATGCCTTCGCACTTACAGCGACCGTCGTCTACTGCGTCGTGTGGTGTGGCCACTAAAACAGTCCCTCCTCCTCTCCTGGGGAGACTCCCCTCCCGGAACTGCTTTGTACATTACTTCGGGAGGGCCCAGAACGGCGTCCATGAAAAGGACCAAATTCTAATTCACCCACGTCTGGGTCCACCATATTTGTAGCCAGCATTCATGCTATAGGCTCGTCTTCTTTTGTCTCTATCTGCGGGGCTTCATGTTGTCGGCTTATCTTCTAGTCAAGTATATTAGCATCTCTGTCCATGTCAAGTTTTTTGGCACGTAGGACTCGCTCTATATACGTGCGAATAATTTGCCAATTTTCTGCGCTTTCTATGATTTTATCAGTTATGTTGTCAGCTCTTAAGGGGCCTAGTCTGCCTTCGACAGCTTTGCGATCTAGTTTCCATCTCTCACATTTGAAGAAAGTGTGATCTGCGTTGTCAATAAGTGCATCTCCGTAGATGTATTTAGTGGTTTTTGACTTGCCTTTGTTTTTAAGGTATTTGTAAAAGTATCCATGTCCAGATAGCATCTGTGTGGTATAATAGTTTACCTCGCCGAACTGTCTGTTATACCATTTGTCTAGATTTGGTATAAGTCTCTTCGTCCATCGGCCTTTCGTCTCTGACTCCCATCGCTCTTGCCATATTTGCAGTGTATGTGCTCTAATTTGCTGCTTTGCGCTCGTTTTGGTGCGGGCGCGTGTGTGGTCTCCTATGGCGTTTGACTCTCTCTTTTTAAAGTTCCATAGTTCTTTTTGCTCTCTCGCTAGCAGATCTATAGGTATCGTGCCGCTAATAATGAGTGCAGCAGTACTAGTAGTTCTGATACCGTGCGATAAGCTGAAGCAACGCGGAGGGCGGCGGTTCTTTGGGCCTTGGCCAGGATCTTGCGGCGACACTCAGTTTTAAGTGTGTCCGCCCATACTTCACATCCGTATAGTAAAATGGATACCGTCGTGTCCATGAGCAGCTTCCGCCTGCTTGCGATGGGTTCTCCGATGTTTGCCATTAGTCTTGATAGCCTTGAGATTGTTTTGGTGGATTTTTCAGCAGCGTACTGGATTTGTGCCCAGTATGTCAGTTTGCTGTCGAGTTTGATGCCCAGATATTTCACTACTTTTGAGGTTGTTTTGTTCTCTGTGTAGACTGGCATTGTCACTTCTACAGGTATGCGCGCTCTCGTGAATAGGATCAGTTCTGTTTTTTCCCGAGCTAAAGTAAGGTCTTGCGAGTCGAGCAATGTCTTGATTCTTGTCATCGTTTGTGTAAGTTTCCGCCTTGCTGCGTCTACATCCCGTGCGGTAATTACTGCTGCGACATCGTCAGCGTATCCTACTAGGTAGCAATCGTCGGGCATGTCGGTGGTGAGGATGCCGTCATAGCTGACGTTCCAGAGATCGGGGCCTAGTATGGACCCTTGGGCCGCGCCGGAGGTTATCATTTTTGTCCGTTGTCCTTTTCTTGTGTCGTAGATGAGTACGCGGTCTTTGAGGTAGCTGCGGATCATCGTCATCAGGTATTGGGGTATTTTGAACCGCTTCTCCAATGCGTCTATCATATTTTTCCACTTTGCGCTGTTGAAAGCGTTCTTTACGTCGATTGTAGCGAGGAGCACGATTGGTCGGGAAAAATGATTTATGCTCCGTGCTTTTGCTATGCTCTTTACTACATCTTCAATTGCTCCAATTGTGGACCTTCGCGGTCTAAAGCCGTGTTGCCTATCCGAGAGAACTTTTGTCTCTTCCAAATTTCTGGAAAAGTTCCTTCATATAAGCAGGCATTGTACATGTGGAGAAGCGTTTGTGGGCGCTCAGGACCTGGCGCATTGTTATTTTTGAGGGTTGCAGCTGCGTCTCTCAGTTCCTCTACCGTGAAAAGCGGGGGTGGGTCGGTAGCTGCGTCTCTCAGTTCCTCTACCGTGAAAAGCGGGGGTGGGTCGGTAAGTTCCTCTACCGTGAAAAGCGGGGTGGGTCGGGACATCTGAAACGAAAAAGTTAAACTGATTGTTATTCTGTAGGCTTGTCATTCTGGCAGGTGCTACAATGGGAAATTTTTTTTTGAAAAATAACAAAATGGCGGGCTTTTGAAAAAAGGTATGTTTTTCGGGTCCAAATCGGACTGTAGTGCGGAAAGTTTGGGCTGAAAAGAAACGAAACTAGTGAACACACTATAAAATCAAAACGATCGCATTTTATTTTCTTAAAAAACAAAGTCCTAAAAAATATCTATAACAAATGAGTATTTGACCAGACTACTGCCTTAATATGTTTTTTATTTATATTATTTTAGGCTACTTTATTTAATTTTGGTTTATTTAATTTAATGAATTAATTTAATTAATTAATTGTTTTTTTTTTAATAGCTTTTATTTAGTTTTTTTTATACTTTATTTTATGTTTTATACATTATTTAATTTATATTTGGTTTATTTATTTAAGTTTATTTTATTGAAATTGTTTTTTTTTATTTAATTTTAACATATTTATTGATATAGTTTATTGAACAAATACATAATATTTTTATTTTGTCGTATTTTATTTTTTATTTGCTTTACGCTATTATAATTCAGTTTTTTTTTATTATTTAATTCAGTTTGTTTTAATATTATTTATTTATTGAACTAACATTTTTATATTTTTGTTTTTATTTTGTATTATATATTATAATAAAATTTATTGTAGATTAATTTATTTAATTTGAGTTTATTTTCTTTTATTTTAGTTTGTTTTATTCTATTAGATTCAGTTGTATTACACTTATTTAATTTAGTTTTAATTTAATTTTATTAATAAATTAATGAATTTGTATTATATTTTATTTTATTTTTTAATGTTTCTTTATTAGGGTTTTTGTTATGTTTGTATTTAATAAACAAATATTTATTTTATAATAATTTAGTTTTATTGTGTAACCATTTTCGCATACAAGAAATCTTACCACAGAACCTATGCCAAGAAATAGTTTGTTAATTTGCTAATCTATAAATAAAATTATGTCTGTTTATATTTTTAAACCGGTTTTTCTAGTTGAGATTTTAAAATTAATTTTACATCATTCCCAACATTTCCTTCATCACTCACAATAATTTTTAGTTGAATCAAAGCACCTAGCCTTTCTTCACAATCCATACATATACACACAAATATACATACATATCTTATATGCAAATAAACATTTTATTAATGAGCTTATCCGTTGGCACTAGATTTATTAGAAATTGTATTTTTTCTTTGTTTTTATTTTCAGCAAACATTCCTCAGTTCATCGGATACGGATGATGAACCTATAAAACAACTGCCAAAAGAAATTCTTTTACGTATTTTCTCCTATTTGGATGTGGTGTCTTTATGCAGATGTGCACAGGTAAGTTGCGAAGAACATATTTTCATATATTTTTAATTTATAAAAATGGAAGTAAAAGATATATAAACGTAGAAGAAGATTTTAAAGCAGTATGATAACACCTGGGCTGAAAAGTCCCGAGCGTAACAAAGAAAACACGTTTTTTTTTGTTTGTTTAAAATTAGCTTTATGCATCAACTTAATTTCCATCAAGCACAACGCAATCATTCCAGCGCCGTTCGTACATTTCAATACCACTTTTGTAGAACGATTTATCTTTTGTCTCAAAATAGGCTTTAGTTTCAGCGATAACTTCTTCATTCGAACGGAATTTCTTACAAGCGAGCATCTTTTTAAGTCTGCGAACAGCCAGTAGACGCTGGGAGCCAAATCTGGCGAATACGGTGGATGTGGGAGCAATACGCAGTACAATTCATGTAGTTTCGTCATTGTTTTGCCATCATCCAACATGTTCTTGTTTTTGATCAACACTGAGGAAACGCGGCACCCACTTTGAACAGAGCTTTCTCATAGTCAAATTCTCATGCCATATAAAGCCAACACGTTTTTTTTATATCTTTAAGATGCCAGCAAACTTACGTAACTTCACTTTTCTATCATTCAGAACGGTTTTGTGGATTTGTTTTTAAGTTTTCTAGTCATTGCTTTGCTTGAACGATATTTTTTCCATCAAGAAGCAGTGGAAAATAAAAACATGAACATCTTTTTGATCCATTGTTTTGAAAATACTTTTGTTAACACAATAATTCTTGAACTAATGAATAGAATATCATGAAATTTAACAGCTGTCTTTATAAAGTTAGTACTATCTGAAAAAGAGGTGGATGCAAAAAAACTAGTCCCATCTATATGTTAGGCGTAGGACTTTTCAGCCCGTATGTAATTTTTGTTTTTAAGTAAGTATTATAAGTATATTACAAAATTCCTTCGATATCAGAGCAAAAATATAAATTTGCACTCAAGATGGAATACAAATTTAACTTTGGGGTCTGCAAACCCGCAAGCATGCTTACATTCAATGAGGCACTCTTTCATCCATGCCGATGGATTTGAGATTTATGTTTGGCAAAATTTCATGATTTCAGATTTTACGTGTTTGGACGTACCCAAACAAAGTTGCCACGGTTGCTGTATGGTAAATCTTGTTTAGAAAAGAACGGATTGCTTAGTTACTAAAAATGCCTTCGAACGTCAGTTGCCCATTTATTGGTGTTAATATTTGTAAAGTATTGACATTTTGTTCTAAAATTATTTGAATCAAGTCAAAGTCAAGTCAAGTGATGAACAACATCCCGAATTTCTATATCATTGATATTGAAGAATTGGTATTGGAGTTTGAAGAATTTTACAGGCTTTTCATATTACTGGAAATTTCATATGTATTGTTGGAAATCTAAAGCAAAATATAACAAAATGAAAAAAAAAACACAAAAATTATTTACAGAACTCTGTCAAAATTCCTTTAAGTTCGAGTAATTTATAATTCAATTTTTACGCTTTTGTTAGTACTTTTTCTTTCCCGCTTCATTTCTCCATTTCTGTCCTTCTGTTTGCCACTGGCTGATTTGGGCTACTCTTTATATCGCTTAAGGGGGGGGTAGGGTTTTTAGGGTAAAAAAAAATCGATTTTGGTTTATTTGAGAAAATGAATGTACATAATCTCAAGAATGTTGTGCCCAAATTTTAAGACAATCGGTGCAAAACTCACAAAGTTAGAGTATTATAACCGTTGGCCGCTCCGACTCGGCTACCTGCTATGGTCGAACTTTAAATCGATTTTCTGGAAAACGACGTTTTTCAAGTCGGTGGACACTTTTTCTCTGAATCTACTTGATCGATCTTCCTGAAATTTTGTACACACTTTCTCTATATAATTACCGAGGTAACCCTGGGAGGTTTTTTTGTTTTTTCAATTTTTGTTTATTTTACAATAAACAATATTATGCGATTTATCGTCTAAAAATCGCATTTCTACTTCAAATGTTAAAAAAAATTGAAAAAAAAATTTTTTTAAATAAAAACTCGACAGGGTTACCTCGGACAATTGATTACCTAATGAAAAATCTTTGATTTTTTGATTTCAAATGATCCAATGCTGAGAAAAACTGTCCACCGCAAATTGCCTTTTTTTCGAGACGTCTGCGTAGATCTGCTGTCAACGGCTCAATTTTGTATATTTTCTTGTGAAAATTTTTGAGAATATTTTTGAAATATGAGTTTACAGTATACTAATTGGATAAATAAATTTACATGAATCATCTTTCCAAAAAAAATTCTTAAATAAGTGCATATTTTTAGTGGAATTAACCCTACTCCCCCCTTAATAAGAAATTTCATTAAGCCACGCCCCAGTGTCTCGCTGTGCGATTCATAAAAAATATATTAAACTTTAACAAATATTTATTATTTCCGGTATACATATGTATGTGCAAAAAAGGAGAAAAAGTGCATTAAAAAAACATAAATATGTATAGACATTTCTTACTTTATTTGATTTGAATCGCCGCTAAGAAAACTAGTATTACAAAACAGCATACCTTTTTTATCTCGAAATTCACATTCAAATCACGTTTGTGCGATTTGTGAAATATTTGTTAAGTATCTATTGGCAGTTTTGTTTGTTTACACTTTTCACGTACTTGGAAGTAGCAGTTTGCTTTAGATTTCGATATTTTTATTATTCTCTATTTTAATTTGCATTTCTGTATTTTTTGTTATCGCATCAGTTTATGAGGGTTCCTTTTTATAGTTTGCACCCAGTAATGAGAACACAGTAAATTAATAATGAAAATGGCTTCACTGTTTTTCAAAATATTCTCCTTGGAAGTCAATACACTTCTGCATTCGCTTGAATCAGTTTTCAAAGCACTTTTGCTACTCAGAAGTAGAGATACCTCCAAAAGCGACCTGTTTAAAGGCTTCAACAGCTTCTTCAGGCGTTGAAAAACGTTGGCCTCGTATTTTATTTTTAATGTTTTGATGATCGAGAACAAAAATAAATCATTAGGTACTAAAACAGGGCTGTAAGGCGAATGACCCACCTGTAGCCATGTCATATGTGTACGTGCTTTGGACCACCGTCGCTGGATTTGAATTTCGTCAGCATTTCTTTCCACCAATCGACACTACTCATTTTTTTGCCTATTGGCAAATTATGCGATATCCAACGAGAAAAAATCTTCTTGCTGAGCAAATTTTCATGCAATATTGAATGTATGCTGGCCACGAGAATGCTTCTATGTCGCGACATGTCACATGACGATCTTGGCGCACAACATCGATTTTTTGTGGCACAACAACCATTTTTGGACGACCTTCACGATATTCATCCTGCAAGAGTCGACGTACCGCAGTCGCTAAGTGTGGTGCTTTAACGCTAAAAGACGAAGTAAATCGTAAGAAATAATCCCACTAAAATTTTCACGAGTTAGTTCCATCTTTTGGACGAAATGAATATTTCAACTCAAAAAGCTACAAATAAATAACAAAGTGAGATGAAAGTGTATCGAACAATTGTAATAGAGTAGAAGACTAAATATGAAATTATTTTGGAGATAGTTATAACCTTTTTTAGGGTCTATAAATTATAGATATAAATGGCCTAATGTTCCTACGATCGCTAGGTTTTCATTGACTTCAAAAATTCACCTTTTTAGGTTCCGCTAATTTAAGTTCGATACAGCATAAATGGACTTTTTTTATTATTGAAATGACGGTTAAAGAAGGTGCCCAAGTAAACAAATGTTTTAGGATTTATTTTCAAAGACCTTCGCGTTCGCATTACCTCCCGAAATACCTGGTATGATCTGAACGGGAGAAACACATCGATAAAAAAAACCCACACATCCTTTATTGCTATAAGTTTTGACATTTGTTTTCTTAAATTTAATTTTAATTCATTTTCAATAAAAATATGGTTAATTTCTTAACAAAATCCACATCCTTAAGTTGCAAGCTTCGTACGAAATTAAAAAAAAAATTCATGCAATTTTCATAAAATGTTCCTACTTCTTAATCAGAGTTTTTAAAAAACTTCTGGGCATGCAGTTTTGAAGCCCATTCAATTTTAGTACAATAAAGTGAAAGTTTGAAGTGTCACAAAAATCACGTTGATTCTTAACAATGTTTTTTGTTGATGGTATTTTGTATTTTTTACACTATTGCGAAAATGCTTTATAGTTAGTAAATTTGAGGCATTTAGAAGAAATCCCCATCATTGTTTCTTTTAAATTCAAGTATCAAGTAACTTTTTCTATAATATTTTGACCGCAATCGCAGCACTGTGTTGCACCCTCGTGTCGGTTAGGCTGGAGTAGGGCAATAGTTGGGTTTGACTAGTGGCTAGTGAATTGACGGGCGATGACGATATTCAGGTTTGGTGATTTCTTCGTTTCCTTTTATTTTTATTAAAAATTTTCTTTACTAAAATCATTTAAAAAAAAAATTAAAATCTTTTTCTTTAAGTCGTTCGAAGATTATGAAATGTTTTGATCTTTTCTCTCAGCCATTTATCAGCTTTTCTCCTTTGACTTCACTGTTTGCATTACATTAAAATTAAAGAAAATAAATCAAATGGATTTCGATGCTAAATCGTAAATATACATATGTATATTGCTTGCATGTGTACGTTTTCCAGGAAGCCTTAAAGTAAGAGATGTATAATGTAAATTTTTCACGAATTAACTGCGTGCAATTGGTTATTTTTCATTGACACCAATTCCCTTCACTTACACCTACCGCAGTTATATCGTAAAGTAGGAGTTACGCAGAAATTTTCATTATTTTAAGTTAAACAAAGGAGAATAAAGTAAATAATCTGCGCAATTCCAGTTTATACATAATTTTGTTGATTCAACAACGCACATCGAGCATTTGCATCAAGCGATTTCAGATAATTTCACTAAAGTGCGTGTACGTTTGCTTAATACATATATGTATGTATGTATTTGTACTTACGATTATTTACTAAAAAATAGTATTTAAATTTATTTACATCAACACCCTATATAATTGGTGGTTGCGTTGGTACAACGCACTAGTTTCAGAACTAGTGATGTTGGTACTACCACTACCACAGGTGGAAAATGGATTTTACAATAATTGCTCTTATTTTAATTAAAGCTGGTTAAAATTTAGGCCCATTTATTATTAAATGGGGCTTAGTAAACTACACTTATCTTTCAAACACATGAAAATGGATGCAAATTCCCGTCGATGAAATCAGAATCAATTCTGAAAAGTTGTGCAAGGCGGAATGAATCACCGCCTCAACAGCGAATAAGTTGTGGCCGCTGTTGTCGTTCTTGAGGTAACCGGCCCGATACAACTGTATCCCTAATCGGGCACAAAAAATTCGTCGAAGAGAACTGCGACACATAGCAACAGCACACCTTCAGTTTGAAGTTTAATATTTCACTTTGTATTTATACAATACTTAAGTTCGATTTATTTGAGTTCTCCGTCGGAACTGTTATCGATCGCTAAAATTTGATCGGTCGCGAACATACTTGAAATTCGTCCTTTTTACTTAACAACCAAAATATTCAGTAGAAATAATTTACCTGTAAGGCAGAACAACGTTTGCCGGGTCAGCTAGTAATTTTTATAATCGTATATAACTACAGTTACATTCAAAAATGAATAATAAATTGAATTATGATTGAATTTAAATGTAAGAACAGTAAAGCATTAAGGCGGAGTCTTCTTGTCTTAATAGAAAAGCTTGTAATAAACAAGTTTTTATTTCCTTCAATTCGATATTTCAATTTTTTCGGGTTTTCGAAATTAATACGAGCTCATTGCGGGATTCCCGGAATGACATCCTTTCTACATATATGTAAATTCATACATACATATATCGTATGCGCACATATACATGCATGTAGGTAAATATGTATGTATAAGTGTTCGGGTACAAAGTGCGTTTCCCCCGTCATTTGTATTGATTTCCTTTACCTTTCAACGTAGGAAAAGTTTTCTATAAACCCAGCAAACTTCGAAACTTTTGTAGCATTTAACTGGTCGAAGCAAAAAGTAAAAAAAAAGCAAACACATTATTCCCCCCATAATCCATAACGTCATTTTTAATGCTTTGCGTCGTCAAGCGTTGTTACATAATATTTTTGCTGCTGCCTTTTCTTCTTATGACTGCGCTTAGTCAATGCAAATGCATATTAATGAACAAAGCGATTGATTTTTTTTGTTTTTGAATAGTTACTTAGTTGTCAGTTTTATGATTATTAAATAATAATTACATGCCGCAAAGGTTCGCACGAGCATTCCATATACTCACATACCCCATATATGTATGTATGTGTGGGGATACACACACCCATGTACACCTACGTTCATAATAATAGCAGCGTGACATATTGCAAAGTTTTAACTATTTACTAATTTTTGTATTTATTTTTCTTTTCTACAACAAAAAATATAATAAAATGTAATACGATATAAATTCAACCACTTTTCATTAAAATTGCAACCCTTTTAATCAGAACTACTAGGCGTATTTTGAGTATGTTTTTTTATGGACAATTTAATTCTGCCATAATAAAATGGAAGTTTGAAGTGACTCAAAAATAGCGTTGATTGTGTTTTGCTGGTCTGAAGTATTTGCTCCTTGAAAATACAGTGGCACAGTAAAGTCTACATACCCCATTGAAAAGCGAGGTTTGCAGATTTCTGTGAACATTGTAGCATTAGAATATATTCCAAACAAATCCAATCTAACAACAAACAATAAATTTTAACAAAAAAATTTTAATCCAAAAATATTTATTAACAAAAACAAACAAAATTCATTTTCCAAACACAGAAAAGTCTGCATACGGCTTTGTAGTGGAGTACACAAAATGCAGTTCTGTACTCAAACAGTGCTACCAATCACTTCAGGCGTCTTTACTAGACACCGTTAGTTAGAAATAAGTTTAGTTCTTCGATATTAATATTGTAGCTGTGTTAATTTAACCAAAATGGGAAAAGAAATCTGTGTTAAAGTACGTGAGCTAATTGTGAAATATTATAAGGAAAAAAATCTTTGAGAGAGATTGGAGAACTGGTCGGACATCCAAAATCAAGCATTCAAACAATTATTCGGAAATATAATCACACTAATAGTGTAGAAAACAAACCAAGAAGTGGTCGCCCACCTAAACTGACTCCTCGTGCTAAGCGAAAAATATTGTTAGACGTGCAAGAAAATCCAAGAATAACAGCAATAGAAATTGCAAAAACCCTGAAAAATCAGGATATTGCTTCAGTGCATCCAGAAACGGTGAGACATTTATTGAGAAGCAATGGAATCCACAACCGTGTGCCTCGAAAGAAGCCATCCATCAGCAAAATAAATATGGAGGAACGAGTCGAATTTGCTAAGAAATATATTGATGCATACGAAGATTTTTGGGCTAATGTTTTATTTAGTCACGAAAGCAAGTTCAACTTGTTTGGCTATGATGGCAAACAAAAAGTATGGCGTCGAAATAATGAAGCATTATTGCCCAAAAACTTGCTTCCTACGGTGAAGCACGGTGGTGGCTTCATAATGGTTTGGGGCTGCATGTCAGCGGCTGGGGTGGATAATTTAACATTTATTGATATTAATATGGATCGCATGGTATATTTGGATATTCTCAAAGATAATTTGAAGCAATCCGCGAGTAAACTGGGTCTTACGGCGGGTTGGTACTTTCAGCAAGATAACGACCCAAAACATACCGCTGGTGTTGTCAAAGAATGGCTACTATATAATGTGCCCCATCAACTTCATTCCCCACCCCAGTCACCGGATTTGAACCCCATAGAGAATTTATGGGATGAATTGGATCGTCGCATTAGGAAAAGGACAATTAAAAATAAACAGGACCTCAAAAATGCTTTACTTGAAGAGTGGAATTTAATTTCGAATAATTACACAAAAGTATTGGTAAATTCCATGCAAAATAGATTAAATGCTGTTCTAGAAAGTCGTGGCGGACCCACCAAGTATTAATTCTGTTGTTTTTTTACTTCCTTTTAAGTGAAACACATTCTTTCTACAAAGTATGCAGACTTTTCTGTGTTTGGAAAATGAGTTTTGTTTATTTTTGTTAATAAATATTTTTGGATTAAAATTTTTTTGTTAAAATTTATTGTTTGTTGTTAGATTGGATTTGTTTGGAATATATTCTAATGCTACAATGTTCACAGAAATCTCCAAACCTCGCTTTTCAATGGGGTATGTAGACTTTACTGTGCCACTGTATATAAAAATGAGCCACTTTAAACTGCAATAATATTACATCATAATTGAATCGATTACAAAACTGGGCTCGAATCGTCACATTCGCAAACGTACAACTCGCCACTGAAATATTCATACTTTGGATTACTATATACGGTAATGTACTGCATATCGTAGGTTTCGGTATAATGACATCCGTGATAGTATCATTGAACGTACGCTTCTTACAAACTGTCAATCGTTCACAAAATGGAGTTCGAGTGCGTACAAAAGTTGACAAATTCAAAAGATTGATTCTTATAAAAATTAAGATTATACGCAATATAAGCAGAGAAAATTTAAATTAACTGAAATTATTGTAAATAAATTATAATTTTAAATACATTTTGCAATTTAAAATTAATTATTGGGTTGGCGGATTTCACTCATAGAAGGCTACAGTTAAATTTTTTGGTTTGCAGACGTAGTACAAATGTAAAACACATTTTGTTATTTAATAGTTGGCAATTCAGTTGTCAATCACTAAAAAAAGTTTTTTGATCGGTTACATTTTTTTTTTTTTTTTTTTTTTTTGTCTCGGGACAACTAGCAAGTGCAGCACTCAGACATTAATTGATTCCATTTTACTACACTTGGATTCCCTTTTAATTTTTCTTTAAATCTACCCGATCTCCGAAGAAATCTGAGTAGATCTTGTGGTGCCAAGGAGGCAAGATGGTCGCTTCTTAACACATCAGTTCCAAATACCTCAAACCTGATTCGAGCGAAGGCGGGAAGTGGTCCGCCGTCTCATCCTCCTCTTCACAAGCTGGGCAGAGTACACTGTCTGAGATGCGCAACCTTTCCATGTGCTTTGCCCACAGAAAGTGGCCCGTCATCAGTCCAACCAGCCGTCTGCACTCCCCTCTGCTTAATGACAGAAGGGTTTGCGACAGTCGATCGGACATGACAGGTAACATCAGTTTTGTCCATTTGCAGCCTCTCTCAGCCTGCCAAGCTCGCTTGTGGGTGGTAGTTACCCATTTGCTAACCGAGGCCGTGATGGCCGCAGAAGGGAGTGGCAAAACGGGCTCTGGGCCAAAGAAGTTGGCCATCAAAAGGAAAATTTTCTCTTTATATTTTGCTTTTTTATTTCCGTAAAGGAAAAACCGCATCGCAAGCTCATAAAAAGTTATGTGCTGTTTATGGTGAGGAAGCCTTAAAAGAACGGCAGTGTCAAAATTGGTTTGCCAAATTTCGTACTGGTGATTTTTCACCACATCTCAAAGATGAAAATCGCTCTGGTCGTCCAGTTGAAGTTGATGACGCCCTAATCAAAGCAATAATCGTTTCGGATCGTCACAGTGTAACACGTGAGATCGCAGAGAAGCTTCATGTATCACACACATGCATTGAAAAGCACTTAAAACAACTTGGCTATGTTCAAAAACTCGATACATGGGTTCGTCACGAACTGAAAGAAACGCATTAACAGCTGCTAAAGAAACGTAATGAAAATGATTTTAAAACGACTGATAACTGGCGATGAAAAATTGGTTGCCTACAACAATATGAAGCGGAAAGGATCGTGGAGCAGACCAGGTGAACCAACTCAAACAATATCAAAATCTGATATTCATCAAAAGAAGGTTTTGTTATCAGTTTGGTGGGATAAAAAGGAATTGTCTACTTTGAATTCTTACCACCCAACCGAACGACCTATTCTGATGTCTATATTGAACAACTAACGAAATTAAATAATGCAGTTTAAGAAAAGCGGCCCAAATTGACAAATCGAAAAAGTATTATATTCCTTCATGACAATGCAATGCTACACACATCTTTGGCCACTCGGCAAAAACTATTGGAGCTTGGTTTGCACACATCCACCATTTAGTCTTGACCTTGCACCATCTGATTACTTTGTTTTTACCTTTGTTTCGATATTTACAAAACTCCTTGAATGGTAAAAATTTCAATAATGATGATGCTGTCAAATCGTACCTGATTCAGTTTTTTTGCTAATAAAAACCAGAAGTTTTATGAATGTGGCATTATGATGGTGCCTGAAAGGTGGCAAAAGGTCATTGATCAAATGGGCAATACATTAGAGAATAAAGTTATTTAGTTCTATGAAAAAATTGTCTTTGATTTTCTAAACAAAATCCGCAATTATCTACTTAGTTGCCAATCCAATATAATGAATTGAACCCGAAGCATAACGAGTAACAGAACCGTCGGTATTATTTCACATACTGTGGTCGGGAACATTCTAAACAGGTATTCACCTCCCATTTGTGTGGCTGCTAATCTTAGAAACTAAGGCACCATTTTCGCAGTCGCACATTTAAAATTTAATCCCGTCAGAATATACGCGCTTTAGAAATGTTTTAAAAATATAATATGTAATAAATCGTGTATAAATAAAATTTGCGAAATAAATTATGAAATGCTTACCCTGTATGCGGCAAAGACAATGGCTTACTACGGTCGCTCAACTGCCTCCTTACTATTTTTCACCTCATTCGGAATGACTTGAACTTAAATAGAAAAAAGTCGGAATTTAAAAACCTTTGTGGATTGAAAAGACATTACGAACTGTTTGCATTCGTATGTCATCATCCCATTCAGATTATACGATACGAGATTTACATATGTAACACGTAATTTTGGTGGGCACGATTACCGATGCGAACAAGGAAATGACGATGCGAGCCCTGGATACTCAGAATTTTTAGAAATTAACTTTTGAATTTTCGATGAAAATATTTAAATTTCTGTACAAAGTTTTTTCGTAGCATTAACTATATTTGAATAAACAAAATAAAAATGTTTAATAAAAACTGGATAAGTAGTCAAAACTATGCATTAACATATGTGCACTGCTATTATTTCGAACACAAGCATATGTAATGCACCATATACATATATATAAATGTACAGGTAGTTACATATGTAGGTATGTATGTATATGGATGTGAGTGATTTCAACACTCTTGTTCGCACGGCTTCCAAGCGCTTGTACTTATATGTACCTACACATATATAATATTAAATACATATTTGCATGTAGTTAGTTTGATGAATTTGCATGTGCAATTCTTGCTGCGTTGTTGGTTTGTTCTTTTTAGGTTTTGCTCGCATTCTTCTATTCGCTTGCAAGGTCAGTTTCTGATAAAGTTTTTCTCTTGCCGCGAATGGCTGTGATATTTATAATATGTACATGTTGTTTACATACTATACATACATACATATATACTTATCCATGTGCTAAAATACATGCTAATTGTGCGATTCAGTTGTTGATTGAAAGCTCACACCTTCATATAGACACAGAATTTATTATTAAGTAAAAATGCAGTATCTGCATAATTCATAATGTAGTAATCGCGCACTCATACATAATTCAATGAACGCCTAAGTATGTATATAGATATTTATGCTTATTAAAAGCATTTAAGTTTATCTGGCGACAAAAGATTTGCAGTTGATTCAAACAAAAAAAATTATGAGTATTTGATACTCGTTTATGGGGCAATATCAGAAAAAAATTGAATTAATAAGGAAATGAAAATAATGGGTCGTCCCACAGCAGCAACAAGATACTCCCATATTCGTGTTAACTTCTAAAATCGCTAGATATGGATTCGTATTCTCGCAAATTTTATATTTCATGCATGTATCTAATCATGCCATCAAATGAACAACAGATTCTTACTGACTACTGAACAAATATGCTTGGAGCCTACAGGGTGAACGATATGAAGTGTTACCTATTCAAAACACCATAACTTTTTTGCGTAAAATTAGTTTTTGTTGATTTCAAAGACAAAATTGTTCATAACTGATTACAATTTTAACATATATTCACTCTAGCTCTATATGACCACCTTTTACCTTGACTATAGCCTTCAAACGGTCAAAAAATGAGTTGCATGCTGCACGAATGTGATCTTGAGGTATTTTGACCCATTCTCGTATAATCGCTTTTTTCAGCGCATCCATACTGGCATATTTTTTAGTCCTCACCTTGCTCTCCAAAATGGATCAGATGGAATAGTCCATCGGATTTGCGTCTGGCGAATTCGAAAGCCATTGTGTGGACGAAATGAAGTGTGGAACATGATTTTTTAACCATTCTTGGTTGACACGAGCTTTATGAGACGGTGCCGAGTCCTGTTGAAACGTCCATGGTCTACGACCGAAATGTTTGCGTGCCCACGGCTCTAAAGCAGCTTCTAAAACATTTTCCCGATAATAAGTCGTATTCACTTTGACACCAGGCTCGATAAAAACGATTGGAGGGCGTCCATCAGCGGTCACTGCGGCCCAAACCATTACTTGCGATGGAAAATTGCTTCGAGTGGCCATACGTAGGCTCAAATTCTCGTATGAGCGTTCGGTCAAGTAAACACGATCGATTTGAGTGTTTATGAACTGGTCAATTGGGAAATTTGTTTCATCAGAAAACACAATGTTAGGAAATTCGGCACTTTCGTGCAAGCGCAACAACTCCTTTGCTCTTTCGCACCGAACTTTTTTTTGCTGTGGTGAAAGATCGTGTACTTTTTGGAACTTGTAAGCCTTGACCTTGAGCTCATTTTTCAATATCCGTCGAATGCTGTTTTGCGATATTTTCAGTTCTTTGGCCATTTTGTCTTCCACTTCGACGTGGATTTCGTTCAAGTCGAGTCTTCACTTACCGAACCATTTCTGGCGTTGCGGTTTTTTTTGGTCCACCTCTATAGCGTTTTGCAATGCTACCAGTATCATTGTAACGTTTTATAGTGTGATACACAAACATTTAATTCACTTTGAGGTGACTGAGCTCACGAATAATGGCTGGTTGTGATTTTCTAGCCAAATATAACGCAATCATACTATTACGTTTGAATTCCATCACAGAACAAAAAAAAATTCAACAAAACTAAGACGCAAATGCTTTTGATGACTTATAAACAATATGTTGAACTGTCATTAGAGCAATTTTGACGTTGATCTCATGAGCTGTTTTACAGATACAAGCAGTGTGAAGTTGGTAACACTTCATATCTTTCACCCTGCTTATATGTAAATCAGCGGCCGCCGTAGACGAATGGGTTGGTGCGTGACAACCATTCAGAAATCGGAGAGAACGTAGGTTCAAATCTCCGTGAATATCTGCCATTCGGAGTCGGCTGAAAACCGTAGGTCCCTCCATTTGTGGAAGAACATCAGGGCGCACAACACAAATAGGAGGAGAAGCTCGACTAAGCACCCAAAAAGGGTGTAAGCGCCAATTATATATACATTTAAATAGATGTGATTTAGTAAAAGAAAAAAATCATCAAATGGGTGAGCCACCCATTACTATTTCACTTCTATAAAGGCACTATCCTTTTTCCTTAGCAATCAACACAAAGTACATTGAACTGCCATAACCACCTTTAGAATAGGGTTTTCAAAAGCTCAACACATCCAACCTCAGTCTCAAATCGCTTTTCATTCGCATGACCACAGCAACCTCTACTACATTACTCATCATTTTCTAAGTGAAAATTTTTAAACAAACATTCTGCTTCCATTAGACTAATGCGCTTTGCGAACATAAACATGTTTGAGAATCATTAAATTTAAAGCAGCAACACTTTTATTGCAAAAGACGATGGTGATAAAATTGCAGCCAAATGCGCCAGACACAAAGAAACCAAGCTGGCGTCCAACTGCGGTCTATTAAAGCAGCAGCAGCAGCACCAGCACCAGCACAAGTACCATCACCACAACCATCACCACTAAAAACCATCATCCATGGCGGCGACTTTGCAACGAGCTTTGCAATGCTCGCCATGCCAAGCATGAATCATTTTGAAGTTTTTATTTTTCCAAACAGTGCGCTTTTTGTGATAATCCTTGCCAACAGCATGTAAATAAATACGAAAAAAACTTATTATTTTTTTTATTAGTTTTTTGTTTTACCATTTAATTTTCATTTTCTGCTGCTTTTGGTTTCATTGTCGTCGTTTTCATTTGTTCGTCTCCTTTTGCTGTCTGGTATGAATTGCCAAGAATTTCACTGTCGTTGAAAGAACAAAGGAAATGCAGCAAAATCAACCAACCAAACAAGCAATGAAGGACATTCATTGCCCTGAGTCATTTGTGGGGCGCAGCAGGCAGCAGCAATGTGTGGAGAGCTGTGTTGTCGGTCTTGTGTGTGTGTGTGTGTATTGCAGTAGGAAAGCTTTAATGTTTATCGATTTAGAGTTGCGAAATTTTAAATTAACAAACAAGCTGCTGAGAAAGCAAAAATATAACTCACGTTTGCTATTCTTCAACTTCAAGCTCAGCCCACCATCAGCCATCAACATTACACTACCCTTTCTCTTTATGCACTTCTTCATTGGAGAGATGTGTCGTGAAAAGAGATGCTGTAGCGATCGTAAAAATAAATGTGCGTTCATAGTGACGGAATTGTAAAACATTTTTAGTATATATCTGCCGCCAGTCAGACTGCGTTTAAAAGCGAAACTCGTAAAAGCCAACAAAAGCAAAAAGGGCTGGCTTCCAACATCTTTAGTAGACAACAAAGTATTGTTCACAGGTTCATGCAGTGTTCATGCAGTAAATGTTTGAATTGTTAAAGCTACTTCATTTCTTGCTTGGATGGATGAAATATCGCAGTCAGTCCTGCTGATTCAGCTGCGAATCCAAAGAGCCCAATAATCGTTCGAAGCGTATGTGGATGGCTAAATCTTGTAATACGATTAATTTAATGCCTTTATTTGCAAAAGTGGTTGTATGCATAAATACCTGTTAAATGAAGGATCCTGTGGATCCTCTAGTCGATCAAAATTTAAAAATTTCAATTCATTTTGGATCTCTTTAGTTTTTTTAAGATGTGTCCAATAATGAACGAACAGGTTCAACCTAGTGTAGTGCAGTGCAGCTCGCATCATTAAAGTCCAGACTAGACTGGAATAATCCGATCCGGTCTGTGTAACGAAGTCTGCTTCAGGCTAATCTAGTCTGGTATAGTTCTAGCATCGTAAGTGTGTCGAATCTAGTCCACGAAGCAATCCATCAAAAAATGGTGCGCTTAAGTTCAATCTATCCACGTTCGTACATTTTACAGTACATTTCTAGCTTACTTTAATAAATCCCAAATCCGTTTTACATAGCCTAAAGAATCCTATTTCAGTTTCAGTTTAGTGCAGTCCAGTCTACTTTGAAATAGCCTACTCTAGTCCCATCAGCTCCAGTAAACCATTTTAGTAGATTATGGCGGGGTTCAATACAATACAATCCTAATCGATCTAGTGTAGTCAATTTTAGATTAGTTCAGTCCTATAATTCTTACTCTCATCCAGTCCATATCAATTCGATCTGGTGCTTTTCGGGTCAGTCAGACAAATTGAGGCCAGTTTAATCTGAGTCAGTCTAGCCTAATTTACTCTGAGAGGGTGGTCCAGTCTAGCTTCTACTGAAACCCAACAGCCTAATCTAATACGATGCATTCCAAACTTTTCTAATCTGTTCACGTTTGTCCTCCCTACTCTCGCGCAACCCGGTTTAAACTAGTTCGATTTGGATACAGTTTAGTCAAGACTAATTTTACATAGTCTGTGGTCTTTATTCTAGTCCACCCTCTAGCCTAATCAGTAGCAGTACTGGTTCAGAGCAATCCAATCCAGTTTGATTTAGTTTTTTTCTTCTAAATCTCAATCCAATCCATTTCTGGATCTTTCGTGTTGGTCCTGTACGGTCTATGGCTAAACACTCTAGTTCATTACACAGCTCTTTTGGTTTATGACAATTCTTTTGGTTTAGTCATATTTAGTTTAGACTGAGGCAACCCTTTCTAAATTGCTTAGCTCAGTTCACCTCGGTTTAATCTAGTCCTCTTCCATCCAGTTTGATTTAGTCTCTTTAGTCGATCCCAATCTAATCTAATCCATTTCATATCATTCCATTTTGGTCCAGTAGGTCCTAGTTCTGTTCACTCCTCCTTCGGTTTAGTCAGTTTGGTCTATGACAAGTCTCTCGGTCTATTCAAGTTTATTTTAGACTGAGATAATCCTTTCCAATATAGTCCGACTAGTACGACTCATTTCAATCCTTTCCATTTTGGTTTAATCAAGTCGAGTCGAGTTAAGTCAAGTCGATTCAGTACTGTATATTTGGTGTGATTCAAGAGAATTCGGTCGAGTTGGATCCAGTAGTGGTTAGTCATTAACAATCAAATCCTGCCCGTTCATTCTGTTTTAGTCCAGTCTGGCCTAGTATTGTGCTTAATTGTTTGAAGTACTTTGTGGATACAATGTATTCGAGTCTAACTCGTGATTGTAGTACTGTTTAGCCCAAATGAAGCTCAGTTCAATACAAGTTCGTAATACTCTTATGGTACTCTTCAGTTCATTTGATTGTCAATTTAATGGCAGCTCGCTGCAGTTCAACAACCAGATCTCATCTCATCTAAGCCTTATTCTAAGTTGATTCCATTCCAATGAAGTGGAACGTAAATCTATCTCTAGATCCTTCCTAACTCTATGCTCAGTATGTTTATTTCCAGTTAGTGCGAAAATTGTGAGATTTGCATTTACGCTTTAACATCAATTGGTTACGTACTCCATATCACAGTTGCAAATTATCCCAAGTTGATTTTGCTGTTAAAGACCACTTGATAACCGTTAAATTCAATTCGTAATTCTCTTAATCTTATATACGAAACACGCATACGAGCAAATGTGTATGTATTTGTGCCCGTAAGCCAGTCACCATCTATGCAAATCCATCTATTAGCCTAACATCCTGTCCTTCCATCGAACCATGTTACCCTGTTATGTAGTTGATGTTTTCATTTGATGATATGGCTCTTGAATTCTCGAGGTTTCCCATATTTTACGGATTCACAAACACTCAGGAATCTGCTCACGTTGCTGCGCACTCCTCGCATATTTAGTTAGGTTTCGGTCGTTGACTAATCGTCACTTCAGTACATTGCTCAGACAATGTTTGTGCTTTTATTGTGCGGGTGTGGATAATTTTGCTGTTGTTTTTTATGTTGCGGAGGTCGTGGAACTTTAGCAACACGTTGACTTTATTTTATATGACCATGCGGATGAATGCTCACCCTCGCTTATGCTGATACGCTTATCCATCGAGGCGTTGCCATTGTAGTTGTTGCTTGCTGCGTTCGACGCGTTTTTGATTGTGCGTCGCCCGTCGTTCATAATTGTGTAGTGGTTGTGGTAGGTCAATGAAATTTCCAGGCGGAACTGTAAAAGGTGCCCATACTCTGCCTAAACTCGCACTTGTAAGATGTGGATACTTCATTCAACAGCTGAGCTGTACTCACAGGGGTTCTGTGTACAAATACAAATGTAAAATGCTGATGTTTGGGGTTGATGCATGAGGTATTTTTATTATCGTATGAACTTTTTCTACTTTCTTCTACTCTAAATTTCGTTCCTTATAGAGTTTTTACGTTATTTTTCTCTTCTAATCTACATAGATAGCAATTTAGTATAAATTATTAAATGCACGCACCGTCTTGGGGGAGCATACAAATTTCCAAATATTTATGGAAACATCATTTTTTCTTCAGTTGAGTCTTTTCATACAAAGTTCTTCTCGTAAAAATAATTATTACGTGACTAAGAAGACCCATTTATAAACTTCACTTGTGTCTGAAAATAATCGACACTAAAGCTCCACTTTCATCCTTAAAATTCTTCTTTAATGAACCCAACTGATTGTTGAGAACACAAAAAGTCTTATCCTAAATTTTACCAAAATTATTGCTGAATTAGTGCTGCTGCACGCTTCACCATTTCTTTTGATTGTTGACTCCAAGAGTTATGATTCAAGAAAAATGTCGAATACCAGTAACATTAGGCTTATTGAACTCTAAACGCTTAAAAACTTGCCTAGAAGTAATTAGTAGAGGCAGAGGTATTATAAAGTAATTGGAAAGCTACAAAGGCTCGCATGCCTCGGTTTATTGGGAGCTGTACACATCTCAAATAGAGCGGAAATTCATATTGTTGCGTGGCTACAAAGAAAACCCTTAAGCAAATAGTTAAACATGTAGAGTACAATCAATGACAGGCATACCGCATTCGGAGTAAAATCGAAAGAGGAGGGCTAAAGGGAATCAAAGCTAATTTGGAAGCCAGCTCAGATTACATTAGGTCGGCCGTGAACTTCTATACCCGAATTTGTCTATCGTTTCCAAATAGGGACCACTTTTTGCTTTGACTATGGCCTTCGACGGTCCAGAAACGATTGCAAGCTACCCGAATGTGGCTTGCACGTATTTTGGCCCACTCGTGGACAATGGCTTTTTTCAGCGCCTATTTGGATCTTGATCTCTAAAATGGCCCGAAGAAAATAATCCATCGGATTCGCGTCTGGTGAATTTTATAGCCATTGTGTGGACGTTATGAAGTTCGGAATATTGTTTTTCAGCTATTCTTGGTTCACTCGGGCTTTGTGAGACGGTGCCGAATCCTGTTGAAACGTCCATGGTCTTCCACCGAAATGTTTGTCTGCCCACTGCTACAAAGCAATCTCCAGAATACAGAATATTTCCCGATAATATTTCGCATTTACCTTGACCATCTGCGGTTACAGCGGTCATACCATTACCTGTGGCGGGTGGTGCCACCTGGTAGCCAATCGATGACTCAAATTCTCGTATGAACGTTTGGTCAAATAAACCCTGACTCTCTCAAGTCTGACTTACTGCTGCTTTGATATGATCTCACATCCACCTTTTGGATCTTGTAAGGCTTGACTTTGAGATCATTTTTGAGTATGCAGCGGATGCTATGTTCAGATATTTTCAGTTTTTTCGACATTTGATTGGCACGTTGTCGGGGATTTCGCTCAAGTCGCTTCCGCACTTTTTGAACCATTTCATGTGACGTTGTAGTCTTTTGGTGACCACCTCCATGACGTTTCGCGATGCTATCAGAATCATTGTAATGGGTAATGGTGCGGTAAACAATAGCTTTATTTACGTTAAGATGCTCGAGCTCACGAACAATCGCTGGTGTAATTTTCGAATCAAATATAATGCAATCACACTATTTTGCTTAAAATCCATTACTGATTTTCTTTTTTCGCGTTTACTCTCGGCATAATGTTACCGCGCGCTTGTAAATAATGCTCTGGACTGTTATTTAGCCAACTAAATGTTCCCGAGCGGTCTGAAGTTGGTTACACTTCGAGTGTCGGACTCTGTATATAATTGTGCCCGATGCCTGAACCAATTGCCCTTTATTGTTTAGAGCTGTTTTCTATATGACTTTAGGCTCGCTAGTACCACAGACAATGAAAGTTGATCCGTCGGAGCTCTTCGACGACATTAGAATGATTTTAAATTCAAAGATTCTCAAGGCTAAATCACATTCTCCAAAGGAATCTAATATTCAGCATCTTATATATACAAATTTATCCATTTTTCCGGGTATTTTGTTACAGATGTGCATAAATTTGTCTTCATGCCAATAAAAAGAAAATAGTAAAACCTACCGATCGGTGGCGCTGCAAATCGTATTTATGGTCCTACTTTACTCAAATTTGAAATTTGTTCTTTAATTGACTGGATAGGTGGCGCTGAGGTCGAGATATCTCTAAATATCGCATTTATGGTCCGATTTGGCTCAAATTCAAAACATATTTTAGCTATGCGCAGGAAAATATTTTATCCTAAAATTCATTAGTATATATATATAAGAATTTTGTACTTCTATTCCTACAATGAGTGCTATAAAAGTGTTACCATAAGTTGTAAATCACATCCTATGAAATAATATTTATAATAATAATAATAATTCTTCTATTAAAAGGACCTGAATGAAAGCAGACCGTTCAAGAGTGCCCGTTCTGTGCGAAATGCTATAACTTATGACTTAAACTATAAACTAAAAAATAAATAAATAATTGGCGCGTACACTTCTGTTAGGTGTTTGGCCGAGCTCCTCCTCCTATTTGTGGTGTGCGTGTTGGTGTTGTTCCACAAATGGAGGGACCTACAGTTTCAAGCCGACTCCGAACGGCAGATATTTTTATGAGGAGCTTTTTCATGGCAGAAATACACTCGGAGGTTTGCCATTGCCTGCCGAGGGGCTAAAATCAAAATCAATGCAATTCCTGCTTAGTCAAACCCACAGTCAGTAGATGAGAAGAAGTCTCTAATGAACATAAAAAGGAGCTTAAGCTTAAGCTTAGCCACAATTTTTCAAGGAAGCAAAAACTGCGCTTTATATTTATAAAATTAGCTAAATTCGCTCTTAAACGTTTGTTTACTTATGTGAGTTCTAACTGAGCCTTTGAGATCAAGCTTATACACCACTTATGTGAATGCGAATGACAACTTTTACTCGGAAAATGAAACCAAATTTTGACTTGATCCACTTTTAGCTTAGACAAGCTGTAGGAATACCTAGCAGTTACTCCGCACGTCAATTTTAATTAGTTTTAATTAACGACGACTCTCATATTCTGAATTAATTTTGTTTTCGCCTAGTGCTGCCATATTTATTTCATAACACGTTTGCCAATTACTTTTAGTTACTTTGCTCAAGGACTAATCAATTTCATTTCTTTGAAAAAGTATGTATTTTTGTTGTTTACCTAGACGAGTGCTAAGCATATTTTCTCTTTCATTCAATTCAAATTTTATTTCATTTTTTTTTTTTTTTTTTTTTTTTTTTTTTTTGGAATTTTATAATACTGGTTGAATGTTGACTGGCACATGTTTAACGCTTCACAGAATTTGCAATAACAAGCGAAATGCTCGTCTGTGACCTCAACAAGGTTAGTCAAAGACAAAAGAAATGCTTTTCCACCGACCCAACGAATGAAATATCCCAAATGTAAACAACCTGAAACCAATTGGTGGCGATCCCAACCCGAAAATATGCAAAAGCATGCATATACTTAGTATTTGTACGTCGGGCATAAGGTGAATGCACTTGCAACACGAATAACTTTCGAAATGGTGAAGATTATGAGCTTATGCTTTTCTTCGCATTTTCCATTTTCGCCAAAATGTATCAGTTGAAGGGAAATATGCTTCAAATGTTCTTTGTGTTTGTGAGTATGAAAAAGTATGTGTGGCTGAGTGGCTGTGTGGACCATACTGAACGGGCAATAAGAGTGATGTGATGCATAAACACGCACACACGCACCGACGCAAATCAAGTTTAATTAAAATAATTAAACGCTCATAAATTCTGAACGACGCACGCATTTACACACATACAAACATATGCTGTATTCCATAATAAGAAAGCCGTAAAATAAATGAACAAAATTTCACTTGGCGTCACTGATGATATTGCACTAAAAGCTGGAGTTGAAGCGTATACATTTATGTACACATACAATACTAGAAGTAATTTAAGGGGGTCCAAGTCTTCGGCAGCCTTATTAAAACAATTATTTTAGATAAAAGTATTTTCGTATTTATTGAGTGAGCAAAACAGCAGGCTGCATTATAAATGTACGGATGTATTTTATTTCATTTGTTTATTTATTTAAAATTAAAATCATTTTCAAATAATTGCTGTACTTAAAAGCTGAAGCTCTGGCACCAATATGGCTTTCGTCTTGTTGAATTTTTTTTAATATTTCGTTAATTGATTAATTATACCAAAAAATATATGGAAATCATCATACATTGATGATATTTGAAATATATTTAGGAGTACCAAATGTGTGAAAAAAGAAACATATCGCAAACAATTGTTGTCAAAGTTCTGCATCACCCTTAAATCAACCTATACAAATGAAAACTCTAACCAGCGGCTCAGGCAGCAGTCACTTTCCCATGACAATCGGTTCTACGTTGCCGGAACGACCGAGATTTATATCCGGTCAAGGATTGTCACTCCAGCGGCATTCCCCGTCCATGTATGGGGAATGTTTATGCTGATACAAGAACAACAACAACAACAGTTACTAAATGCAGTACTGCCTATCTCTTACTAAAAAGCCACTAGTAAAGAATAATGCCTGAATTTCGGTGCAGCTGTTTTTTATTAAAGATATTTTAAATTTATTGTAATTAATTGAAAGGCTTTATTTATGTATCTACGGAATTATATAAATAATAATTTATTTTTATAAAGGGTGGTTAAATTTCAAGGGCCGATGCTGAATGTGAACCACACCTAAACGTCAACGACACCGTTGGACTTCTTTCTTTGGGGTTATTTGAAAGGAAAGATGTACGTCGATAAGCCAGCAATAATTCAAGAGCTAAATGATGAGATAATTCGGCACATTAACGGCATAGAACCTCAATTATGCCTCAGCATTATCGAAAACTTGGACCATCGGATGGACGTGTGTCGCCGAGGCCGCGGCCGCGGCGGCCATATGGACGATATTTTGTTCCATACGTAATTGAGCCATATCAATATTATCATAATAAAGAGAAATGACAATAATTTCCTAAAAAAATTGTATTTTATTAAAAATCAACACCGGCTCTTGAAACCTAACCACCCTTTATAAAAAAGAACTATGTGACAACCCTATTTAAATTAAGTTTGAGCTTTCAAAAATCTTTCGTTATAAATTAGCTTAAGTTTTTCTTTAAATGTTAATAACATTAAAAAAAAAATTGGATATCGTCATGTTTCCTGTCTGAATTCTGTTCCTCAACAGATTTATTAAATACCGTTTATTTAATGCCCAGGTATTTGTAAAAAATAACCTGAGGTAATAGAAGAGTTTAGGCAGAAAAGTCTGCATACAAATTCTGAAATTTTTATTCAATGAAATGAGATTTTGTATGCTATCTTTTATTTTATTTAGAAGATGGTTTTAAGGAAAACTGGAATAACTCAACCAAATCTTTCTCGATTTAGACTTCTAAGGTATTATTGAAAACGTATTTTCTCAGTCTTTTATTTCTTTCAAATATCGGAAATGTTGATTTTGTTCATACAATTTTTAAATATATAATACTTACGCAGACATTTCAAGCTTAAACTCTTTATCATCTGACGTTATTTTTTGCAAACATTTTTTTAAATATTTTTTTTTCGAAGTGTTTTAAAGTTTGGCGGAAGTCTTAAAATATCATAAATTCTATGAATGATTTGAATTTTCTGAATTGAATTTTTTTATATACAGAAAATGCGCGAGACCGTCAAGAAAAAAAATGATCAGAATTTGAGTCGTTTAAACTTGCGGGCTATAAAACTGCGCAACCAATTTTTCTTTTAATTATGACTAAAACTTTTGAAATTTGTCCAATTTTTATAAATCTTGTGCAAACTTTTGAATAATGAAATTAATATGATTTTTATTATAAAATGAGCTTTATTTGTATGAAAAAAAATTGTATTTAAAAATATTAAGGTGCTGTATTTTGAATTTTTATTC